>CM047815.1:69664010-69744631 GCA_026214975.1 Gentiana macrophylla | reverse complement strand
TAATATCTTAGGTAATTTGTTTATCAACTTTATCAAAGATTGATTCTTCAAGCACGATAGGCATAAATTCTTTCAAACCTATTATTTAGATTAACAATTCGATAACTTTCGTTCCTCAAAAATTAATTAACTTTGATTATTATTGCGGTGATCTAGGTATCATTCAACTATCGTTAAACGAATATCACAAGCTTTATCTATCGATGTCTAGCACGGAATAAACGCAATATAAATCTAACCTTTGTCGAAATAAACCGCAGAAAAATAAGAAAACCAGAATGCCTCTTGAATTGCTTCACCCGTTCGTCCAACCCAGGAGTTTAGCTACTCATATTAACTTTGAAATCAAAAGACTGTTTGATTGTATTCGAAAACCAAAAGAAAAGACAAACTGCTGCTGTTTTTTTTATGAAAATCGACTATATGTTGTGTGGTGCCCCCTTTAGGGTTTGATACAAGCTGCTATATATAGATGAACTAAGACGGCTAGGTCAAAACAAAGTCGGTTGTGCTTCAGTCGGCGGTTGGACGCCCGTCCACTAAACTGAACGCTCGTCTGCTCTATAATGAACTTCGAATCGGGCTGAGCTTTCCTCAAGCGTTAAATCGGCCCGGGGCGTCAAAGCTGCGTCCAAACTTGCTTTGAATGTCAAATCTACTCGGACGCTCGTTCAATGCTTTAAACGCTCGCCCTTTGGGACGGGACACGGACTTGATCCAAGATGATTAATTCGATTTCTTGATTCTTGTCTCTTCTCCTCCATCTTTATCTCGGTTTAGCTCGAATTATATCAACATTGATCATCAATTTAGCCTCCAACATGTATCTACATCACATCAAAAACACCGCAAAGCGTAACACAATTCTAATAATCATAAAAATCATAATTAAAACATACAAATCCATCAACTTTGCGATTAACTCCTTAGCCACGTCATTTGCCCAATATTCCATTTAAACACGTGATTTCCATGCGATAAATACGAATGTCGGGAAAACATTATAAAATATAACGTTATAAAGCACGTAAATTCACCTTAACAACTCCCCACACTTAGCTTTTGCTCGTCCGAGCAAAACAAAACAAGATAAAGGCTCGGAAAGAATATAGACACCTCAACACATATACCACATAGTCAATAAATCGAAGTTCACCATCAGCGTGTGTGCATAGCCATAGAAAACTTCCACTAAATCCAAACTCGAAAAACTCAAAGCAAAACTAGCTAATACCCCTCGTGGACTAGCAATAAATGACACTCATAAGATGCACCCTACAAGCGTGACATATCCCGAAAGAATGATCGTATGAATCTGGGCCTTTACGAAATACTCTCGAGAGGATAATCACACAACATATCCTTTAGTTTCTACTTGGGGATAAGATAGACGCTAACTAAGCCTTATATCCATTCCATACCAATTGTTAAGTTGATTTAACTATTTCACTATAAACACACATTAGAAGAAGCTATTGCCCCTCATAGCGAGAATAGGACATTTCGAGATAATCCCTACCTTACTCCAATCATCAGCGACTTTTCTAGCTGCCGTGAGCTCTTAGTCATCATAGTGGAATAGGACATACGGGTAAACCCTACCTCACTCAAATCATCGACTAGCTTCCGACACCCCTTTTAACTTATTAATTCAACTTTTCACTTTGACAATAGCTACGTGTTACTTATCACATTCAAGCGTCTAGATATTCACGATTATCTCATACTTTAACTCTAAATACAAACTATCATAAATCTCACGATATATACGTAGCACTAAGCACATGACTTATTAGAAAATCAAAACTACTAATCCAAAGCGGGTATAACTTTATAATGTAGCTCATCATTCACTATGGCTCGTGGAAAATAATATCGGGTGAAACAACTAACTTACGGAACATACGGCATCTGACATCAATGAATATAACAAACCGAACAAAAGCGTGTATTGCCTACTCGGGACAAAACAAAAATTTTGAAAATTTAGCTCATTTTAGCATAGAAATAATATCATGTAAGCAAATGTATAGATACATACCGACTAATCCTCCCCACACTTAAAAGTTCGACATGCCCTCGTGTTGTGCGAGAAAGTAAAGAAAGAAGGAACTTAGCTATTTTTGCGTAGAAAATCGAGATGTTGGTCGGGCCGGAGCATGAAAGAACAACGCCCGCAAAAGTGTCGGAAACAACGTCCAAATCGAACTCAACCGAGAGCTCGACAAAAACTAGATCGCTTTACTCGAGAAACCGAGAAATATCTCGGGGAACAATGGGGTATAATATCGCAACAATGAAAATGGTAATAAATCGAAATCGAATAGACAAAAGAACCATCGGTAAGCATACAAAGCAGTGATCATAAAGTTGATACAAATCAAAAGCAGAATGTCGGGATGCCTTATGGCTTACATGATCCGTAAGCGTAGAAAATGAAAATGCAAGGTATCATGAAAGTGCAACATGAAATCAGAAAAAATAAGAGATAAAGCTCAAGAAAGGCCCGGAGTAGGCTCGGCCGGAGGAGGAGCAGCGCAGAATCGGCAGCGATAGTAAGGTGGTCGGTGGAGGGCACGGCGACCGTGAGCGTCGTCGATGAAGGTGCGGTTTGTAACCGGGCGAAGAGTGATCCGAGTGAGTCTCCTCCGCAACCTCCTCATCATCGAGGCTCTTTCTCCGCCTCAAGCACATCGGCAATAACTGCTTTCGATCGCATCGGAAAAGAGCGAACTCCGTATCACTCTCCTTGAAAATCTGCATATCCTCGGTTTCTTGCCCTCCACAATGCACTTGGCCAAATTACATCATGTTCTTACTGCGTCTCTCGGATATCGTCATCCAATCTCGTAGGATCGTTGGCCATCTTTGTGCCGAGCCTCTCTCGCAGGAGATAAACTAGACAAGGAGGGAACCGGAGGTGGTGCCGAAGTGGAACCAGGCTCGATGAACGGGAACGACCTCGGTCCTCAACCGTAGACGGAGCTTTCTCTCTCGAATACCTCTCGGGTTCTTAGGCTTGTGATCCCGCCTATACTCCGGTACTCGGCATCATTGCATATCGATGAATCAAATGGGGTACAATCAAAGCTGCGCTTGTAATTCTTTTGACTAAACACCAACTCATCATAAATTGCTCGGCCAACATCCACATTTAACTGAAAACCAAAGCATACATCATCCCAAGGTCGCCGATGTGAAAGTCGTCAAATTATTCTTCGGCGAACGCGACTGGATGAAACGGCGATAAACTCTCCAATCCTCGGACCAGGCCGTAGTAACTAATTCCTTCCTATCGCCGCCTGGCCTAAGTGTCCATGCAACATCGGGGCAAACCGTCAACCTCAACTCCTCCGGCGGGTCTTGTCCCGCATCACGCCTCTGCTTAATCTCGTCTTTATAATCCAATCCCTCGAAAGCCGCCAAACCATACTTTGCATTAATGACTTGGGGCGTAAACGGAACCTTGACACCCCTCACCATTACCACACCCGTATCCAAGTTGCTTTCTGAAAAGTTGGCATAAAATTCTCTAACCAAAGAATCATTAACCGGAGTCGTCGGGATTTTCATCAAAGCGTCCCATTGCTTATCCTTCAACAGTCGCACAAAAGAGGGATCCACATTTGTCTCCACCACTGCCCTTTCGATCAACATATTTCTTGCAAAGTAGTGTTTTGTGTAGACCTCGTGTGCTTTTGGATTGACAAATCTACGAGGCAAGGGTATAGGCACTGCCGGCCTCACTCTCTTTCTAGGATTTTTACGCCTAGTTTGATCTCTTCGTGCCTGGCGTTTCCTCCGTAGCCTCGGCTCCTGGAAGGTGCTTCCCACGATTGACCCTAGAGCCTCCGTACTAAAGGAGTATCATCGTCCGTCTCAGAGTCCGAGGTGGATTCATCTCTTAAGGTTGCCCTAGTGTGGGTGGCTCTAGGGGGTCGCTCCCGAATACTCACACCTCGGTTAGGGTCTAAATTAGAAGGGTCATCATCTAAACGTTTACGTTTACCCGATTCGACAACTTTCTCTTTACCAGGCCTCTGCTTAATGACTGCTTTCTTCACCATATTGACCTAAATGTCTAAACCAAACGATTCACAGCAACAAAGGTTACCCGTTTATCATCCAAAGCGGGATTTCAAACCAACCGAACCACAATCATCACCCAACAACCCATTCATCATCCATCACACACCATACCATCATAACAGATCAAAAGAAAACAGAAAAAGGGACGAATTAAGATGGTATTCAAGTGAGCGAGCCGACCCAAAGATCGAACTTGCCAAAAAACGTGAATTAAACCCAGAAAAGTTGTTAGGAACTTACCAAGTAGGATGAGTAGATGTTGATTGAGGTGAAAATTGGTCCAAACAACGCAAAAATATCGTCCAAAATCGAAATTTTTCTCTGAAGAGTCGGACTGCAATGGGGTCTGATTCGCCAATAATGTCGTGCGTTGGAGGATTCGGTTGTGAGAATCAAAGAGAGGGGGTGAAAAGCGGCCTGTAGCACTTTGAATCGCTCGATTTGGTCAAGAATTGATGAATTTAGGGCAAAAGGAGGGAGAGCAACCGTTTTGGCTTTTGAAAATTCTGAAAAGTGAAAGTTCATTCGAAGGAGGGTATATATAGGCGAGTATGGGCCTTCGTCCAACTCAGCCGGACGGGCGCCCACTGGGAAATTAGATGAACCGGACGGGCGCCCGGTTGAGTAGACGCCGTCTCGATATTTTGAATCACATACAGATTGGAGGAGATTATCGGACGGCGCCCAAACCTAGTGAGCGTTAAATCGATAATTAGTCATCTTTCGGACGGGCGTCCATACTTATGGACGGGCGTCCAGTGAGGCTTAATTGCAAAAATCATAAAATTCCCATACAATTCAAGTTCAAAATTTCGTCTCTTATTAAACTTAAATGAAGCTTCGAAAATACAAGTAAAAATCAAACGAAGTACGTAGAATTTCTAGGAAATAAAACAAATAGAGAACAGTGGGTTGCCTCCCACGAGGCGCTTTTGTTTAACGTCGGGGCTCGACGGAGGTAACACTAACTAAGAGGTCACGGGTTTGCGTAGATCTCGTCCCAGTCCACTATGCGAATGAGACGTCGAAGCATGTCGATAGCCGGAGGAAAATCGAACTCATCCGCAAACACCAATCCTCACCGCCTACCTCAAGACCTCGAAATGCTCAGCCCGCGAGCACCGATTGCCAAATCCGTCGACATAGAATCATTAAGTATTGTGTAAGGGCGCCCTATAGCTTCCTCGCAACTCCTCGATCGTGAAATTGCTCGCCTCCCGAACAAGGTGGAACAATGATAACGTATGTGATGGTCTTAACACGAGTACTAATATCAAAATCTACATGAAGAATTATAGTGCCTCCTGGTCCATCATCTATCTGTGATCGGCGTGGATCCGACTAATGAGTGGAAACTCCTGAGGCGAACTCCGTGAAGATCCATAACTAGAAAGCAAAAGCGCGAGATAGACACATAAAAGCTTAGTAAAACTAACTAAAATAACATACGGAAGCAAAGCGAACTAAGAAAAACTAAAACAAGATCTGATATCTAGGATGCCTCTCCTAGTAGCGCTTTTGGTTTATGTCGTTAGCTCGACATTCAATTCGAGTCTAACCGGTCGGGCCACTTTGGCTTCTGCCGGTCATCTCAGAGCGAGTTCTTAACAACATTAGGTCTACAAAAAAAACAAAGAATGCGGACTGGATTCGCCCCAACCATTTTTTCCAGGCCCGCTCGATCTTCTCGTCATTCGAGATTTCTTTCGTACTTTATGCTTCTTCAAATCCATTTCCTTCCATGTATTGTTCCATGTCCCGACTTCCGGCAAAAATTTCAAGCTGGTGATTGATTGCCATTATCGGAGAATAGGTGCAGGGATGACTCATCGCGATCATCGACTCTGAAGTGGTACAACTTAACAAATCAAGGAATTTAACTACCTCGGTGATTCCTTCGGTTGGCCAATGTAGTGTTTGCATCGTTGACCGTTGACCTTGAAAGGCTGATCGCCAATCCCCTCGATTAAAACGCCGCTAGGAAAAGCAGATAGGATCTCAAATGGACCGGACCAACGCGTCCTTAGCTTTCCGGGAAAAGATGCGGCTGGTATTGTATACTTGATGCATCGGCTCGCCCGCATGAAACTCTCTTTTCTTTATCTTTTATCATGAAGTAATTTCATCCTTTCCTTGTCGATCCGTGAACTCTCATAAGCTTGGAGCTGAACTCGTCTAATTCATGTATCTGCTGGAGCTACGTTCTCCATAAGCTTGGGAGTCGAAGTTTAGGAACTTAATTGCCCAATAAGCTCTATGCTCTAACTCTACAGGCAAATGACAGGGCTTTCCATAAACCATTTGGTATGGTGATGTACCCATAGGGTTTTTGTATGCGGTCCGGTAAGCCCACAGTACATCATCCAGTTTCAGACTCCAATCTTTTCGATGGGAGTTGACCGTTTTCTCGAGGATTTTCTTTATACTCTGATTACTACGCTCAACTTGCCCACTGGTCATAGGGTGATATGGTGTGCCACTCTTATGCTTAACACCATACTTAGCTAACAGGCTATCCAGGGGTTTATTAATGAAGTGTGAACCTTCATCGCTGATTAGGGCTCTAGGGCAGCCAAACCTCGTAAAAATGTTTTTCTTCAGAAATTTCATGACTGTTTTATGATCATTCAGTGGAGTTGCGACAGCCTCTACCCACTTAGATACGTAGTCTACACAGACTAGAATGTATTTATTCCCGCATGAAGATGGAAATGGTCCCATAAAGTCTATGCCCCATACGTCAAACACTTCACATTCCAATATGGGTTGAAGTGGCATATCATATCGCCTGGTCAAAGTACCGGTTCTCTGGCATCTATCACAGCCTTTGCAGAAGGCTTCCGTATCTTTAAAAATCCTGGGCCAGTAGAAACCGCATTGAAAAATTTTGGCAACGGTCTTCCATGCATTAAAATGACCGCTTGATGGGGCCACTATGACATTGCTCAATAATATCCCGTTGCTCACATTCGTACACACACCGCGGAGTAACCCATCCTTGCAGATCTTGAATAGATATGGTTCTTCCCAGGACGTAGTACTTCAAATCGAGAGAAGAACTTCTTCTTCTCCTGGTAGGAAAATTCGGGATTCAAATAGCTAGAATGAAGGTAATTGACAATCGAAGCATACCAAGGGGGTCGGGTTACGGACATCCATATTCATGACGCCTCGAAGGGATAATAAAGATCAATGTCCAAAGGATCTTCCTCGGCCTCTTGGCAAAACTCTCGAAATATGGTCCGCTACGGTGTTCTCACTACCCCTTATGTCCTTGATGTGAACATCGAATTCTTGTAGTGTAAGAATCCATCTTAGCGATCTCGGTTTAGCATCCTTCTTGTTCATCAAATAACGCAGAGTGCGTGATCGATCCATACAATCACCTTGGCACCAAGCAAATAGTGCGGAACTTATCCATAGAAAACACAAGCGCTAACGATTCCTTTTCCGTAGTGGTGTAATTCGCTTGGGCTGGATTCAAGGTATGGCTCTCGCGTAGGAAATAGGTTGGAACTTACCATTAATCCTTTGTCCTAATCAAAGACCCACAGCGTAATTGGAGGCGTCACACATCGATTCGAATGGTATGTTCCAATCCGGAGAGATCGAGGATAGGGGCGAGGTCAAACATTTGTTTAAGCTCTTTGAAGGCAACTTGACAAATCATTATCGAAATTGAAGGTGGCGTCATCCTTGATAAAGTTGATAAAGGTTTCGATATTTTGAAAAATCTTTTATGAATCTCTCTCAGAAACCCACATGACCAAGGAAGCTTCTTACTTCCTTCGTGTTCTGGGGTAATTCATCTTGTCAATAGTCTCTACCTTAGCTTTATCAACCTCTATGCCTTTAGCGGAGATCTTGTGACCTAAAACAATTCCTTCGGTTACCATCAGATGGCACTTTTCCCGATTGAGAATCAAATTCTTCTCTACACACCTCTGCGCTAGATTTCATCTAGATTTTTAAGGCAGGTCCATAAATGATGTGCCAAATACGAGAAGTCGTCCATGAACACCTCCATGCACTTTCTACAAGCCCATCAAAGATAGCCAAAGATACATCTTTGAAAAGTGGTGGTGCATTACAAAGTCAAAGGGCATTCGCTTATATGGCGAAAGTACCATAAGGGGAGTGAAGGTTGTTTCTCTTGATCTTCGGGGTCAATAGGGATTTGGAAGTAACCTGAGTAACCGTCTAGAAAACAATAGAATTCATGCCCGCCAAAGCGTTCCAACATTTGGTCTATAAGCGGGAGTGGGAAATGATCTTTTAAGGTTACCTCGTTTAGCTTCCTATAGTCATATCTGAGACTGCACCCGATGACTAATCTAATGACTACCTCTTCACCTTTGTCATTCTTTTCGATTGTAATGCCTCCTTTTTTGGTACAACTTGAGTGGGGAGACCAATCATTTGTCGCCTATCGCGATAAATAATCCCCATATCTAATAGCTTAATGATCTCTTTCTTCACCACTTCTTGCATGTGTGGGTTTAAACGTCTCTGTGGTTGTCTTATACGCTTAGCACCTTCTTGATTCTTATTTTATGCATACATATGTCAGGTGAGATTCCTCTTATATCTCCTATCGCCAACCGAAAGCTCTCGCATTTTCTTTAGAACTTCGGTTAATTTAGCTTCTTCTTCCGCTGATAGTTTAGATGAGATGATCGAGGTAAGCGCTCACCTTCTCTCAAGAAGATATACTTCAAATCTTCGAGGTAGCGGTTTGAGAACAAGGTCCTCAAAGCGGTTCCTCTAAACCGGTCTTGGATTCTCCTGTCTTAGATCCTCCTTGGTGATAGGGTCAAAAACTCTTGCCTCAAGCAAGTCTACTTTTCCGAGGGAGAAAGAGTTCTCTCGAGAGAGCACCGAGTCCTCTTCGACAAGAAGGTCTTCTCCATGGCGGCCTCTAGCTCGTCTAGGGTGTAGTCTGTGAAATCATCTAACGTTTCAAGCACAAAGCCGGAGGGTTTTGAGGAAGGTGATCTAAGGGCTTTAACTACACTTGTAGCGCACTTCCTCATCTCCAACACGTAGGTGACAAATCTGCATCGCAATCTATAGTGGCTCTAGCAGTAGATAGGAAGGGTCGTCCTAGGAGGAGGGGGGTATCTTCTTCTTTAGTGTCTAGGACATACCAATCAACAGGAAATGTGAATTTGTCTACTTGGACCAGAAGGTCTCGAAGCACTCCGTTGGCTCTCTTAAAAGATCTATCTGCAAGTTGGATGCTTATGGATGTAGGTTCCAATAGATGGTCAAGGTGCAGTCTCTTGCAGACAGATAGAGACATCAAACTAATGGATGCTCCTAAATCACACAGAGAATTTGGGAAGCTTAACTCCTTGATTTTCAGAGTTAAGACAAATTTTCCGGGATCGCTGCGCTTTTCAGGAATTCCTCCGTCAATGATAGCGGAGCATTCCTCTCTCAATCTTTTCTCCATTTCGCCCAACTTCTTCTTTGAAGAAACAACATCCTTCACAAACTTGGTGTACTTAGGCATTTCAACCAATACCTCGGATAAGGGCAAATTTACTTGGGTGTTTCTTAATAGGTTGAGTACTTTGTCATACTTCTTGTCTTCAGATAAGGAATGTTGTGCTTCCTTGGTGGGAACGGGAGCTTATTGGGATTCGTCTTCGGAGAAAACTTTCTTGGTGGAGGAAGCTCGTACAGCTTTGTCTTCAAGATCTTTCCACCTTAACACTTTTTCAGTCTTTTTACCCGTCAGGGGATCCTCTGCACTGAGTGACTCTCTCAGTTCATTAATTCAGTTCTCACTCACCCGAGATCCTTCTCAAAGCCTCGATCTCATTTTCATCTTTCACTCATCCAAGTCGAGGGATCATGAATCTTCCTCCTACCGAATCAAGGGTAGGAGGGTTTACTCGTTTCCTGGTTACGTCTATAACTAGGTTGTTGCAATTGTGTACCGGACCTCAAATTCATAGCATTGGACTCTCTTGTCCATAGGAAGTAATGGGCGTGAGCTCGAGCAGTGGTTTGTTCTTGCTTCGACTTGGGCTGCATGATCACTTTTAGGTTTTTTACGTCAGAAACTAGGTAGTCGACCTTGAGGTCCGGCGACCAATTGTTCACTATTTATCTAACTGTCTTTCTAAGTTCTTCATCGCCCTCTCTTTGCTCTTCATACTCGCCTCGTAGGGCAAAGGCCATAAGTGGAGGAGTCCCGATTAGGCGGTTTTTTGCGAGTTTTGATTAGCTTTTGGTTGAGAATTTGAACTTTGACTCGAGTTGGGGTTACGGTAGTAGGCATTGCGAGAGGTATTCGTCCCGAGTTTTGAGCGCGGTTTTGGTCATAACCATAATTTCTATTCTCGTTGTAGTTTTGACCTTGAGAGTTATTACGGTTCGAAAATCTACGGTGTTCTTCGGCGGAAGAATTGTTTCTCTCATGTCCACCATTCAAGGGGCATGTTGCGTAAATGTGGCCTCTAAGCCCACTGGTATAGCAGTTCTGTAATCATACCGCCTCGTTTGTTGGGCAAGCATTGGCTTGGAAGCCGGGGTAGAGTGTATTGACAATGGTCACCGATGTGACCATCGATAACAATTATCACACGAGAATACTTGTGCATTCGTTGGAGAGGGCTGATTTTGATTTTTAGTCATGGTCAAAGCGAAAGTTGAGCACTCGCAGGTCGCAATCATTTGACCATGATTACGGTTGTTGACTTCTTCAATTTTTGGTGCAAAGAGAGGAGTGTCGGCGATTGATACGTAGGTGCATAGTTGTACCTAGCTATATCTTCAAATAACTCCCACCCCTTCGTGGGGTTTTCTTCAAGAAGACTCCTCCAGATGAGGAGTTGACCATCCCTTTTGTGGACTCGTTTAGACCGCTGAAGAAAGTATGGACCTTCCTCTGCAAATCCATTCCATGATGGGGGCATTTATTCAACAAAATTTTGAAGCGCTTCCATGCTTCAAAGAAAGATTCATCACTCAGTTGATGAAAATTTGAGATCTCGTTAAGACATTGAGCTGTCTTAGACGGAGGGAAGTACTGGGCTAAAAATTGACTTTCAAAATTTGGGCCCAAGTTTGGATAGATTCAGAAGGGAGAGATTTAAACCATTCCATTGCTTCTCCACGGAGTGAGAATGGAAATAGTTTTAGTTTAATGATGTCTTGGCTGACATCCTTAATGCGAGTAGTATCGCATATACCCAGAAATACATAAAGATGCGTATAGGGGTTCTCGAGTTGATACCCATAGAAAGTTGATGCATGTTGCACCATCCGGATAAGGTGGCCTTATCTCAAACGGAGTCTGTATCGGTAGGGATAACTACTGACGAACGAATATTAACATCACCGGGAGTGGCATAGTGCGCCAGAGTACGGTTGGTTTTGAGCCATTGAATCAGTAATTTCTTCCTCAAAGAAGAGGTTAAATAAGAAATTATCTTCAGAAGAGTTTTCACTCAAACTCTCTTCGATTTCCTCTTCGGAAATTGGAATGGGTTCGGGGACTTTTCGTTTACGGTTCACTCGAACTACGTCTCGTTCGAGCTCAGGCTCAAAAATTAATCGCCTTGTTTACCGTGTTTGCATACAACGGAGTCAAACTAGGAGAGACAGAGAAATAAAAGAAAGGAATCAGGAAGACGGACGGGCGTCCAAATATTACGGACGCTCGTCTTGGTGGGACTAGGACTGGACGGGCGTTTAGTGACACAACCGCTCGTTCGTCTAGCAGAATACCTGAACGGGCGTCCAAATATTACGGACGCTCGTTTGAGTGAATAAAATGAAATCGGATCGAAAATTTCGGTGGGACGGGCGTCCAAGATTCAGACGCTCGTCTGGTACCGGAAGAACAAGAACAGACGCAGAAATTGCAGAAATCAAAAAGGCTCCTAGGGGAGAACCTTAAACCCTAACTAAAACAAAGAATGATCGATTTACCTAAATCTTATGCTAAAACACATAAAACCGTGCCAAGTTCCCCGGCAACGGCGCCAAAAACTTGTGATGGATTTTTGCAAACGAAACACAAAGACAAGTAATAAAAATCCGGTTAGTCGCTCCAAGTGCAAAGCTTGTAGTAAAGCGGTTATGCCGGGTCGATCCCACGAGGAACGTGAGGTTTAATGCGTTTTTAAGTTTAGGCTAAGAGTATCACAGAACGAATGATTTCAAGTTTATCAAATAATGGGGAGAAAAAGGCAGACGAACAAAGATCCACAATTCAAGATAATCGCACAGGCTCCTAATTTCCTACGCATGCAAATCAACCAAGGTCAAAATTAACTTTATACTAAGCGCAAATTACTAATATCTTAGGTAATTTGTTTATCAACTTTATCAAAGATTGATTCTTCAAGCACGATAGGCATAAATTCTTTCAAACCTATTATTTAGATTAACAATTCGATAACTTTCGCTCTCAACAAATTAATTAACTCGATTATTATTGCGGTGATCTAGGTATCATTCAACTATCGTTAAACGAATATCACAAGCTTTATCTATCGATGTCTCAGCACGGAATAAACGCAATATAAATCTAACCTTTGTCGAAATAAACCGCAGAAAAATAAGAAAACCAGAATGCCTCTTGAATTGCTTCACCCGTTCGTCCAACCCAGGAGTTTAGCTACTCATATTAACTTTGAAATCAAAAGACTGTTTGATTGTATTCGAAAACCAAAAGAAAAGACAAACTGCTGCTTGTTTTTTATGAAAATCGACTATATGTTGTGTGTGCCCCCTTTGGGGTTTGATACAAGTCGCTATATATAGATGAACTAAGACGGCTAAGTCAAAACAAAGTCGGTTGTGCTTGATCATGGCGGTTGGACGCCCGTCCACTAAATCGAACGCTAAATGCGCTCTATAATGAACTTGAATCGGGCTGAGCTTTTCTCAAACGTTCGCCTGGCCCGGCCCAAATCAAGCTGCGTCCAAACTTGCCGAATGTCAAATCTACTCTGGGACGCCGTTCAATGCTTTAAACTTCGTCCACTGGGACGGGACACGGACGCCACCAAGATGATTGAATTCGATTTCTTGATTCTTGTCTCTTCTCCTCCATCTTTATCTCGGTTTAGCTCGAATTATATCAACATTGATCATCAATTTAGCCTCCAACATGTATCTACATCACATCAAAACACCGCAAAGCGTAACACAATTCTAATAATCATAAAAATCATAATTAAAACATACAAATCCATCAACTTTGCGATTAACTCCTTAGCCACGTCATTTGCCCAATATTCCATTTAAACACGTGATTTCCATGCGATAAATACGAATGTCGGGGAAAACATTATAAAATATAACGTTATAAAGTACGTAAATTCACCCTTAACAGTTCATATGGTAATGTGAAAAGATATAAGGTTTGTCTTGTCATCAAGGACTTCACTCAAAAGGAGCATATATTATTAAAGACATTCTCAATGGTTTCTTTGGAAGGCTCCTTCAGGATAATTATGGCTCTACTTGCACATATGGATTATGAGTTACATTAGATGGATGTAAAAACAATGGTTATCAGTGATGACATTGATGAAACATTGATTTGGTGCTGCCAGGAAACTTTGCATTTGGTGACGCAAAGAATATGGCTTGCAAATTAAAGAAATCCATCTTTGGACTCAAACAATTTTCATTTCAATGGTATGTTAGATTCATCAAATTGTTCTCTCATTTGGTTCAGAGTCAAATTCTATTGATGAATGTATCTACCATAAGTTTTGTGGGAGTAGGTTCATACTCGGTTTTATATGTCAATGATATTCAGCAACGATATAGATTTTGGGCATGAAACTAAATCATTTATCTCGTTTGGTTTTGAGTTGAAAGATTTAGATTACGTTATTTTAGTTTTTCAGGATCCATGTATATCAAGGTTATTCTTGAGGTATTATTTGATCATTACAAACAGACTATATCGATAAAGTTTTCTTATGAGATTCGACATAATGTATTGTAAACAACATGGTACCCCGTGTCTAAGAGAGACAAGTCTAGTCTTAAATAGAGCCATTTTCTAATGATTCAAAGTAGGAGGAAATGCGAAGATTCCTCTAATTCATTTATTAGGAGTTTAATATGTGCTTAGGTTTGTACGTGTGTCAGGGTTATTCCATACTTTTCAGTTAGGTTGAGTGATTCTTAAAAGATCTGGAAAGGGTCATTTAGTTGCAGCCTATAAGGTTATAAAGTACTTATAGAAAGCAAAATATAGGATGCTCACATATCTGGAGTCATAAAAGTTAGAGATCATTCGGTATACTGACTCAGGTTTTGGTGGATGTAAATATACATTTAAATCCACATAAGGTTATGTCTTCATATTGTCTAAAGAAAGTGCTAAGCAGACACTGATGGCTTCTTCGATTTTGAAGACAAAATTTGGGGTTTTTGAAGCCACTGGTGATGGGATACAGATGCAGAAAAATATTTCAGACTGTGAGTTTTTGGTCATATAAGGACCATTAAGGGTTCTTGTGATAATAATTCCGCAATGTTTTTTATCCCAACAACAACAGGAACTCATCAATGTCTAGGAACATTGATATAAGGTTTCTAGTTGTTAAAGATAGACTTCAAAGTGGAAGTGTGTCTATTGAAATTATCATGACAAACTCCATTATTGTGGATCCATTCACTAAGGGACAACCACCCAAGATATTCTTGAGCATATTGCTCTTATGGGTGTCAGGTCAGTTAAGGATGCTTAGGTTTTGTGGGAGTTTGTAACTAATAATGTTTGTTTCGATATAGGCACATTTTTCATCTTTTTCAGTTTAAGGTTAAGCTCAAAGTTAAAGTTATTCTGATTGTTTCTGCAGAAACTAAAGTTTCAGTTATTTCACACTTTGATCTCGATATATGGTTTGATCTCGCTAAATTTTAAGGTGGACCAGTTGGAAATACACATCTTAAGATCACATGTCATGTTATTTTCCATGCTAGGCATCCACATCATGATCCATGTCATCGGCTTTTATTAGCATATGTGATTATTGATGGGTCCCATCACGACAAATGTGATGAAGGTCGCTTTGGTCCTATGTTGATAGGATTGATGGACGGGATTGTTATTGATACATTTTTATGACGACAGCAAAGTTGAGCACTCATTCGGTTATCTGGTGATAAATAATTATAAGGTTATAACCCAAGTGGGAGATTGTTGGATCATTAGTCCAACGTTGGGCTTATATGTGAAATAATTATTTATTATGGACTGTCAATAAATATTAGCCCGACGTAAAAGTGATATAATTTGGTTTACGGTTGTTGGGCTATAACGTATCATTTGGGTGTGGGCCATTAGTGTGTAGATGTTGGAAAGTTGTCCTAAACCCAATCGGGTTGGACCGGATCGACCGGTCGGGTCATTTCTGATCTATTTAGTTCATGTAATAACTTTATTATGTTTAATAAATGCACTTATGTTATTATATATTGTTTATCTTCATATTATTTGTTGTATGTATATAGTAACGTCCCTAGTATCAATCTGTGATAGAGAAACCATGATAGTGATTATGGTTGATGAGGTCTCTAATCACTGTAACAAGGTTGGTACTTAAATGTCTCTAGTCTTACATATTATCAAATGGGACATTGATAGTATAATCAGACTAGCACGTATTGGATGTCTTCTATCTTTTAGAGGATAAGGATAGATCTCGTCTATCGAAGTGTAGGGACACTTGGACTGTACGTGGACATGTATTAGAGAATGCGTGCGTTAGACTGACCCACTTACATTAAGTGTCACACTATGTGGTGGTTGTGTAATTATCCTTTTGACCGGAGTCTTCATGGCATCACGGTGTGGATTGTCATGCTTTGACACTATTGAGATTTCTCCTAACCACGGGGCCATTATGCAGTAGTGATTGGGTATGATACTGAAGCATGCGGAGTATACATGATTGGTCATCCGGGAATCGCGTATCCTATGATTGGGATCGAATATCCGAAATGGCTTTCTAATAAAGAATGTCTAGCTCTCGAGAATCTTTGCAAAGTGGGAGTAAATGTGTTATTCCGAGAGAGCATGATATCCAGATTATAAGATACGATCATTAATGTATTGACACTCGAGATACGATCGTATGGATATTATTTCAGCGATAGGATTGTAAGTTACACGGTAACTGCTTCACATGAAAGGTAGTAGTCATTGCTTTTGACTCTTCCGATGATTGGGGTCACGGTGTGTTGTTAGACGCTATCCCGTGATCGTTAGGCGTGAAGGGCATTTTAGTAAATTGCACTTTATGTCTACGGCCAACATATTCAGAAGCCTATCGAGTCACACACATATGAACATCGAGTCGGATTAAAATGCGGTTATAATTGATAACCAAATAAGGAAAGTTTATCTCTAGACTATAAAGGTTATAGTGGTAAATTAATATGGTGGTATTTATTTATTATGAATAAATAAAATACCAGATATTAATTATATATAAATTATATTAATTAAAGAACATTCCGGAAGTCAATTAATTGACTAATGGGGCGCCACTTTTAAGTGTATAAGATACACTTGGATTGTACACTTTAATTAATAAGATTATCATAATATTAATATAAAATTTAATTGATTTTGGAAAAATAGATTTATGGTAATAAGATAATTATAATCAATATAAGATATTGGCAATATTAATTATAATAAAATAGATAAATCAATCTAATTGATTTTCCTTATTTTATTGGGAAAAGGGTTTTCTTCTCCACACCATATGGGGCGCCCCTGTCACTATAAATAAGAGGTGGGTGTCAAGCTCTTTTATACATCACTAGCAACATTGGCCGACCTAGAGAGTACGGGGGAGAGCAATGAGCTACCCTCACTGTGCTTGAATTTCGACCCCCTAGACAGCCTTTTCCTGTCTATACTGAATGCTGAGGTACGAAAGAGGTGACAAGTGGGTAAGTTCAATTTTGGGCATCTTCACAAGCCCCCCAGACTCAACAGAGCTCTTGAGGTCATCTCGAATCTGTTTAAGATCGTAGCTAGACCACAGTTCTCTAGACTTGTAGAGTCGATATGTAGCCTATTCTCGCTAACTTGGCAGAGTTCCATTATAACTCTGCTATGACTTTGCTGAACGCGAGGAGTTTTAGCCTGATGATGGTGGTTGCGCAGTGGGCGCCAAGAACAAGGATGAAGAAAATGTCGTGTTCATGATTATGAGGTGAGCCGTAGAAGGCCGCCACGTGCCACTTAGCTTGTGAGGATCAAGCCCAATTTACGTAGTTCTTAAAAAACGAGAGACCCCCTTTTGTCTAGGATGTGATGCTGCTATTTATAGGGCCATGAGTTGGCTATTACCAGGCTGTTTGATGAGCTAGCAAACTGGGAAGCTGCTGAGCTGAGGTCGGTATTAGAGTGCCGGGCTGAGAGCCGGAAAGCTGAGAGCCTTTGGCGAACCGAGAGCTTTGAGGCCTGAGAGCATTGCTTATGAACTTTGTTGCCTAGTTGTGTTGGCTTTGTTCGCGTTGAAGGATAGCAAGCTGGAGGGGTGAGCGGGTCAACCCCTCAGTGCTTTGTATCAAGCTAGCTGCTTGTTGCTTTATTCTTGTTGTGCCTTGGCTCACTACGGGAATTGTGATGGTGCGGTGCGGGTTTGATCGTGCTTGTCTTGGCCGGCTTATTAAAGGGCGGACTGGCTGGGCCAAGGGGCCTATCCGTTTCTAGGCTTAGGTATGAGCCAGGTTCAGATTCACGGGCTCTTTCCGGAACTGCTGGGCTCGAATTGATTCGACACATCAAAGGACCCCTGCTCTTCGAGCTTTCAAATGTGTAAATGAAAATCATAGTGTAAAGTTGTAACGACTTGATACACCGTGTGCTGAGATGACTGTTGCATGGTGATCTGCTAAGATAACGTAAAGCTCTTTTCGCGTAGTCTGCCGGTGCCGTGCTTCGGTGGCGACCGGTTATAAGTGCGTCATGCATAGGAGCGTAAGGCCGCCATTTTTTAGAAGATTTGCTCGGGGACGAGCTATAAATACGGTGTCGAGCTGGAGTCGGGCATATAAAAGACTCGCACGAGGGCTTATAAAAGATTAACATGATGGTTCATGAGATCGACTTTTAAGCGTTAAGCTTCAACGAAAGGCCGATTAGACTCGACTTCGCGTGTTATTAGCGATCGGGCTATGATGCTGCTCTATTAAACGTGGGCTTGACTGCTTGGTGCATCAGAGGTGTTATTGATCGAACCAATATGATGATGGCGCGCAGAGTTATGGCATTCAGGGCCGCCGACTGCTCCGATATTGTTGGGCGAGATGGACCAGTTTGGACTGACTTCTCGTGTAAATGTTTGTACGAGCGGGGCCTGACTTGTGTTGACTTCTCGTTTAAAAGCACGGCGAGCAGGGCCAGGTCGGACTAACTTCTCGCGTGAAAGTTTAGGATGAGCAGGGCCAGGCTAGTGTTGACTTCTCATTTAAAAGCATGGAGAGTAGGGCCAGGTCGGATTGACTTCTCGCGTGAAAGTTTGGGACGAGCCGGTCCAGGCTAGTGTTGACTTCTCATTTAAAAGCACGGCAAGGGGCCAGGTCGATCGAGTTCGCGTGAAAGTTTAGGGACGATCGAGGGGCCAAGCTAGTGTCGACTTCTCGCTTAAAAGCACAACGAAAGGTGGCTAGGTCGGATCGACTTCTCACGTGAAAGTTTAAGATAAGCAGGGCCAGGATAGTGCTGACTTCTCATTTAAAAGCATGGCGAGCAGGGCCATGTCGGACTGACTTCTTGCTTGAAAGTTTAGGACGAGCAGTGTCAGGCTAGTGCTGACTTCTCGTTTAAAAGCACACGACGAGCAGGGCCAGGTCGGACTGACTTCTCGCGTGAAAGTTTGGGACAAGCAGGGCCACGCTAGTGCTGACTTCTCGTTTAAAAGCACGGCGAGCAGGGCCGGACTTGTCTGACTTCCCGGGCTTTGTTGAGCGTGTGTTTGTCCTGTAATCTCAATAAAGACCAATCGTAATAGAAAAAAAATAATATTAAATAGACGTACCATTTGCGTATTTGGCGTAATCTGTTGGTGTCGTGTTTAGATAGCGAGCGGACTTACATAATATTTGCTCGGGTGAGATCTCCAGATATGTTGCCGAATCGAATTCGGACTTATAGGCTCGCTCAAGGCGAGCTCCAAATATGAGGCCGAACTGAATTCAGACTTATAGAAGGCTCGCAAGGCGAGCTCCAAATATAATGCCGAATCGAATTCGACTTATAAGGCTCGCCCGAAGGCGAGCTCCAAATATGATGCCGAACTGAATTCGGACTTATAGAAGGCTCGCCCGAAGGCGAGTTCCAATTAAGATGCCGAACTGAATTCAGACTTATAAGGCTCGCTCAAGGCGCGAGTTCCAAATATGATGCTGAATTGAATTCGGACTTATAGAAGGCTCGCCCGAAGGTGAGGTTTAAATATTCAGACTTATAGAAGGCTCGCCCGAAGGCGAGTTCCAAATATGATGCCGAATTGAATTCGGATGTATAGAAGGCTCGCCCGAAGGCGAGTTTTAAATATGATGCCGAATTGAATTCAGACTTGTAGAAGGCTCGCCCGAAGACGAGTTCCAAATATGGTGCCGAATTGAATTCGGACTTATAGAAGGCTCGCCCGAAGGTGAGTTCCAATTATGGTGCCGAATTGAATTCGGACTTATAAGGATCGCCCAAGGCGAGTTCCAAATATGATGCCGAATTGAATTCAGACTTCTAGAAGGTTCGCCCGAAGGCGAGTTCCAAATATGATGCCGAATTAAATTCGGACTTATAGAAGGCTCATCCCGACTCTTTAGGTCGGGAGAGTTCCAAAAATGAGAAGACAGTAGATTTCATGTTTGGAGAGCTTGAGAGCTCGGATCATGCAGAATTTAAGAGCTCGGCTCAAATCTTGTAACTTGGACAACGTGAGAGCTCAGAATTTGGAGAGCTTGAGAGCTCAGAATTTGGAGAGCTTGAGAGCTCAGAATTTGGAGAGCTTAAGAGCTCGGCTCTTGAGAGCTCGAGAGCTCGGCTCGGATCATAGAGAGCTGGGAGCCCACATCTTGGCGACCTCATTCTAGGCGAGCTCTTTCTGGATGAGCTCATCCTTCCGCTTTGTTTGATCACGCTCCAAGGAATTAATGGGTAGCAATTCTGATTGGTTGTTTAAGAAAATCGTCCCCTCGCGAATCATCCACGATGGTGCGTACATCGGCCGGAATTAAAGTGCATGAACTTTGTGGATTGCTTTCATGGAAATAAGATTCCATGAAATAAATATAAAAAGGGCCATCAAATTGGTTAAAGGTATGACCTTTACTTGACGTGAATGTTTGCGCTGCTTTTTTATTACAGTAATAATAATATTAATGATGGTACAAGGTGCTTGTATAAAGCATGACCTTTTTGATCTGTTTTGCCATCGGACCTTGAACGATCTGTTTTACCATGGGATCTAGAACGATCTGTTTTGCCATGGGATCTAGAATGATCTGTTTTTCCATCGGATCTTTGAACAAAGTTGTCGCGAAGAGGACCTCCTTCTAAAGTGCCAATTGATGATGCTGGAAATCGTCGATGATAAATCCGGGGCTGCTCCCCTAATGACAACCTGCCAAAGCTTTAAGAACACGATAAAAACGATGAAAGAGAGGGGTGTTTTGGTGGGGGTTTAGACTGCACTTGAGAAATTGTATCTCAAGTCGCCACGTATCCAATGGTGTCTTGGAATCAAGTCTTCGTAGTTCCTCAGGGATTACTTAAATAGAAAGGCTTGTGCCTCCTCAGAGTTAGCGTGTAGCATGTATGCGATGGACTCGATTGCCTTGGTCCCTAAGGAAAAATAAGGATTATTTGATCTCCTTGATTGTAGGAAATAATTGCGTGTATATTTGAATGTCGATTAGTGGTATTAATTATGAGGATTCTTCCCATATTTATCATATTCGTAACGTGTTCAAAGGGTTTGGTCCGAGAGGACCTTGGCCGACCTTGTAGATTGGATGTGAGTGAGCTCGATCACACAGTAAGTGGCCGACCCATGAGAGTCGGGATAATATCTGTTTTTATCTCGCTCGGAGGTCGGCCCTAAACATTGGCCGACCTAGAGTGCAGAGGGAGAGCAAACGGGCTACCCCAACTCGGCTTTGGGAGTTCCACCCCCAGACAAATTTTTCCTGCCTATACTTAATGTTGAGCTACGAAAGAGGTGACAAGTGGGTAAGTTCAATTTTGGGCATCACACCGACACCACACCTAAAACAATCAAATAGCAGAAAGTCGATTTCATAGCCGAGAATTGACTTTCGCACGGGCGATTGCCAACTGATCTTGACAATCGACCAACGGAAAATTGATCTTCACCTCTAAAATCAATCGTCAAAAATTGTTTGAACAATGACTGCACAAGAAGGCGATTGAACAATCGACCAATAACAAAAATCGATCGATCGAAAAGTCGATTTTTAGCTCTAGACTGTGCTGTGTTGTGCAATGAAACCGGAGCGTAAAAAAATTACCTAAACAATAACAACCACATAACAGATTTTCATATATATATAATACAACTGTAACTTACTTGTAAAAAAAGGAAGGTTAACCAATGATAGGTTTTGTCGATAAGAGATGAAATTAAAAATGCTACAGATGAATAGAAGAAGAGATGAAATTTAAAAAAAAAAATTTAAAATAGAATAGATGAAATACCTGAAGCAGAGGTTTCCGATAATGGGTTTTGTCGCAGGAGGAGAACCTCCAATTTTTTTTCAAGAATTGCTAGGCTAAAATCGGGGACTAAGTAGTGGGATTTGTCAAAGGAGCATTTGAAACAGCTAGCTTCCTACCATATCTAAATGAAGTTCTTATTACATTAATACCCAAAATTGATCATCCTGAGTCTCCATCGCAATTCCATCCTACTGTTTTGGCAAATGTGATTGTCAAACTTATAACTAAGATTTTGGATAATCGGTTGTAAAGTGTTATTGGGCAACTAGTGGATACCAGTACAGTGACGGACAAAAAATGCAACAGCCGGTTTTTGAACAAGTGACCTAATGTATTGAGGTTAAACTTCTAACCAGTTGAACTAAATAAGCAATTAAACTAAAATTTGTCTGAAATAATATACATACACGATCTTTAATATTATTAGAGGGATATTTTAATAACTTCGCATGAAAAGTTGAGTGTGCACTTGCGCACCCCCCCTTTCTATGCTAGGTCCGTCCCTGTACCAGTACTGATTTTGTAGTTTTCACGAGAAACTACGGAATGATTTTATTCCATATGGTTTAGTTTTTTTCATTCCATTCCATCCAATCCTATGTTTTTCTAATAGAATGAAAATCACTATTTTTCATTCTGTTGGAATAAAAATAAATTTCATTCTTCGGCTTCCAAAAATGTCAAATCGATGTTAAAAAAACATTACATTCCGTTACCGCAATCCAAACGAGCCATTATAGATCGACTAAATTTTCTTTTAATTTAAAGTCGAATATGCTTTGTGATCGATTTTTCGATTTTGGGCCTGTATGATACTATGATGTACTAAATCAATATATTCATATGGCCGACAAGACATTGATTCACCATCCGGAAACAGAAAAACAAACAAAAAAAACAAAAAACAAAAAAACAAACCCATAAGTCGGTTATTACGTATTCTTTGATATTTAAAACCCATACTGCAAACAACTTTTAGCGTCTAGCCCTAGCTCAAGTTTTGACAATGCCGACAAACAACAACACGATAGTGTCCCGAGAAGAAATTTCAAGACTATCCAAGAAAGCAAAGCATTGCATTCCAGATAAACAATATTGCCGAATTTCTACAATCCAATTTCCAGAGGATTTGCTGTCTGTAAATATTTCTTATGCTGCCTGTGAAGTCTCTGATCCGATTTCTATGTATCTAAAGGTATGTGCAGAATGATTGATAGCCCAATTTTTGTAAAACTCATAATAATCATCGGTCTGAAAGTGGAAAAGATAGATCCCTCCCAGATGATTATGCTATCATTCTCAAGGAAGTCTGGTTCAGGCGGTTGTTATCTGTGAATTTTGTCAACGATTATCTGAATCTTGCTAAGGCAGTGGAGTTCAATTGTACTTTACCTAAAGAATCTATTTTCCTTATTGGGTGTTGTAATGGAATTTTTTGTTTTGGGAATATACTAAGAGAAAGATGTTTTCTATGGAACCCCTCAAATGGCACTTTCCAAAGGGTTGAATGGTCCAATTTATTTTCTCAAAGAGTCACAGCCGTCTCAATTGGTTATGACTTTGTTAGAGATGATTTCAAAATAATCTGCTTGTTAGGTCGTAGAAATGATACAAGAAGTATGGAAGTTTACAGCTTGAGAAAAAAATCATGGAGAAAATTCAATGGGAATTTTTCTTCGGGTACCATTATTGGCTCTCGAACTGGAGTTTGTGTTAGTGGTGCTATGCATTTGTTGTGGAAGAATCCTACCGACAACTCTATGTTTATTGCTGCATTTGATTTTGTGACAGAAACCTTCAGATCATTATCTTTACCCGTAGATGCTACAGAACTTGAATTTGAACTGTCTGATTTGAAGGACTTTGGGGGTCGTTTATCTATTACTGTGAGGGTTGATCGTTATGCCCCTGAATATAATGTTTGGGTGATGGAGAAGTATGGAGTTGAAAGTTCTTGGACTAAATTATACGATGTTCATTGCACATCAAACTTTTACTATTATCCAAATCGGGAAAGGCGATTGCTTTATTGCCACCTTGGACGCTTAACTTGGTGGGACCCTCAAGACAAATCCTATGAGAGAATTGAATTTCCCGGATTTAATAGGTGACCAACCCAGATACTCGTGAGGCGATATCTATGTAAGGAATCTCTTTAGACTTGATCGAGTTTTGTTTAGTGAGTATTTTTGTCACGAAATATAATATCTTTGTTAGGACTAAAGTATAAGGCCACGGCGGGTAATGATGTTGAGAATTCATAATATTGAAAACAACATTTGTTACTATGATACTGTTTTTCAAATATATACTTTACATGTTGTATTCTTTATTTGAATGTTATCATGATTGTTGTTATTCTATATTGTGGAAGAGATCGAACTGCATGTTGCATGATCAAGAACCATCTTTCAGCCATACAACGGTATCAAGGCGGTAATTCACATTGTGTACCATGTTAGTGGACTAAATAATCTTATTTTGAATGTTGAGAATATTTCTTTTTTGTTGTTCTTGTTCATTCATCCATGTGTTCTTAATTAAGGGAAAATGTCGGTGAACGTTGCTCGCGTTTTGTTAATTTTTTATTTACCCGTGATCTTAGAAGTACACGGGACTCTGTATATTGAATATTTGGTGGTTTTTAAGAGAATTGCATTAAATCTATCATTTCTCTTACGAGCACCCAATATATGTCCTTAAAGGCCCCCTAAGTTGTTTTTTTTTTTTGTTTTTTGTGTTTTTTTTTTTGTTTTTCTAATTGTGTGTGCGTGTATGTGTGATTACATTGTTCAGCTTTTGTTGGATTTTTGTAATGTCTTATAAATTTTTTTATTTTTTTTTGTGTGTTATTGGATAAGCCAAATCTTTTCATTTCAGCTTCCGGAGTTGTAACGTGTCAGCATGCCGATTCCCCAAATACGATTCATAATATCTTCTTAGTCATTACTCTTGGATGCATTTAGGTTGTCGCTCCGATTCAACATAGTTTAATTTTTGTAATGCTTCATCCGATTTTTCGTGTGTCTGTGTGATTGCAATGTTTTTGATAGGATAAATGGCATTAAGTATCAATTAACTCAAGAAGTAGTTTCCTTAATCTTTATTTTTCTACGTTTACATCGGAAGGTTGTGTTGATTTTTTTATTTATTTATTTATTTATATTTTTTTATAAAGCACAGACGTGTCCCTGTCAATTTTAGGGCCCGAAGCCAAAAACAAATTTTGGGCCCCTTCTCTATTTTTATTTACCAGTAAATATTCTAGTCATTTTCTATTCTTATAATATCTCACGATTCGACTGATTTTCCGCTAGCTGGATATCAAGTCTGTTTAGGTTGATTTGTGTATTTTATGTCATCTTAGCTCAAGAAAATATGATATCTAATGTCAAGAACATCATGAAGATGAAGTACAATAAAAAGGGGGTGTTTTGAGGGAATTTTGATGAGCCGAGGTGGTCGCTTCACGCACCTCAAATGTGAAGGATCAAGCCAATGATGTAGTTCTGGTGTGTGAGGGGACACCGCTACTTATAGATGACATAGTCGGCGTTTACAATAGGCCGGTTATGATGTGTACGTGTCGCTGAGTGAGCTCTGGTTGCGGGCTTATGCTGAGGCCGCTGCGAGCTATGAGTGGATGTATGTTTAAAGGTTGAGTTTGGCTTCAGACGGATTTACGGCGAGGCGGGGGACGAGCCGGTCGGTCCCTGGTATCCGGGCTGAGCTGCTTGCTGTTGATTGTTGTCGTCTTGGTAAGTTGCGAGAGCTTGCGGGAGCGCAATGCGGGCTCTTGTTCCTTTGGCGTAACTCGTCTTATAATGGGCGAGCGAACTGGGCCGTGAGTTTTACCCTTTGTTGGGCTTATGTGAGGGCCTGTCTTTGGTTCGCGGGCTCTTGCCGGTTTAGGCATATCCGTGGCCCCCTATACACTGATTTATTCATGGTGCACTCATGAATACGTCAAGGAATAAATTTCTACTGATTTGTTGTATGCCGGGCTTTAATTGATTTACGCTCGAGGGCATGTCCACACTGCCGTGTTGAAACAGGCTTAGGCGTGTTACGCTAGTGGGCGTGTTAAAATGGGCTTAGGCGCGTTATGCTTGTAGGCGTGTTCGCACAGTGCCGTGTTAAAAAAAAGGGCTTGGGTGCGTTACTCTCGCGGGCGTGTTTGCACGGTGCCATGCCAAAGCAATCGGACTTCTGGTGCTTGAACGCTCGTGGGCGTGTCCGCACAGTTACGTGCCAAAACGACCGGGATCATGTGCTTGAACGCTCCGGGCGTTTGTAGACATAAAAAATGTAACACATTAAAAATATTACATGTCACATTTGTCTAAAAAAAATTAAATTATTTGATACTTTCGCCTACTAAATTATATGAGATAATATCAAAATATATTTCTTATTATCCTTCAAATTGAAAAGAAAAGTCTTATTGAAATAAACATTATTCCCTATATAAAATTAGGGGATAATATGAAAATTTCATTATTAATTATGTTTTAAGAAAATAAATATAAAATATAATTAAACTATTATTATCTCTTAAAATAAAACTAAAGAGATAACAATAAATTGGATTTTTTTTATTAAATTTTCAATTAAAATGTATAAGATAAATAAGAAATGAAAAGGATAAAAGATAAAAATGATTATCTTATTAAATTAAATAAAAAAGAGATAATTATCACTTATTTATCCTTTGACTACTCACACCTATAAGTCTTGCCATTTGCAAATCATCAAGAAAAAGATAAAGAATAAAATCAAGAAAAACCAAGGAAAACAACAACAAAAAGGATCAAGAAAAAGATCAAGAATAAACAAGGAAAGCAACAATAAAAGCGTGGAGAAAGTCAACAACAAAAGGAGAAAAAGTCAAAGAAAAAACTTAAAAGCTCTCTGCTCCAACACCAAAAAGAAGAAAGAAATGATCTAAGAAGTTAGAGCCTTCAAAGGCATCAAGATCTAAAAGCCACAAGCCTTCAAATGCATCAAGCATCAAGCAACGTTCCAAGTCCTTCCATAGGAAACTTGAAGTTCTTCAATAAGATGAAGAAGATCAAAAGTTTCAAAGAGTCAAGAAAGATCGTCTTCAACAATCGAAGATCTTTCAAAAGTCAAGTTCTTCAACTAGAAGATTGAAGGTAGAGCAAAGTATTCCTTCAAATCTTTGTCTAAGTCAAAATCTCTTCCACCATATACGGGAGTTCATCAACACAACAACAACAATTGGTAAAGAAGATAGGAGAAAGCATCAAGCCCTCTATTCAACCACCACTAAGAATATTGAAGGAGTAACAAAGAAGTCTCCAAGTCTTCTCCAATAACATTCAAAGATCATCCGCCAAAACCGAGCTCTTCAATGAAGAGAAGATCTAAGAAGCAACAAATAAGTCTTCAATTTCTTCAATAATGTTCAAGATCATCCGCAAAACTGGAGTTCTTCTAAAAAGAGAAGATGTAAGAAGCAACAAATAAGTCTTCAAGTTCTTCAATAATATTCAAGATCGCCCGCTATATATTCGAGCGCTTCAACAAATCAAGACCATCCGTTAACTCCGCATTCTTCAACAACAAATAAAGATTATCCGCCATATCCGTATTCTTCAACAAACACCAAGTTCATCCGCCATATGTAGAGTTCTTCAACAATCAAAGGTATTCTTCCCAACAATTTGAGGCTTACCGACAAAGTCCGAGAACAAGTCACCGCGACTTCGGAGAAATCAAAGGAGAAGATCCGTAAAGCATGAAAGCATCGAGGTCATCCCAAACTAATGAAGATTAGTCGTTATACCCGGAGTTCTTCAACAAATACGAAGATCCTTCCGCCAAATCTGAGTTCTTCAACCAACGCTCAAGGTCATCCGCCTTATTCGAGATCTTCAACAAACAAAATTGCTCTTCCCATAAATCAGTGAGTACCAAAAATCCAAGAACAAGTCCCTACAACCCTCGGATAAACCAAAAGAGAATCAAAGGCTATCCCGTATAAATAGGATTTTGCTAAGATTGTAACCCACTTTTCTTGAAATTCAATAAAATTATATTTGTTGGAATTTTTCTTTTCTTTTATTTAATTTGTAGGACAAACGAAATTTGTGTTACAAACATGTCCGAACAAAGTCTTGAGCCAAAGTGTCCGGGTTTAGGGTGGATTTGCTCGAGGAGAGCTCCGTGATACTTGAGGTAGCCGTGAGCTCGGGAAGGGCTTTTGAGCTTTGTTAGAGCCTTGTCTTCCGATTGGTCAGTACAATCTACTAACGGCTGTCATAATGATTGTGTGTATTGAAAGGACATCTCATTTAATGATTTTTTTAATTTTGAATTCTGGATTACGAGGAAAGACTGTTGGCCATCCGGGTCTTTATATAACAGGGATGGCCCCCGTGCTTTGAATGTTTCTGCTGCGACTAGAGCATCTTTTCGTGTGGGGTTTTCCGGCAAGTTCGCTTGAGTTATTGGCGCGATTTCTTCATAATCTCAACCTCCTTGTTTCTCCATTCAAGCGCCTTCTTGGTTTTCAAGATGAGTCTTTGTGATCTTTCAGATAATTTGTGAGTCGCCCACCAAACATCCGCCGTGTATTTCCGTTAGCTTTTCTCCGCACTTTATGTCTATTTTGGTGAGTTAGGGTTGTGGTTCCGCCTCAAACACTGGATTTAGTGGAGCTAGGTGTTGAGTTTAGGACGGCCTGGCACTTCCTAGTGGTTCCGACAACCGATTATCCACGTAGCTTTTTTTTTGCGTGCAATGGGTTCCGGTAGCTCAAGTATAAGTGAGGACGCCTGGCCGGTGTTTCAAAACCGATCATGCCGATGGGGTGGATCAAGTCGAGATGCCGGTGATGACCTATTTCACTCATGATAAGTCGTGGTCGAGAGAGATTTTGATAGGGGCGACGCCGTAGATGGCAGGTGAAAGTATGGAGATCCTTGGCCTCGCGCCGACTTCCTCTCGTGGGCGTTTGAAACCAACGGTGTTCACCGATATTCTTAATATGGATGGAAAAGATGAACACAGTGGTCGGGCAACAGAGACCTTTGGACGTGTGTTTCTTCACTTTGACTCAATTTACAGGTGGTTGCGCCTCTTTGATCCATTCTTTGTGGTATTCTTGGAAGTTGTTCGGTGATGCCCAAAGTGACCTTACTTTAGGTGCAATTAGGATCATTTCGGCCTTCATAGCCTTGAACCATATTTTGGGGTTTGTGCCTAGTTTGTCGGCTCTATTTTATTTCTACGCTTTTTACGATACCAAAGAGCAGGCAGTGTTGGAGTAGTCCGTTAAAGAATATGAGGCATTTCTTAATCTGCCGGGAAGGTGAATGACCCGGAGTAGTAGGGTTTGTTGGTCGAGACCCATGTGGGCTGGCCGCTTCAAAAGTTTGAGCTGTGTTCGCCATGATCCTCATGAGTGGAAGTCACAAGAGTCGACGGACTTTTCGGTCCGAGATCGCTTTTCTATGCTAAGTGCGAGAGGGTTCTAGTCGGGACGATGCGAGCAAGGTTTGAGCGCTTCTTCAATTGGTGGTTCTTATATGCCGGCGAAGTTCTACTAGCAGTAATCGTGGTGGGATCTCGGATCCTCGCCCCGAGGATGGCATGTGGGGAAGTTTTTTGGATTGTGATGTCTCGTGGGGAAGAAGCCAAGACCGAGTTGTCGGCCCTGGTAACTAATAGTTATTTTTGTTTTTCTATCCTTTGATTCAAGGTTTTGCCTAATATATGCTTTGTGTGTCGCTTGTATTATTTCACTACCATTTCTCGACTTGATTCTGCTTTTGCTAACTTATTGTCTTGTACTTGTGCAAATAACATGGACGCCACTTAAATCTGCGCGGGTCGAGAGGAGGAGGCAAGCCCAGCTTCGGAGGATGGTTAGAGAGCAGGAGCTGATGGTCAGCCCGCATTTTGTCCCGTCAATTGTTTCAAGTGATCGTAATGCAGCCGAGGATGAGCTAAGCGTGGCGAGCCAAAATATTGGGTGAAAGAGGGATCCGACCATTGACACTCGAACCCAAGAAGCGGCTTCGGATGTAATCCACAGTGAGGCCGTTATAGATATTGAGAGTTCGGACGAGGCAACTATGACGCCCCGAGGTGAAGAGGCAAATGACCGATGAAGGCGAGGACACCTCCATTGCATTGAAGGTTCTGGCTGGTTAGATTTAGTGGGTCCGACTGCTCGCCATTGGCACAGATCGAGTCGAAGCATTTCAAAGGCAGCCTGGGAAGGAGCCTATTGTTGAGGTTGAAGAGGAGGTGGGTCGAACCCAGAGACCGACCCACCAGAAGAAGATGTGAATGCTGAGGACTCGATCCCTTACCTCTCCCGGGAGGGCCTGTGTGGTTGAAAGACAATTTTAAAAATATCATAATAAAAGAAAATTTATATAAAAATTACCATTTTTGACTCTTTGTAGTAAACTCTAATGCTTTATTCTTATTCATTAAAAAATTATAATAAAAGAAAAAAAGGATAATTATTACTTTTCCTGAAACCCATGAAAAAGTTTACCTAAAATCCAAGGACTTGGTACTCTAAATAGTGCCCATTGGGTACACGTAAATTACACCAAATACAAAAGCAGAAGTGCTCCTGCAGCCGCCGAGTGGAGAGAAGAAAATAGGGAGAAATTAGTGTCGCTCGGTCATGGGTTGGTACACCGCTTTGATTCAAATCAAGAACAAACCGTGAGGAGATCGACCACGTGATTCGCAAGCTTCGTAGGATCTATCGCTCGCGCCTTTTCGTGATCCGATCGTCGCAGCTGACATCCGTTATAGTTAATGATTATATAATTGATGGGTTAAGTTAAATTTATGATTTTTAATGTATTTAATTCAGATTTAGCCGTCGTAATTGATTAATTATTGCACGAATTTCGAGTCGTTACTTTATTGGGAAAAGTAGATCGATCGGCCGTAAAAGAATGGGAATCGACGCCTCAAGCAAATCGCAAGAGCTACCACCACAATCGCGAGCACTTCCGATCCAATTCGGTTCCGTGGGTCGCTTGTCTAGTACATAAAGACACCATCATGTAGGTTCAGCAACATGAATTATTATTTTACAAATTCATTATTATTGTTTATCTATTTATTTAATTATTTAATTTATGTCACGTAGTAAGGTTATGTGCATATGACAGAGCATGCATTACGCATGTCGATGGGTCATGGTTTGATATTGACACTCCATTATGTCACCTATGAGTTTCGAGAATCCTCAACATTAATAATGTGCCCACACCTAGGGTTATGCAATTTTGGGTAAATGTTGGGCCGGGTTATAAGTGCCCACCCGTGAGTCTAACTGAGTTTGGTCATAGCACGCCAATTAGCTTTTCTATTTATTAGGTCCAGGTGTAACCTCGACATATTTATATTTATTATTGGATCATAAGTGTAACCATGGTATTATGTAGACCTCCCTTTGATGTCTATACAAATGCGTGATACCTTTGAATCATCTCGATAGCACTTACACGTATGTCTTGTGACGAGGATGGATTTAACCTGCATATGTGTCACGCATACACAATCCCCAAACATTAATGAAGATGGACCCAAGATCCTAACTCTAAGCGGCCATGAGCCTCAATATAAGCCTAAAAGCCGATCTCCGCCCCTAAGAGTGAAGTCGACCTCGGTTCATCCTCACCCACCGTAGAGTCGGTTAGATAAAGTAGAGGCTAACTGATAGCTCGGTCACCTTGACTCTGTCGCTCGCCGCAGTCGGGTAGAGCATATAATGATAAATACACGCTTATCGTAATAGCTATGGAAAAATCCCAAACAATTAAGACTCTATCTTTATCATTAAAATACCGTGATTATCTCCTAAAATCAAGGGATAAACACAGGATAATAATACTTGTGAGACATTTAAAATAGAGCTCTGAATGGATACGGCCCATGCAAATTCTAGGCATAAGTGTTCCCTATATAAACGTTAATAAGAACTACGGCATACTTGATTTCAAAACAAAGCTTTGACACGTGAGGCAACTTGAGAAAATCCTGTGCTCACTAAAACCCCACAACAATCTTCTCCTTATTCACAATTTTTCTACTTGTTTTACCTTGATTCAATTACCGCTAGATTAAACGGCCCAGATTTAAACCCGACGAATTTTTGTTTCTTCATCACGTATGCACGATAAGATATGGAGGTATGATAATCCCATGTGGATATATAAGTATGTACATGAGGTCATGTGAGGATAAGGAATGAATGTACGTAATGTTGTGGTAAGTATAATATGGTAGTCATGACATGGTGAGTAAGGTAATTCACATGTTTGTTGGGTAAGTGTTATGCATTTAATTATAATAATTATTGACGTACTATTTTAAAAGTATAATTGCATTAATAGAGAACAATGGATGCATTTCCCAGATACTAATATGGTTCCCTATTCATTATATATTCTTTATCGGGCGCCGTCGTGCTCACCTCTTACTTAATATTTCCGGATTAGATTGTGTAGAATCCGAGGAGACCAAGAAGAAGCGCTGGAGGAATATTATGCTTCTTAGTTCGCTTTGATCTAGGGGTTCATTTATTTTCAACTTGATACATTATGCTTTATTTTACTTTTTTGGTTGCGCATACGATCCACATTTGTCTTTTCAGTTTAGTTGTTTTGAATAATAGATAGTTATTTGGATTATTTCCTTTGTTAGTGGGATTGAAGTTTGAAATAAGGCATATGTGTGTGCAACTGTCATTTAGATGTGCACATGCCGAAAGGCGATTACCATTTTATCCATGTCTCTGGTTTGACTGTTACAGTACGTAACATTTCATTTGATATCAAGTTGTGATACAAGAGGTGTATATATAGGGAAATACTAGCTTAGCCTAAGAAGTTAACAAATAATTAATAATACAATAATTATTACAAAAATGATAGGTACACTGAAAAAGTGTACAACACATCCCCCGATTGTACAACGTGTGATCCATAATTTTCGGTTTTTAGTGTTTTTCTTTTTTTAATTGAAATGTTTGGCTGAAATTCTTTCGAGAATAAAGCCGTGAAAGGAGTCGATGCCCCCATCACTTCCTAATTAATAATAGGATAGTTATTCAAGATTTGATATGACACTCCCAACAAAACCCCTAGTTTGGTGAACCGTGGGTTTACGTTCCGTTAAAAGTTAAAACCAACTTGAAAGCTGAAGCGTGGCCGGGTCATATAGGGTCATATAAGTCGGTGATTACGTTTTCTTTATTTAGTTAAAACCCATTCAAAGATACAAATTTAATTTAATTTAGCCCTTCCTAAGCGGAAGTTTTGACAATGCCGACAGACAACAAAAGGACAAAATGATGTTGCTTAAAATTGTAACCGGGTAATTATATGATTCGAGTTAGGAAAATAGTACAAGAACAAATAAATTTGTGTATGAACTTGATCGAACTCTTTGAGAGAGTCAGTTCGTGATCCGATTCAAGTGTCGAATCGAATCAAGTCCCCTCGTAGTTCAGGATTTTCCTTTATACTTAGAGATCGTGATGATAACCTTCTTCCCATAATTGGGGGTTATCATCGGTTATCTTGGAATTATCGATGTGCGACTCTATCCACATTGTAAACGGTTATGTCTTATGAACTCGCTTTTCGCGGCGGTTGAATGACCGCTCGCCCCAGAGATCGTTTCGCCAAAGCAACCGCAGACCGCTTCCCTGCAGACATTAATCCCGATCCGCTGAGTTCGCCAGTGGATTGACGGGCTCGCTTCCCCAATCCCGCTGTTATTATCTGTTGTGAAATGGGCCCGCCCAAGAATAAATAATCCGCCCAAATGGACCCATGTATAGTCATAAGTCCCTCGGACTATGGTGGATTGCTTTACAACCGCTCTAGTCTCGCAACGCTTGAACTCCCGTTATCAATATAATGCTAAACGAGGCCAACTTGCACCCTCTTATAATGATTGTGGATCGAACCATCACGCCCTTCCATTTCATGTCAACTAATTCCCTTATTTGAAACTCTTTGAATCATTCATCCGCAATTACAAGTAAGTTTCTGTCTTTGTTATTTCTTCTTCTTCTTTTGAGTCTTTATTTTTCATGAGTTTTAGAGCCGATATCGCTTCTAGTGATTCAGAGAAAGATTATTTCATTCATCAAGAAACCGCAGCTGTGGTAGTAGGCAAAGAAGTGGATTCTTCCATTCCTACTCGATATCAATCGGATTAGGATCTAGATTAAAGCTCGATTTTCGAATATGGAACTAACATGAACTAGGGCTTTTATGACTTTTCTTTGTAAACGTAAGAACAACAATAAATAAAGGAAAGGATATGTAAATACTCCGCCTCGTAATATTTATCGCGATGATCCCGCCCCAGAACACCACCCAATTATCCCGCCTCAGACAACTGAAAGAACCTACCATCAAAGTTCTTGAAGGAAACAAACGATTTTCAATATAAAAATAATCGCTTTTTCGCTTTAGCAATCGACACAATAAATAGAAGGGAAATACGACCTAAGCTAGCTTGATCAATGGCGCTAACTTGGACTAATTTGGGCCTGATTATTACTCCTAACATAAATAAAAGCCCAATCAAATAAACTAAGTAAATATCCATAAATTACTAAATAAAAACGCCCCAAACATGGGCTTTTGCTCTTCAAGCCCAATCAACACTTAATAAGTCGAAAATAGATGGAGCATCGCCTTTTAAGCTTTTGCCTCTTCATTCACGACTTGAACCAATGTTGCATAAGCTTCCGGAGCATTCTTCAATTGAAATCTTGTAATAGGTCCATCTCTCGATGATAACAGATCATGGACAATAGGATCTTGAACCTTGTGAATACGTGGTCGCTCATCCCGATGTGTATCATTCCTCCCGGTTCGAAAGGATCCGACTCGCATCAAAGTGTGGATCACAAAAGAGACAAATCTTTAACGCTGAGAGTAGGAGATATGTTCCAACTGTGGCAAGTCAATCAAGTAGGCATTGTCATTCACACGACGGCAGTACTTGAAATGGTCCATCACCTCGGTATCTTGGCGCTTGAATGGAAAACGATCCTTGCGCAAATATAACCAAACCCAATCTCCGGCTTGAAAATCACCTATTTACGCTTCTTGTTGGCTTATGCGAGATAACGCACCATTGCTTTTTCAACTTCCACCTTGCTTTTGTATGAAGCTCACGAACAAGTGTTGTTTTTCCTCCGCATCTAAACTCACGGAGAACCTCAGAGGCAAAGGAACAAACTCGAAAGGAGCAAAGCAGTAAAAAGCCATAAACAAGTTCAAAAGGTGCACTTTTAGTAATTAATGCGAGCACGGTTATAAGCGGATTCCACGTAAGGTAAACATGCCTCCCACGACTTCAAATTCTTACCCACCACGGTTCTAAGTAATCGACCCAAAGTACGGTTGGTAACCTCGCTTGACCATCTGTTGGGGTGAAAGGAAGTAGAATATAACAAGGATGTACCTAGTTTCCTCCATAACACTCTCCAAAATGGCTAATAAAATTAGTGTCACGATCACTAACAATGGATCTAGGCACACCATGCAAACGTATTATTTCCTTAAAGAATAAATCAAAGAATAGCAGATGCATTATTCGCCTTATTACATGCAATGAAATGTGCCATCTTAGACATTTTATCAACAACCACAAAAATCTAATCCTTACCATTCCTAGTACGTGGTAAACCTAAGACAAAGTCCATGGATAAATCTGGCCCAAGGTGAAGTAGAATAGGAAGTGGTGTGTATAACCCATGCGGTTGTGACTGCCTTAGCATGCTTGCAAACTAAACACGTAAGAACAATATTTAATCACATCGATTGCATCTTAGGCTAATAAAATTTTGCTTAAGCATGTCTAAGGTCTTATCAACTCCAAAGTGACCCATTAAACCTCCCCCATGAGCTTCCTTAACAAATAATTCACGATCGAACAAAGAAGGCACACATAACCTAGCACCTTTGTAAAGAAAGCCATCAATAATTGTAAATTCAGTGGAGAGCACGAGAAGGGCATGCTTCAACTATTTTCCCAAAGTCAACGCTATTTTCATACATATGCTTAATAGATTCAAATCCTAACAACTTGGTTTGATAGAAGTGATAAAACATAACGCCTAGATAATGCATCAAAGAACTACATTATCTTTACCCTTCTTATACTTAATCACATAAGGAAATGATTCTATGAACTCAACCCATCTAATATGACGCTTATTAAGTTTACCTTGCCCTTTAAGTACTTGATAGACTCGTGATCGTTGTGGATGGTGAACTCCATAGGCCTTAAATAATGCCGCCATGTCTCAGAAACAACTAACCAAGGCATATAACTCTTTATCATACGTGGAATAATTAAGTGCAAATTTTTTTAGTTTCTCACCAAAGTATGCAACAGCCTACTTTCTTGTATTAAAACACCACCAATCCTCACACCCGATGCATCACATGCAAGTTGAAACATCTTATTAAAATCGTAATGCAAGTATAAGTACGTAAATAAGCATAGACTAAAGAGTTTCAAAAGCTTCCCCCGTGACGTTGTTCCCACACAAAGTGCATTCTTCTTCACAAGTTCATTCAATGGTGCTTCATGGGAGTCAAACCCTTTACAAAACGCCTATAAAAGCTTCAAGCCCATGGAAACTCCGGACTTGTGCGGCCGTTGTTGGTTCAGCCACCCGAATTTCTTTGATCTTTCTTGGTCCACTTCCACACCCGTAAGCACTAACAACAAAACCAAGAAAGACAACACTCTCCATGCAAAAACTACACTTTTTAAGATTAGCATATAAATGATTATCCCTAAGTGTTTGGAAAATGCATCGCAAGTGTTCAACATGCTCGGGTAAAAGTTGTGCTATAAATAAGTATATCATCAAAATACACAACTACAAAGTGGTTTATAAACTCCTAAGGACCCGATTCATGAGTCTCATAAATGTGGAAGGTGCATTAGTTAAACCAAAAGGCATTACTAGCCACTCATATAGTCCAAAGTTGTTTTAAAAGCCGCTTTCCACTCATCACCTTCCCTAATACGCATTTGGTAAGAAACCACTCTTCAAATCAATCTTAGTAAAGAAACAACCACCATGTAAATTATCAAGCATATCATCTAATCTAGAATTGGGTAGCGATACTTTACCGTTATTTGATTGATAGCTCGACAATCTGCGGCACATACGCCATTCTCCCGCCTTCTTGGGGACCACAATGACTGGATCTCTGCGGCAAGGGCTCATAGATTTCTAATCTTCCCTTTATCTAGAAGCTCCTCAACTTTCTTTGTATCTCCATGATCTCTTGTGGATTAGCTCTATAGGCTGGTCGGTTTGGTGCTCAAACTCAAGTGATGGCAGCCTCGTTCCTTCCTCCCGGAAAGACATCCTGAACTCATGCAAAACAGAGTAAATGGGACTTGGGAGGGTATCGGTTAGGTCGGATATGGAAAGTAAACAAGGGTAGGGAAATGTAATCTTTAAACACAAGAAGGTAAATAGGTTTGACAAATTTTGATCGACATTAATACTAAGCTCACATTGACCTTATTAGTGTGTGCAGATTCGTGTTTACCTTGTTTAAGGACTTTCGAAGTAGATGCAGCCTTATCTACCTTAGTTACAATACTCTCCTTACCCACGGTTTTGGCCTCTTTTTGGTTTATGTGGTGTCGCAACCTAAAAGCCATCATCTTAGCTTGTGCATCATGTGCTTCCTTAGGTGTCATAGTGGTGTAAAACAATAGTCTTACCTTTATAAGGAAGTGTATAGCGATTTAAGTACCCATCATAAGAAACACGTCTATCAAATTGCCAAGGTCTACCCAAAAGTAAGTGTGTGACATGCATAGGAAGGACATCACAAAGGACTTCATCGTGAAACTTACCGATCTGAAAATTGATTAATGCTTGGGACTTAACGTGTGTCTCACCATCATCACTTAACCATTGCAACTGATAAGGTTTGGGGTGTGGTAAAGTAGGTATACGCAAGGTCTCAACAAGTAAGCTACTAACCACATTAGTGCAACTACCCGAATCAATGATTAAGTTACAAGGACGACCCCCAATACCACACGTGGATTGAAAAATATTGTCCCGCTTATATGGTATCATCATTCTTAGTTTGGGCAAATAAAACACATTGTAAAACACCACATAGACCCAAACCATAACTAGTAGTACCACTAACGTGCGTAAAATCATCCTCACCACTATCATCATTAGTGTTATCTTCTTGTTCGACTCAGATTCATACTGTGTCGATAACTCAATACCAACAATTCTTAAAACATGTTTATTAGACACTCACGAGCATAATGACCACTTAACACTACACCTAAAACACTCCATATCATGAGCATATGTAATAAAGAGTGTGACCTTGTCACGATATCTTTAGATTTAGCGCCGTATCAAGGTGTACTGATTTACATGGTGTGTAATCATTATTTGTAACGTGTAAAAGGTTTGAAGCAAACAAAGAGAAGAGAGGAAGTATTACCTCCGCACAAAAGAAGTAGATGAAGGTCTCAGGATTACCGATGAAGCTTTATACGCAGCATGTTCAATAATCTCTTTTGCACCATAATGGCACCTTGAAGAAGTTCGCCCCAGCGATAATTCTACAACTCGACGTGGCATGCTATTTTCGGACGAAGGCCACATTGGAACGCTGCATTGTAGCTTCATCATCCTCCTCAACATTAGCTCAGAGCATGGTGATGCGCAAATCTTCATCAAATTCTTCTACTCAGGCGCCCCTTGACGTAGGGTTTGCAACTTACGTAGTTGATCTCGATAGTAATGGCTAGAACCCATTCCCGCTTCATGATTTCCTTAAGAACAGTCCATGATTGTATTCACCATCACGCCTTCGCGCGACGTTGGGCTTGTAGTTGGTCCCACTAATGCATAGCCATGTCGGTAAACTCCATCGTAGCAAGTTGCACTGCTTGGCATCACTAAAATTTGTACAAGAAAATATTTGAGAGACTTTCATCTCCCATGCTAAATACCTATCCGGATCAAAGTTTACCAACAAAAAGTGGTATCTTGTACTTGATATGACGTGAATCATCATGTGGAGATGCTTGACAACCCCGCCATTGTTGGGAATGATAACCCTCCCGCATTTAAATTAACAAATGTGGTTAAAGTGGGGAACTACCTCTTCTCTTCATTGGAGTTGTAATGCTTGAATAGCATTCATAAGTTGTTCAAATTTGTGGTCGGTGTCAAGACGGTATTTATCAAACTCGCCACCATATCTTGCTTCATGTTTTCTAGGCGCTGAGCAAGTCCGTCTTCGAGTGCTTTTCCGAGAAGCTTATCATCACCATAAGTGAGACTTACGGTGATACCGCTCACTGCTCACTGCTTTTACACTCAATATAGTATGATAAAAGGATTATAAGAACTTAAGAACAATGATAGTGTCGTTGTTCGACTTCTTTAATTTTTTTTTATTTTTTTTTTTTTGAAAACAAGAACGAGCCGTGATGTGTGTGAAAGGAAAATCAAATTGCGTGAAGTGCTTCGCCAAGATTGATCGAGTACTACTCTTTCGATCGAAAATCAAGAACCCGGTTTCTTAAGTTCTTGATAATTCTTGATGTTCTTGATTCGGTTTTTGGGGTGTCGATCAAGAACGAGGAAGATACCTGGATTGATTAATTCCAGATTGAGAGAAAGCTTTTGCATCTATTTTATTTTTATTTTTATAAGAGTCACCAAGAACTCAGGTTTCTTGATGAGCAAGGAGAATAAACGTTTTCATAAAGATAAATTTATGTCTCTTGATGTTGCAAAAAAATTTGCAGTGGAACGGAGCAACAAACACAACAACAAGGATTGATTGACACATTTGTATGATGTTGAGAAGTCGAGAAGAAACGATGAACACACGTTGCGCTATTTCTTGAGTGCAAGAACGCAGCAGATGATTCAGGTTTCTAAAACGAGCAAGAATGGAAAGTTGTCGCTAGTAAGATTCGTGGCTCCACTTCACTAACTTAGGTTTCTCGATAAGAAATTTATTAGCTTTTCATAAAGAAAATATTTGAATCCTTCAAAATAACGCAAATAGCTTTAATCCATTTCTCTCGATACCACTTGATATCAATCGGATTAGATCTAGATTAAAGCCTGATTTTCAAAATGGAACGAACATGAACTAGGCTTTTTATGACTTTTATTTTGTAAACGTAAGAACAAAGAATAAATAAAGGAAAGGATATGTAAATACTCCGCCTCGTAATATTTATCGCGATGATCCCGCCCCAGAACACCACCCAATTATCCCGCCTCAGACAATCGAAAGAACTCAATCATCGAAAGTTCTTGAAGGAATCAAACGATTTTAATATCCAAAATAATCGCCTTTTCGGGTCAAAGAATCACACAATAAATAGAAGGGAAATACGACCTAAGCTTAGCCGAATGGCGCTAACTTGGACAAATTTGGGCCTGATTATTACTCCTAACATAAATAAAAGCCCAATCAAATTAACTAAGTAAATATCCATAAATTACTAAATAAAACGCCCCAAACATGGGCTTTTGCTCTTCAAGCCCAATCAACACTTAATAAGTCGGAAAATAGATGGAGCATCGCCTTTTAAGCTTTTGCCTTCATTCAATTACTTGAACCAATGTTGCATAAGCTTCCCGAGCCTTCTTCAATTGAAATCTTGTAATAGGTCCATCTCTCGATGACAATAGATCTTGAACCTGTGAATACGTGGTCGCTCATCCAGATGTGTATCGATCAAGATGATTTTGATAGTCATTACGATTTATATCAAGGATGTGGTTTCTTTGCACAAATGGATGGATCACGATTTACAAATTACAATACATAAAAAAAGGATCTAAATTCCTACAAGCGGATTTAGTATGTCTTACCAATAGCAGGAAGAGAAGCCAAGATCTTCCAATGTGTTCTCCAAACGGTGGTTGGTGGACACCAATTCTGGTACTGTAACCTCCTTGATATGCTTCCAAGAAAAACTACAAGTTTTCTTCAACTAGAAACCCAAGACAAGAAACAAGTTTTTCTCTATTTTCAAAGGTATGTATGTCTAAAAAAACTTCTCCATATGTCTGGAAGAACTTTCTTTATATAGAGAGTAAATCTTGGCCTCCAAGTTTCTAATTAATTAAATAAATAATTAAAAGAAATCACAATAAAAGATAATTCCATTTATAAAAGATTGTGATTAATCAATCAATCAATTACAAATCAATTATCTTTTATTAATTAATTATTTAACTAGTAAATAATTAATCACACAAGAAAATCAATTCTTGCACTTTATGACACTTCGGAGGCGCCACACCTAGGTTTTGTGCCCACGTAAAATGTTTTTCATAGATTATATTATTTAGCCCAACTAAATAATATTTCAAGATATCAATTAATTGGCACAAACCAATTAATTATCAATGAGGCCCAATAACAAGAAAAATACCCGAATTAGGTGAGCTACATCGTGACTACGACCTATAACCGTGAAATCTAATAATTAAGTAAAATATTCATCGAATGTAATATTCATACATAAATTATTAATTCGGGATTACGCCACCATAAACCCGAATCAACTCTACCAATTATAGATATATACTTACACTCAACCCTACGAGTAAATAAGTTGTCCACCGATATAATCACTACATACGGACTAACCCTCCATAGATCGTCCATTCTCGGAGCGGGAAGTCTCCGTGAACCCGACTTAGAATATCTTATCATTATTTACCATTAACCCTCAGTGATCAATTAGTTCACCTATCTCGACTAAGTAGCTAATTAGTCTAATATGAACCGGCCCATCAATCATTTTCTTGTGGCTAACAAATAAGGGATCGCTTCTCTACTTCCCGCAGAAGGAATGGATTCCATGTCTCAGAAAAATAGAACTACTCACTCATCGTGAATAAAGTGCCAACGAGAAAGTGACTTGGATCACATATCAAAGTGATCCGTGAATTCAACACATCAAACACTACCCCGAGACAAGCAAAGATCCGTGATCACCTCAGATTAAGGTCAATCCATATATGATCATCTAATGATTTAATAAGATTTCCTTATTACGGAATTATATCAAGAAAACAGATTAAATCGGTCCAAATCCTATATGAATGCCATCATATATAAATGCCCCACTTAGGTACCTTCTACCGACAAACCGATAAGACTATCACACCCTAAGGTGTTCTTGGTATATTATTGGTGTTTTAATCACGACCCTAAACTCGATTAAGTTCACCACGGACTATCAGCTTCCAGATATCACCACTAACTCAATCCTCACGTGCATGTCATACAATCGAAAGTTAAGTGGTTACATACTCGATATACTTAGTGGTTTGCAAAGAGTGTATACTTTATAAGCACATAGCAAATAATAAGATGAATAATAAAATCATGGCCATAAAAACAATTACATAAATTTTCTTTCGGCACTACATCTAACAATCTCCCACTTGCACGTAATGACAAGTAGTAATTGTTTTAGAGCACACCCTATCTTTATTACAAACAGAACTACATCTCCCACTTGCTCTAAAGCAAATGACTCACGCCCCTAATACCCATGTTTTCCAGTGCCACTAAAAGACTTCTATGGAAAGCGCCTTTGTGAACGGATCACAAGGTTGTCGGGCCGAGGATTTTCGTGACGGAAATGTCTTCTCGCTGAGAAATCTCTCTCTGAGCGTATGGTATTTCTCTCTATATGCTTTGACTTTTGGTGACTCCGGGTTCTCTCGAATTGACACACACCACATTGTTGTCACAAGAGAGACGATCGGATGTTCTGGATTTGGGATTACTCCTAAATCTCCCAGAACTTTTGAGCCATACTGCTTCCTTAGTCGCCTCTGAGGCGCCTATGTATTCGGGCTTCAATTAGTTCATGAAGAGAGTTTGAGAATGTGATAAACACAAGAGTAAACTTCAACTTAGTTTATTCATTGATATGAGAGGTGTATAAATAGATACAATTGAGAGAGACTAGCACTAGCTCAAGCTGCCACTGAGTATGTAGATGGGTGCAAGCATGCAAAAGTAAAAGTAAAAGTAAAAAGCTATGTCTATGACATATTAATTGTGTCTATGACATAAAGTAAACTAGAGTTTGACATATTAATTGTGTATATGTATCACAATTAATATGTCTTTATAATTAAATAAAGTGTACAAAAATATTATGCACTAAATCTCTAAGGCTCAAAGAATCGAGCACTGTCAAGCCTCAAAGCAGCCGAGTCACGAGTAATATTTCCACACCCTCAAATCGGGTCAGATATGTTGATGCAACAAGTTTGCTACTTAGTCCGCTGAACATAAGAGGTGGAATAGCCTTGGTAAGAATATCGCATTTCGATTCGCCGGAGGAACATACTGGAGTTGAATAATCTTGGCATCAATCTTTCCTTCGTAAAGTAATCACAATGTCCACATGCTTGGTTTTATCATGATGGATCGATCTTCCGCCATGCATAAGGTCAATTATTATCACAACAGAGTGTGATAGTTGTCGATACGGTTGCCGGGTTCGCCAAGACTTTTTAGCCATGTAGAGCTTCACAAATGCCAAGTACAAGTGCTCTTAGTTCATTTTCTTCAAGATCGCTTCGTGACACAAGAGGTTGTTTCTGCTCCTCCAAGTAACCTGTGTTCCCCATATATACGAGCAATAGCCCGTGTGTAGACTCTCTCGTCAACGTGACATCCACCCAATCAAGATCGTGGGCAGACCTTGATTGATCTATCGTGAGACTTGGTGAAGTGTGCCTTCGCTGTGAGTGGATTTTAAATACCTCAAGATCCTATTCATCTGATCCCAATGTTGCTCAAGAGGCAATGCATGAATTGATCGACTGTGATCGACCCCATATGCAATATCAGTGTCTCTCAGGTGAGAAAGGTATATGAGTTTGCCTACTAGCCTTTGATATTGTTCTTTCCTCGACAAAGAATGTCACCATGCAAGAGGTATGACTGGGTCTACCTGAGATACAAAGAGTTTGCATCCCAAAGATGCCGCTTCTTCAAGAGGTCCAGACATACTTCCTTTGGGAGACCGAAATGCCATTGGTGTTTCTAGCTACTTCCATACCAAGAAAGTACTTGAGGTAGCCTGCATCTTTAACTTGGAACACCTTGCCAAGAGAGTCTTCAAGTTCGGATTTCAGAGAGTCTTCCCCAAGAAGGATGATATCATCCACATATACAATTAGAATGGACCTCCTCCGGTTGGTTGTCTTGACAAACATGGTGTGATCAGAGTTGCATTGATGATATCCAGCAGCCTTTTAACCACAAAGAGTGAGTTTTCCAAACTGTGCTCTTTGGGGATTGCTTCGTGCCATATAGAGATTTCCGAGTTTGCATACCTTGCCCCGGAGTGCTGGGATTGACAAAACCAGAGGTACATTCATATAGACTTCCTCAAATGAGATCACCATTGAGAAAAGCATTTTTGATATCCAATTGGTGTAGAGGCTACCCAGCTTGGACAACCAGAGAGAGCAGAACCCTCGACAAAGGTTGAGTTTTGCCACTGGTGCAAAAGTTTCCTTATAGTCAATACCATAAGTTTGAGTGAATCCCTTGCTACTAATACCGCTTTGTACTTGTCAATTGTACCATCAAGATTGTATTTAATAGTGAATAACCATCTCTGCAGCCTAACTGCCTTCTTGCCTTTGGGAAGAGTTGTGAGGTCCCAAGTATGATTATCCAGAGAGCAAATATCTCGCTTTAACAAAGCATTCTTCCACTTATCATTTTGAAGCGGCCTCCCTAATATTTCTAGGATAGAGCGAGAATCTGTGTCCTGTGTAAACATGGTAAAAGACAGAGACAACCGATCATAAGATAAATAAGTATGAATAGAATGATCGCTGCATGATCTTTTCCTTTCCTCAGAGCAATAGTCCGCTATCAATGTCGAGATCGCCGAGGATCTCGCAGATTGCCGAGTGTCGGCCTGGCTCAGTGGTCACAGGCTCGAGTCGCTTGGTTGCCGGGGATCGAGAGTCGTGAGTCAAGAGGTACCTGTGTTCACCCGCCGAGGATCGTGAGGTTGCCGAGGTTAAGAGTTTGTCCGGGCTGGAAGGGTTTAGGTCAATTTCTATCGTGTTTCCACTGACTGCCTCAAAGGGACTTATCAGAGTAGGAGTCCTTTCAAAAAATTTTACATCCATAGAATTGTAAAATCTTTTTCGTATGAGAGTAGCACTTGTAACCTTTCTCGCCCTTTGCATATCCTAGAATATGCACTTGTGAGCTTTGGGATCAAGTTTGCTTCGTGTTGGGCATGGATATAGACAAACACAAGACACCCAAAGATTTTTGAGGTAATCGGGAAATAAGACGTAAAGGGTGAGAGTGTGTCCAAAGAGGTTTTGATAGAGTTTTGAAGCCTAGTACCTCCCGGGAAGTCTCGTTGATTAAGTATGTGGAAGTCAATATGGCTTCACCCCACATATATTTTGGAACATTTGTGGTAAACATAATAGACCTAGCCATTTCAAGCAGATGCCTGTTTTTTTCTCTCAAAGAACCCCATTTTGTCGGAGGGGTTTCAACACAACCACTCGATATGGACAATCCTTTATCCATCAAGAAATTACCGAGATGAGACTCATAATATTCAAGAGCATTGTCGGGCCTTCAAGATTTTGATCTTAGTGTCAAACCGAGTGGAGACCATGTTGTAAAATTCTTGAAAGACGGGTCCAACTTCGCACTTATCCTTCATTAAAAATAACCAAGTGGTTCTCGTGTGGTCATCTATGAAGGTAACAAACCACCTCTTTCCTCGTTATGCTTTTTTACTCGAGGTCCCCATACGCCACCGTGAATTAAGGTGAATGGTGTGGATGGTAAGTAAGGTAATTTTGCATACACAGATTTGGTGAGTTTAGCAAACCGACAAATATCACATCAAGATCATTCAAATTACAACCTTTAAACAATTCAGATCTATAGACTTTAAATAACTAAAATCGGGATGTCCTAGTCTATAATGCCATAACATGATATTGTCTAGGTTTTGAGTGCAGTCACGAGGCAGATTCGCCTTCGCCTTTCCGCCTTCAAGCAGGTTGACCACAAACAGACTGAGCAAGGTTTAGCAGCCCCAATCATCGCTTTGAGGAATGATCCCCGAATGTGCACCGATTCTCATTAAAAACAACAAATTAGCTTCAAATCTTTAGTAAGTTTATCGACAGATATGAGATTGCAATCTAATTTTGGAACAAATAGGACATTCTCGCAGCATATCTTATTAGTAAGTCGACCGACCAAAACCTTTGCACTGTAGATAGATCCATCGCCAGCCTTAATATTGTGAATTTGGTGACATGGCTTAAGTTGAGTAATGAGATTTTTATTACTACCATACGGGAAGAGGCCTCAGAGTCAACAATCCGTGTTTCATTACTAATAGATGAGTAGAATTTTACTGACTCGGGCATGAGAGGCTATGTCAAGAGAGTGACTACCTCCCTTTGTTGAGTTAGAAAGGCTTTGAATGCAGTTAGTCGAGCATTCAACCCGTTGTCATCTTCTTCCTCACTTACGTGTCCGCCTCGACTTTCCTTGGTGTCCTGAGGACTTGGAGGAGTTAGGCTTGCCATGTAGCTTCCAAAGAAGTGTCCTTGGTGTGATTAGTGCGCTTGCAAGTGGTCACGTAACGCCTTCCCGGGCTTTATCAAGAGGTTTCCTGAAGCCTCAAGAGTCTCAAAGCAGGTTCCCGATGCTAGCGGTGGTGGCACTTTCAAAGAGGTTGTCGCAGGGGTTCAAAGAAGATCACTTTCCTCCTCGCTTTCCTCATGTTTGACCTCAAGAAACATGGATTTGAGATTTGGAAGAGGTTTAGTAGCAAGAATTCTCCTCCGACATCATCAAGAGTAGGATTCACCCAAGAAGGAATTTGAATACTCTTCTTCTCGATGATGTCTTTAAAGAGTGCAAAGATCTTTAACATCATTCCAGTGGGTGAGTTTCCAACATATCTAGGTGTTGCCATGCCTTAGATAGTTGATTAAAGTATTGAGTTACGCATATATCCCCTGTGTCTGCAATTTTGAATCTGAGCTTCGAGTTCATAGACTTTAAGTATTGTCCTTTTGAGTAAAGGTCTCTCGCATTGTCCTGCATTTCCTTAGCAAAGGTCATACATCATGAAGTTCTCATCGATCTCTTTTGTCATAGACCTCGTGTGATGATGGTCATGACTTGGTTATTTTCTCGTGTCCCATGCTTCAAACTTGGGGTCGGGCCACAGGGCAGTGTTTGGAACTGCATGATATCCCATCTTGCCTCGGGCCGAGATATACATTTTCATAGACCTTGACCATAGCAAGTAATTGTTACCATCAAGTTTATGATTTGTAAAGAAGAGTGTTCGCTTATCCCATCACGAGGCAATTGTGAGTCTCATCAAGAAGATGAAACATCGATAATGTTGACATTTTTTCCTAAAAGAATCGAGTTTTGCAAAATGGATTTTAGAACTCAAGAAGTCTCTCGATACCATGAAGAGAGTTTGAGAATGTGATAAACACAAGAGTAAACTTCAACTTAGTTTATTCATTGATATGAGAGGTGTATAAATAGATACAATTGAGAGAGACTAGCACTAGCTTCATGCCACTGAGTATGTAGATGTGGGCTGCAAGCATGCAAAAGTAAAAGTAAAAGTAAAAGCTATGTCTATGACATATTAATTGTGTCTATGACATAAAGTAAACTAGAGTTTGACATATTAATTGTTTATATGTATCACAATTAATATGTCTTTATAATTAAATAAAGTGTACAAAAATATTATGCACGAATCCTAAGGCTCAAGAATGGCCGAAAGCACTCGTTAAGCCTCAAGAGTCCGAGTCACGAGTAATATTTCCACAATTCACATAAATGACTAGTAGCTAATTAGTCTAATATGAAATTGGCCTATCGATCATTTTCTTAGGGCTAACAAATAAGGATCGTTTATCTACTTCCCGTGGAAGGAATGGATTCCATGTCTCGTGAAAAATAGAACTACTCACTCATCGTGAATAGTGCCAACGAAGTGACTTGGGTCACATATCAAAGTGATCCGTGAATCGCTTAGGTATATTTTACTATATTTTCGGCTTAATCCCTAAACAATTTACCTTATTTTTAAGGGAAATAAATGAGAAAAGCGTGTTTTAACTGCTAAATTCCTATAATGGTTATTGAGGGGTTATAATTTAATTATGAGGAAATATTGATTTTAAATGTTATTTTTGTTACACATTTTTATTATTATTATTATTCGATGACTTGGTTTAACAACAATTTTGCAGTAAAATTAAAAGATATGCATGGGGATATCATTAATGGAGAAGATTAATCTCATTCAATCAAGTGATTTCAAAATAAAGTTAAGAAAATCGGAGCATCAAGAGAGGATAAATCGATCGATCGAAAGAGTGAAGTGGGGAACACGGTATAATGGGCAAAGAAAGCAGGAAAACAGTAATAGGTAGGCTCGGTCGATCGAGCCATGCTATTCGGTCGACCGAGTGTCTTAAGTCGGTTGACCGAGCCCCCAAGCCGCAAAATCGACGCGCTTTTCTAGATCCTTCCTTAGGTCGGCGAAACTCCTATATAAGCCGCACCATTTTGAAAGTAAAAGAACACACAGTAAAAGCACCACATCACACAAAAATATGAGTTCTTTCTTTCAATCTTGCTTGGGAGTTCAAGATGATTGAAGGCTAAGCATCTTATGGGACAACGGAGGAAACCAATCAACAACCACACCAACTCAGAGGATATTTAGCTACATCTTTAGTGAGTTAAATTTATGGTTTTTCATCAATTGAATGTTGTGATTTATCGCTTATGTTTTATTGAATCGTGAGATCGATGGAACTATCTTTTTCGATTGAATTTATATGAGAATATGATTCAAGCTTTGATTTATTTTCGATTGATGCAATTAGTTATAATTCAAGAGATTGTTTATGATTAGTTGAGTAGATATTGGAGACAATATCATGATCTTATTTTGCATGCCGCTTAGTTTTGCTTGAGAAAGAAAACTAAACCCTAGAATTTGTTTAAAGGAATTTAATCAATTCGTGATAGATCATTACTAAAAATCGTGATCTTTAACTTGCCATCTAGTTGGGGTTAGGTTGGTTGATTGGTGGATTCCCGCTGCCTTGCCGTTCTTTTAATTATTTGATAAACCGATTCGCTCATATCAACTTTTTTGTTGCTAAGTTTAGTTATTTTAAAACCCTAGTTTTTTTACCTGCTTTTCTCGCTATTTTCTGCTTCTAGTCATAGGTTCTAGATTATAATTAATATATACCTTAGTTTTAGATAATAATTTGTGACATAATCGATACAATAACTGCATTTAATCCGATAGACGCTCGATTCCCTTAGACTAACCGGTAACACCTTTACTACGAGCCTTGCACTGGGGTGTTCCGTAATTATAAATTTAAAACGAAGTTTTTACCTAACAAAGAATTCAACACATCAAACACTACCCGAGACAAGCAAAGATCCTCGTGATCACCTCAGATTAAAGTCAATCCATATATGATCATCTAATGATTTAATAAGATTTCCGACACGGAATAATATCAAGAAATACAGATTAAATCGGTCCAATCCTATATGAATGCCATCATTTATAAATGCCCCACTTAGTACCTTCTACCGATCGTCCGATAAGACTATCACACCCTAAGGTGTTCGGGGCGCATTATTGGTATTTTAATCATGAGACCCTAAACTCGATTAAGTTCACCACGGACTAATCAGCTCAAGTATATCACCACTAACTCAATCCTCACGTGCATGCCATACATCGAAAGTTAAGTGGTTACATACCGATATACTTAGTGGTTTGCAAAAGAGTGTATACTTTATAAGCACATAGCAAATAATAAGATGAATAATAAAATCTGTCATCAAAAATAATTACATAAATTGTCTTTCGGCACTACATCTAATGTATATAATGTCTCAACCTCGAAATTTTAACATCAACCTTAACGTAAGCTCAAGATAATGATGAAGTCGACATTGATGATGATGATGATGATGATGATGTATTTACTAGTGGATGCTTCCCTGCATAGACAAGGACGGTGGGGTCGTGGTGGTCGTAAGAACACCACGGGTGCTAGCGGTCGATCCTACTCCTACTCCCGAGCCGCCGATTTAGATGTTGATGAAAGTCCCCGATCCAAAACACAAGAAAAAGGTTAAAATCAAGAATTTTTCACAAAGGTTCTCGGATCGATGAATTAGCATTAGCTAACTCCGAAAGTATTTCTTCGGGATGTGCAATTTCGTGGCCAAAAATACCAATTTAAACATGCCGTGGTTACGGATCGACGCGAGTCACATGTTAAGTAAACACCCGGAAAAATTGGAAGACAACAAGGCCTCAAGCCAGCCTAAACATGCCGAGCTCCAACGGAGGTAACACTAATCCACTCTTTATTTACACTCATGATAACCGTAGAGATCTAACCATGGATCTTATTATGGAATGGGTCTTCCTTTTAGCTTTCCCGAGAATCCTATTTTCGAAACTTACGCATACAAAGTGGCTTTGCAACCGGCATTTACTAAGATCCTCGTGCAACGGTTACTGTGGATTTCAAAATTAAATTTATTAAACGGATGTAATATTATTAAAGAAAGTTTGAAGAAAAATAAATTTCGAATATGGTATGTGCCGATATTTGGGAGGATAGGAGGACAAACAATTATTATTTGGGCGTGTCGCCTCACCTGGATTGACAACACTTGGATTATCCAAAAAATGTTACTTGCTTTTCGTTTATTTAACGAAACTCATAATACTTCTAACATTGCATCTTTATTAGTTGATATTTTTTAGGAATACGATTTAGAAGATAAAGTTTTTTCTATTGCGTTTGACAATGCTTCAAACAACACTGCTTCTATTCACGACTTTATCCCGATATTGTGAACCTCTTTGTAACGGTCAATTTTTTCATGTTAGATGTTTATGCCATATTTTTAATTTATGTGTAAAAGATGGTCTAAAATTTTTACCATAATATTAGTACGATATAAACTTCGATTTCACATGTGTTAGGTAGAAATATTCTTGTTAATAAGTGGTATAAATTTCTAAAAGAGAAAGGTCATCGCCCTATCAAATTGCCGCAAGATGTACTGCATAGGTGGAACACGACTTATGATCTTTGGAAAAAAAACAAACAAAATTAAAAATACCTTTTGTGTCTGATTGTACCATGTTATACAGGTCTTTTGCTGGGGACCAAGGGTAATGTTTACTTCCTCCATGACCCACCACTGAACGAGCCATACCCTTTGAAAGAATGGTATTTATGATGAATTATTCGCTGACGTTTACGCATGCACCACATTATAATATATGTTATCTTTTCCTCCAGGTATGCTACTCACTCTGCTGAAATAACACGCTTGCTTCCAGACTGCGCCTACAGAGATACGACAAGGCTTTTCCAACCACCACGCCTTCCGAGATAGTAGCTCTCAACCATGCTTTGGCTACAATTGGAAATGTGAGTATTCATACTACAGCTCGTTTTAGTCTCAAGTCCGATTGATCCACCTTGGATCACCATTTTCATTAAGGTACACTTCGTGTAGAATAAACCACGTTAAACATATATCCAACTCTATGCACATGATCATCCTGAATGACTCCATCGCTCATAGAGATTCTAGACTAGCCGCCATACAAATTTATCTACATGCATTGAAACAATCTTCTTGAATGGTAAACACCTACATAAGTGAAGCTTTCATTCACATATACGGGGTACATCCATGTCAACCTGTAAAACAAAAGTCCAAATACAATCATATACACATTAAACAGTAAAACAAATCATCTGACTTCACTTAAATGTTATACCAACTAAACAAGACATTTGTCTTTACAACAAACTTGTCGTAAATAATAAACTATAGTCTCGTTGAACTAGTAGCACATTAAACAATTTTTCCACTGCCAATGATGACAAACCTAAGTTAAAAATCAGAATGCAGTGAAAACTATTTGGATCGAAGGTAAACTAACCTATCTTCCTCAAGACAAGATACACTCGTTTGAAGCATGTGGAAAGTGCTTCACCCCCTTGGATGCGGATACAGATTGGAAGATATGGTGTCCAATCTGTCAGGAGCTTACCAATGTAGTCGTCCGGTAATAAACATTCCTTGTCTTGTATTTTCCCTTTTACCCCCATTTTTTAGAACCAGCAATTTTACTGCCTACTGCTTACTTACTTGCCTTTTTCTTCATGTGCAAATAATTTAGTGGAGATATTGATGTATTCCCTAAGTAGTGGTACAATCATATCGAGGCTACAATCAAGTCACTTGATATTGAAAAGTTTCTTCCTTCACTCCCAATGAATCGAGGCTTGTTGTCGAATGTGTACGGATTCTAAAAACAATTGACGTTAAACAAACCATCAGACGCCCTTTCCGATACTAGACTCAAATATGTTTAACTTGTGAAAACAGTAACACCCCTTTGACAAAAGAAGTGGAAGTCGCTTCTGAAAAGAAACATGTGATTACTTTTCTCAAGTACTACGATCGATCAAACAGGGTCGATGGTGCGGCGCTACCCTATTCTTAAGATTTACATCGGTTGATCTTCATGCGATCATGCATCACATGAACAAGCAATAGAAACACAAAATCCTTTGGCCAACACAAAGACTCTACAAATAACATAGATCATCATCCTCAAGACCAAACAAAATGTCGAAGCGCTTTTTTACTCCTACCATGAAAGTCGTGACTCGAACAGTAATTAGCCATCCTAATCTTGAATGTATTCGTAACGATCAACCGCCTCGCACTAAAAAGAATGCTAGGTTTTGAGGAAGATCAAATCGTTGAATCAAACCCTACCATAATTGAAGCCTCCTTGTCTCCAAACCCCGCACTCACCCGTAAAGCATTGCCCCATCGTAAGAAACACAATGCACCACTCCCTCGAAGAAGGCAAAAGGAATCACGACTGTAATCGAACTCTATTTACTAAGCTTTGAACACCTAGCCTAATGAGAAATCCCTAAATAAAGTCGTTGTTTTTATATGTGTACTAATAAAGAATATATTATATCATTAACTTCCTACATGAAGGAGGCATTAATGATTAATAATATGTGCTCATTTTGTAAGTTGTATAAGCAAACTAAAAACCTAATGTTCGCCTTTGTGACATAGTCCAAGTCCAACATGTCTCATGCATCTCTCAGTATTACTGCAGAAGCTGCATGATCTTTTGTTTAGAATATGAATATTAAACACCTGACTGGATTTTCTTATGCCTACCTACCCATATGTATTTAGCATTCTATTTTGTTCCTGCTCAATATCGCACTTGTGTGCTTAATTAACTTAAATGCTACCTCACACATCGCTAGATTCCTTTCCATTTGGATATCCTTAACACCATACTTAAAATTCCTTTACATTCAGATACCTCTTATACAAATATTACATCCATAAACGAAAGAATGCTATTTACAATAACATATTTACTAACCTAAGACCATACACTTAACCGACTCCATATATGATATACGTAATCAGCAGGGAATGAATGATCGCGCTGCATGCTTTAAAAACTAGTATAAGATATATAAACTAATATATATTGTTTTAGAGAGGCTAATTCAGTTACTTCAAAAAAAAAAAAAAAAAAAAAAACAGTAGCTAGCTGTCGGAGGTAAAAAAATAGAATAAAATTACTAAAAGTGCTACGTGACTATAATTATTTACATGATGAAACATGTGAAAGAAGTTCAATTTTCTCATGCAAAAATAAAATAAAAATAAAGCTGCATTTGCTATACGTGGCTTCATAAGAAAACAACAAACAGTTCCAATACAAAAGCTCAGAACACTTCCAATGGCTCATTCCCTTGGAAATCCCAAATCAACCCCTAAAGAGCATTAGCAAAATGTTCCCCCGTGGCAGCATTCGTCAACAAAGTAATTAATTATACATCACTACATAACTAAACGACACGACTCCTTTCCACGACGAGCAAATGCTCGAACCACAACCAAATCGACACAACATACTTTTTACACCAATGATCGCTAAGATTCATGTTCTATCATTGGTTGTGGTCGTAACATTTCTCTTTCAGGACCAGTACATACCCTTGTATATATAGAGCTATATACAGAGTAGATTAAGCAACCTATTATTTAAGGGAACCAAGAAACAAATATAAAAAAAAAAAAAAAGGAATGACAAATAGAAAGGTAATGTATCTCACAAAGAAACTCATTAACATTTCTCAATCATCCTTGATATCTTTAATAGGTCTTGCTTCAAAACCTCCTTCAGCTCTCTTTACAATAGAATAAGGCATGTGGGTACCCAAGATTTTATCCCATGTCACGAAAAATGGCTGTGAAAAGTTGTACTTAGTGCCATAGAGTTGATGGTGGATATCATGATAAGCAGAGTTATTACCAAACAAGACATGAAAGAGGTTTCCAGGAAGCCATAGACCGCAATGATCATCCACTGTTTTGATCAGAGCAAAAGAGAAAAAGAAGATGGAGGCGCTGGGGACATGCCTGAGACTAGGAAAGATAATGCACCACCAATTGTGTCAAGAATCAAGCCTTCCAAAGGGTGGTTGTATAGAGCTCCGTAGTTTAAGGGACAACGAGCCGATGGTGTTGTGAATGAATATGGCGGTATAGAAACTTGTTTTGGTGCATATATCGGTGCATGAAATATTGCCAAGTATCTAACACCACCATAGCTATAAAGAACTGCTTTGCAAGAACAAAGATGGAATGTTGTTGGTCACTTTCACCTTCATTTTCACCTCACCCTTGTTTCCAACAACCTGCACGACAAACAAAGGTCGATACAAATCACCATACAGAAACACTGTCCTTCACTCCCAGTGGCAAACAAAAACGAAAGAATATAGAACAGAAGAGATGTAACAAAGCCAATGACCCAATGACACATGAATTTTGTAAAATGATCAGGCACCCCAAAATTCTCAAGACTTGAAAAATATCACAGCAGAACTTCATGAGATTAGCTCAGCAGGTTCAGAATGCAATCAATAATAGAACCACATTAAGCTGGCATCTCCCACAAAGGGGATTATTAGTACAGCACACAGATTCAAGCTGTCTAAATATCCACGATGCTGTCTCGTGACTAGAAGTCAAAAGTTGCATGCATTTGTTGCCCCTCCTGCAAGCATGCCCCTCCCTCAATAGATAGAAGGGTTTGCATCGTGACTCGGTTCAACTTTACATCACAAGTTACAAAAAGCCAGTGATAAAACTCAATAATTAAAGGATAATTTTGGTCAACAGAGGAAGCAACCAGGAAATAAGTGAAGAATACAACACTTCCTATGAAAACTTTAAACTTTTAGAACAAAGGGCACACTATTAAGAAAGATAAAGCATACATCCAAGAATAAAATTGGGAAACCATGACAGGCATTAAAGATGAGTTGAAAATGAATTCTAATGCCATGACATTTACTTCATAACTTCTTTTCATATGTAGAGTGGCCCAACAACATTTCTAAAAATAGTTTTTATAACTCCTCATTTCATACAGAAGCCAACATCCAGGACAAAATTGAGTTACTCGAAATCCGCTATTACATATGCCACTACAGGCATATCCACATAATTTAAGCTCATTGAGAATCAAGTGAGGATTAGTCTTTAGATTTGCTAGTTTATTTACAAGACAAAATTTTCAATTATCTACACTCTGCACCAGTTTTTTAGTACTAAGGATCTGCAAGGCTAATATGCCACAGAATACCAGGGTGAGCATCTTGCTAGTCTTCAGCACAAGGGCCTTTCCTTCTGCTGAAAGACCAATGACAATTTTACACGCAATTGATTCATTAATTCATGAATCTTTAGCATCCAATGTTGTTCAAATTCAAAATCTCATAAAATCCTCTTATACATGCTATCAACTGTAGAAGGAAAAGACATTCCCACGATTAGAATATCAGCAACACCATTTCCTACTTAACAAGATTGCTTGTTCAACTCCTTAACTAGAGACGTACAAATCTCCGAATATAAAGCCCCGGATACCACAAGATCATGAGGGCAGAGCTTATATTACAGCTATTTCTAGTTGCCAAAACATATCAACCAACCCCATAAACTATACATTGAAACAATTAACACCACTTTTAGGATATTCAATTGCTTTCAACATACTCCGGTGTAAACCTTCTTAAAATTCAAGGCAAATAAGCCAGAATGGAGTAATAAACCTAATCCGAACCAACAGAAGCTTGGTCATCATTAATTTCTTACTACAAATCGCCTAACGTCTAGAACCTGATCATTGGTACAAAGGACACACAAATCGACCTCAATGATGAAACATAAACCAAAAAGGATTAAAGAAACTATGTCTAAATCCACCAGCAGACAAATTAGAACAACCCCAAGTTTCAGGCCCAAGATCCCCAAACAAACAAGATATAAATACGAGGCAAATGAAAACTTTACATCAAAACCCATATAGAATCACACACTTATACGGTACATAATATCAAAGCCCAAAAAAATTCAAAGAAAATTGCAAATTTAACAACAACAATTCAGAAACAAATGCAACTAAAAACTGATCAAACTTACAGAAAAAGGATGATGGCAACGACAGCTTGAACAGCCTGTTGAAGGAAGACACCTTGACAACATCTTTCTTAGGGACCAAATTCTTCTCATCCTCATCTTTCCTGGAATGCAATCTATAATTATCCATACCACCAAACATAATATATACATACCTGAATACACCCAATAGACTATTATCGGCAAAAAGTACCCAGCAACTCATCTGAAATTTCTACTCCTCTCATCACCTCCATATTCCACTTTTGATCCTTCAACCAAAAACAGAATAATTCCCTGAATTCGCTACCTTTATATCGTTAATAATACGAAAAATTGGGGACTAGGGCTTGTACAGAAAGGTGATCTAACGATCCCTTAATTAACAAACCCCAAATGCGTGTTTTATGTCTGGATGTTTGAAGTTTTCCTGGGGATGAAGCAATAATTTTACTAATAATGAATGAATTTTCTATGGAAGCCAACAGATTTGAAAAGTCTACAAAAGAGCAAAAGTCGTAGAAACCAAAGGGCCAACTCAATTCTCCTGTGTTTTCTTCTATTCTCTTCTTATTTGGATGGCTGACGAGGTTCGAATTTAGTCAAAATTATCATCTTACATTCGATTCCTAAAAATAAAAATAATAATAATAATAATAATAATAATAATACTTTGTACTACTACTATTTAAGTATTAAGTGGTTGTTTAATCAATGAGTTATGCCATAAGTCTTTGTTTTTAATACCTAAGAAGATTCCATAAAAAAGAATCTAATTTTATGTCTATCGCTATTTCAGATCCAAGTGAGTTATGCCATAAGTCTTTGTTTTTAATTACCTAAGAAGATTCCATAAAAAAAGAATCTAATTTTATGTCTATCGCTATTTCAGATCCAAGTGACATCTTAAATTATTCTATCTTTATAAGGGCAAATCTAACCTAAAGTATCAACTCATAGGTATCAAAACTAAATTTTGACTTTTGGACACTATTTATTTTATGGTTTAAATTCATAGTATCAATATTTTTTTTTTGTTTTTATTAAATATTTTGATGATTTGATAGTAATATAAATTATTATTATTGTTCTACTTAATAATTTTTTATGTAATTATAATTATTCTGAAAAATAATATACAATGTCTATCGTGTATAAAATACATATTAAACTACGGAAATGATTATTAATTTACAACAAGTTGTAGCTGATAAATTTTTTTATTTAATAATATTTCTTAGAAAGTTATATACTTTCGAACCATCGGATCTGGGTTTCGGTGTCAATCATCGAAAAAAATATGGAAACTATTTTACAGATAAAATGATAATTAGATTTAAAAGAAGAATAGATGTGAGGAAAAAAATATGGATGTATTGAATGTGATATGCCAGATTAGATGTTGTAAAAATATACAGCCATGACATAATATTTCTATTGCAAAATATATATGTTGTATCAATTTTTTTGACTCAACTAATTAAAAAAGAACAAAGGAGGACAAGCTCCACGCGCTGCAGATGCCAGACTTTTTTTACAAAGTTTTTCCACTGAAAGAGCGTGTAATGAATGATGAAAGATTAATGGCGATTCAAATACAGACATTTCCTGCATTACACATAATTTTGATATCTATTAATTCTTTTATCGAGACGCTAATACCCTCCTATAAGTATCAAATTTTAATTTTGATACCCACCATCGATTCTTAGCCTAAACACATATGTGTTTACATTAAAAATATGTGGGTTTTAAAGGCAACCCCGCTTTTACTATCGACATCTACGTTTTGATTATTTTTTACGAGTAGAAAGTCACGCAGATTGATGTTGATATTTAACACTAACGCCAATGACATCGACATCGACGCTGGTGTTCAAAACAAAAGTCGGTGGATCGACGCTTTTAAGCCATGACACTTTTATAACGTAAACGCCGACGCCATCGACTTTCGCTTTTGAACACCAACGCCGCCGTGTTCCATATCAACGCCGCTGTCATCGATGCTCGCTCATAAAAATCATCATGGTGCCGGAGTAATTTTTTGCGCTACGCGAGAATGCGCGAGAAATAAAATGCGCGCTTTTAACCCTCCTAAAAATATCATAAAACTCATGAAATACATCTAATATGTCTCAAAATGAAAGTAGCCACTAGCTCGCAGTAGAAGGTGGTGGTGCAGATCATCCGCTAGATTTCGGGCTTTTACTCAGTTTTTTTCACTAGATATCCAAAGCGATATCAGTAAAAATAAAATAAAATAAAACGAACACGTATATTCACCTGATATCTAGTGAAAAGTTCAGAAAGTTCTGATACAAAACGCAGATGATCCCGACCGAAGGGGGTGCCGGTTAGCCGCCAGCACTATGGTAAATTTTGACAACTCTTCACATATGCAACTCCAGGATGATGATAGCATCATAATGGCAAACCTTTGGCCTTACATTCGCTCTAAAACAGTTGCTGAGCCATTATGTTTAATTAGCTTAAATTCAAACCTTTAAATACCATCCTTTCCTATTCTTTGGTTACCTTTTCTTCTAAATTCTTGGGAAACTATGCTTCAAACAAGGCTCATTTCATCTAAGTTTCCAGCCCTCCAAGTCCTAGTAGGTTTGGTTTAGTTTTCCTTAAGTTTTAAAGCATAGTTTTCATAAGCTTGTGTTAGGTTTTTAATATGGCTCAGACTAGTTGTTGATCCTATATAGGAGATGAGTTCTTCCATGTGGTAATGGTAAGACAACCTGTAGGGTTCTAGTCACCGGCTCAGTGACAGGTTGTGTCAACGGCAAGATGGCAGCTTCATTTAGTTTTTACGAACCTGTGGTAAGGGTGAAGCATTTTGGGACTTAAATAGTCTGATGAATCTAAACTAGTAAGAACTATATTTGCTAATTTCCAGATTTGTTGATAGAGAAATCATGTTTTAGGTTTATGAATCTAGTTGGTTTCATTCATTCGTGATCAAACTATGTACTTTAAATAATCCAAATATGTTTTGTTATCTAGACACCATGTTTATAGGTTCTTATCATGGTCCTTGTCTTAATATGCTCAATGTGTTAAATTGTGGTCAAGAAACTTGTTAGTTATGAAGATAAGAAAAACCTAAGAGCATTTATGTTAAATGGCTAAAATATTTTGTTATAATGAATGATCTTAAGCTGACTCTATGTGGCTACATGATTATGTTATATGGTTAGAGAGCATGTTCATAGGTTTGTGCTATGTACGTGGTAAATGGACAAGGATGAAGCACGTATGTTGAAATAACTTATAAATCGTAATAAGTTGAAAATGAGCATGTTAAATGAATTTATAGCATGTAATCGACAAGTTGATATGTTTTTGTTATTTTATGAATTAGAAAGCTTGTTTTAAGACTACACAATGCACATATGAATATGAACATCTATATGACTTACGAATGAGAAACTTGTAATGTGATGTTAGAAAGCATGTTCAAAGTGGTCTTATGTGATTATGTGCTAGTTGGATTATTCTTGTTTATGTTATAGAAAGCATGTTCAAGGAGGTATATAAATCATGTGGTTATGATCTATAAATGATAAGCATGTAATGTATAACTTCAATAAATGGAATAATGGCATGTTGATAAGAATGAAAGAAGTACGGTAAAGAAGGTGTAAGAAAGATGTAAAGCATAAAAGAGATGCTTTAAGCAGACGTTCTAGTACTTCGATAGCAATAAAGACAATGAATCCTCGATGGTCCTCGGCATCAGCCCCCGTTCATAGCAAAAATTGTGAACATAAGCTGCCGGTTAGCAGTGCCCTCACCATGGGATATAATAGTAGTCATTTTTCCGGTATGTCAAAGTTTATCATGCTTTCGATGTTGGGATATACTAGACATGGCGTGGTACTCATTAACTTAAGCAAACAATAGGCTCTCCATATTAGGCTATACTAAACATGGTAAGGTTAAAAATAACCTAATAATAAGTATGAGCAGGATATCCATGCTGAGATATACTAAACATGGCATGTTAGAGCATGAGAAGTATGATGATAAGTTAAAAAAGGTGAACTTGATTTAAGCGTTTACATGTTATGGTAAAGAAAAGATAGAATAGCTTTTTATTATGCACCAATTGTTTGCAATTGAAGAGAAAGAGAAACTGAACTTTGTCATGTTCCCAAAGAAAGTGTATTAGTTCTCTTTGACGCTAATGTTTCGTCACTGACCATCATAGCTCACCCCTTACTTTTCATCCACTTAAGATGCATGGCTAGCTTTGACCCAATTGGTAACAATTGGCTTTAGTGACCAAAGGCAACTGGCGGTGATACCATTTAAGGTGTTGACATTTCCAACAAATTTGAGGTAGCACTCAAAGTTACGCTGGGGATCGTATATGGTGGATTAGTGTAAATGTTTTCAAGAGGTACCTTAGTTTTCCATAGTTCAAGTTGTAATAGAAGAAATTAGAATATGTATTGTATGTAATATGAAATGGAAAGGTTGTAATGGGATTTGTAAATATCCGAGCCTTTTAAGTTTTAGCTTCGTGATTAATGACTATAGCACACCTCATGAGGCTTCGTGACATGAGAAATTTTTATAACATTCTCGGTCATGGCCGTGGTCCATATCCGGAATGTACTCGCTGGTCCGTCGTCACTGTGTGGTACCAGAGCCCAAGGTTGGCTAACTTGTGTATTAAGTGATGATCTTAAAACCATATAAGTATTGAATTTTGAGTTATGATTCTAGAATTTTGAAATAGAAAACCTTTGGTTAAGATCAAAGAAACTTAGGCAATGATCCCTAAGTGACAAGTAAGGTCACTGTGTGATGAACTTTCTAAGTTCGAACTTCTAAGTGTGGATCTTAAAATGCATAGGTATTAATCTTAGACATAAGATTTATGGTTTGAAAAATCTAAACATTGTGGTATGACTTATTATTGATCCATGAATTATTCTCGTAGATGTGATAGTTCTCTTGTGGATTTTTGACTAGACTTTACAAGTAAGAACTAGCAGTTGGCTTTCATCAAGAAGTCCCATTTACATCGGTTCTTTGGGAAATACTCTTGAACTCCTCGCTCAACGAAACATATTCCTTTAAACTCATTTAATAATCTTTTCTCTTCACCCAATATGACTCCTCGCCTTCCATAAGGCTAACTTTCGGTGTTCTAGACCCCAAAATGAGAACCTCTCAGATTAATGGTTGTGACTCTACCCTTATCTTGTCAACTTCTTAATAATTTAATGAATGCCTTGTAAGTACTACATTTCTATGTGTTCATGGATACATTGCAAGTTACATGTTTATGTTTGAAATTGTGTTTTTCCAAAACATATTTATGCATACTACTGTATAATTTTTGGTTCTTTTCCAAAGTAAATGGTGTTTTGAGATTGATACTTGTGTAAGATCCCCTTCTTGATTAAGTAAAAAGTCGAACTCACAGCCTCTGCCCAAATTCTTCTTGACAAACCAGATTTACAGACATGCACCTAGAACTCTCCAGAATAGTTTGATTCATTCTTTCGCAACACCATTCTACCTGGGATTATCCTCGATCAGATGGTGCCCGGCAATACCTTCATCATTGCAAAGATCGATCAACTCGTGACTCAGCGTAATGTAGACCATTATTTGTACAGAGCCCTTTGATCTTATTGCCTGTCTGATTCTCCACCAAGGCCTTCTATTACTTGAAACTCTTGAATGCATCACTTTTATGTTTCATCATGACAACCCAAGTCATTATTGAATAGTCATCAATGAATGACACAAAGTATCTGTGACCACCAAATGATTCCACCCTTGATGACCTCCAGCAATCAGAATGAATATAGTCAAGTGATTCCTTTGTGTGAATTGCTTTTGGAAACTTTTGCTCCCGTGTAGCTTCCCATACACACAATGCTCACAAAACTCTAGATTCAAAACTCAAGATTCTGGACTTTATATCCCCCAAGAAGATCGATTTAGATGTAATATACATCCTTCTTTCACTCATATGACCAAGTCTCACGTGTCACAACTTGGTCGATCCGATCGTGAACTTTGACGATGCAATAACAGCTAAACAAGATACAGCAGATCCTTGTTAAAAGTATAAGGTTCCTTTCTTAACACTTTTTAGAATCATATATGAATCATTCTAGGTATTCAGAACTCCACATTCACCTCTGAATTTGAACCCTTTGTTGTCTATTCGACGACTAAGAGAAATAAGATTCTTTGTCATCTTATAACATGTCTCTCATCCTTCAGTGTACATAATTTACCATCAAGAGTCCTGATGTGAATTGAGCCAATTCCAACTATCTTGCATCTTGGTGTTGTCCATGTAAATATGTCCTCCATTCCTCTACTCATAAGTTGATCCTTCGAGGACAACTATAGTAAGATGCCCTAGAATCAAGAATCCACACATCATTGTGATGTTTTGATTCACCAACCACTCAGAGAAATGTCTCAGATCTCGAATTTGTGCCATGCTCGCCTATTGCAACTTGTGCGATTTGTTCCCTTGCAACCTCTTTTTATTTGGACAATTGTTTTTCCAATGTCCCTGCTTTTTACAGTAATTACAGACATCTTTAGGCTTACGACCTTTGGAACCACCCTTCTTTGACTTCTTCTTTCTAGGGTTTCCATGCCCTGTGTTGCTTCTAATGGCAACCAAACCAGCAGCATAGAAGTATGTACCAGAAACAGATGCCTTATGTCGTAGCTCTCAAGTGTGGAGAGATGATCTCACGTCCTTCAATGACACTGTATCCTTCTCAACAATGAATTACTGCACAAATTTCTCATATGATGCAGGCAATGACTACAGCAGAATCCAAGCTGCGTCTTCATTTCAATCTTAACATTAATATTCCTGAGATCAAGTTATATTGTGTTCAACAGATCTAGATGATCTCTCATTTGATTCCTCCATGCATTCAAAGACTAAACATATGTTGTTTCAACAACTTGTTGGTTGTAGATTTTGTCATATATAAACTCTCAAGCTTCAACCACAACAATATCTTCTTTAGTAAATCATGTGATTATATCATCCGACCGCACAACATGATTGCCGAACATGCCTTCTCTTCCGGATCGCCATCTTAACTCAATCTGCATCTATACGCCTTCGCAAGGAGCCCATAACCCTTGTTGTTTTAATAAGGCACGCATCTTGATCTACCATAAACTGAATTTGGTTCTACCTGTAAACTTGTTGATTTTCATGTTATTTGCAGACATGCTTCTCGCCATAGAACAAGCCTTGATTCCAAAACCTAGAGTTGATCACAACCTTGGTGCCAATCAGTCTTGCTCGAAACATATCGTGAAAATTCCAAGAAACCTTCACTCTGATACCAGTTTGTTGTAACAGATTGCAAAAAGAACCCAGATAACGGAAGCAATAATCGTAAAATCAAACAAGAATAGAAAGTAAGAAACACAAATTTAACGCGGTTTCCGCAAAGTACCGACTAGTCCATGCATATAAAGGAATTTTTATTATGCATAGAGTTACAAAGATAATACTGATTGTAACAATAACTGCTGGTATTTATAGCCTTTGGAACCTAACCATAGCCGTCATAATGTCCAACTAAGTATTTTACTAAAATACACCCATATGTAGTCTTCATGGAGAACAGACGAAGAACTTTCAGATTCAGACTCAAAACTGATTCAGACGTGAACGCACAAGATTCAGGCATGATCATTCAGCTGAACATATCAAACTTGAATACCTCAGCTAAATATCAATTCAGCTGAGTCTTCCAGATTCATCTTTGACAGACCGATTCAGATTCAGAGGCAGAGATTAAGTGACATGACTTACGGTTATTGTGGTGCAGCGACGTTGCATTGAACCAGATTAGTGCATTGACATTGCATTGACCTAGACAATAATACTTCTTTTCTTTTCACTAAATCCGTTTGCACATTTATAAGGAGTGTGTTTCTATTACGTATGTGTTGGCAGCCCTTGATGAAGGTAAATACATACAACATTTCAGAATTTTGCTTCTTTATCACTTAAGAATCATTCCATCTAGTAGAACATAGGATAATATTTGCATCTAAGTTAATCAATCTAAAAAAGAATCCATTTGGTTAACCTAATTAGAAACATCAGATCAGATCAGATCAGATAAGTTCCATCTTAGTTTTATTCCAGTTTGTTTTAGTTATCTCTTCCTCATAATTAATTCGAAGTACAACTAATTAGGATTAACTCTGTATAGACCTTAGAAACCACCCCTGGAAAGTTCTTGTTGCGCCTCGATCCAACACAATTCACTGCATTAGTAATAGCCTCTTCCAAATAAACATTATACCCACCAAAAAAGAATATCACTGTAATCTCTTCAAATGTGTATGTCCAAATAAATATGCAAATAATTAATTCTTGAAGATATTCCCTTTTTCAACCAAGATATTGTAAGATTATTGAGCCAAGAAACTGTACAAGATTCGGTCCAGTCATGAAGCTCTCACATGGGTTTCAGGTAATTTCTTCAAAAAGTTGAGCTTAGCTTGCTTGGTTCTTTTGGCAGGACCTGCATGAGCAATGAAGCAATATATAAGACATTTGTTTTTAACCTTTATTTTCATATTAAAAAGCAAATGAAATACTTGTACAAGATGAAAATGACAAAGATTAAAAAGTAATAATGATGATTATGAGACTAGGCATGGAGATAACCTTTTCCTTGGGCTGGTTAGTAGAATCCAAAACTGCTGATTTCCACTCTTCATAATCACATTCATCTTCTCGTTTGCGCTTTTTATATGAAGAACTCTGCATATTAGGAAACAAAGAGCAATTATATGGTGGAAATGGAGTAGAGTCTAGGACAGACCACTACTTGTATGTATTACAAGCGGAATTCATGTATGAAAGAGTCTTTAATACACCAGTAGATGTGTGCCATGTTTTGTCTTTTTATACAAATGACACTAGAAGATAGCATAAGATTCAATAGGAAATCGTCATTCCAAAGCCAAGAAATAAATGAATCAATATCGTGTTCAAGGTAATTACCTCATCTTCATCAGATGAAGAGCTGCCATCTTCATGCCTCCTTTTTTCAGGAAAGACATCCAACAGCTCTATGGAAATGAATGGATAGAGAGACAAAGAGACTTAATATGTTAAGTTCAACCTTGTAAAGCATATCACGCAAACTGAAATTATTCTGGGAATTCAATGCCCTAGGCAATGTACCTCGTTTTCCTTTGATTTCTTTAGGATCTTTCTTTTCCTTAGATATGCCAAACACATCAAAGCAAGTGTCTTTCATGGATATGCACACCTGCAATCATTTCAAATCAGCACAAGTCAGGGAAGGGGAGGGGGGGGGGGGGGGGGGGGGGAGGAGGATTGAAATACTAGCATTGAAGTTGAAATTAGTAAGCAAATCCAAGGTCTTACACTAGAAAATTCAGATTCTGAAGTGCCACACAATTCAGTCAACTTTATCTTATCAACCTTTAACTGCAAAAGGGGAACCAATTAAGGAACAGAATCTTTCTTTCAACATAGCAATAGAATGAAATGTGCAGCTACATACCTTGTGTCGTTTTGCACAAAGGTAAAATGCCGCAGCTGTAAAAACTGGTCGACTGAAATCAGCACTTGCCTTACGAGAAGGGGGGAGGGAAGAAAGAAATCTCTCCTTGTATCTGAAAACATGGTCATAAAACATCAAAGAACAATTACATATACTATAAAATAAGATCACTGGCTACCCATTCCCTTACCATCAAAAGAAAGAAGATTCAACATAATTATTGTAGAAGGTATCAACATCGCTAACTGTAACATTTAATCTACACTACAGTCTGATCCCCTACAAGTTCAAACTTAAAGGGACAGGCAGAATACATGTGATTGCTTATGAAAAAATGGGGAGAAGGGTTATCCTGATTGTTCCAATGATATCAACTTCAAAAACATTCAATCTGCTGTGCAAAATAAAAACCACAAAGCATTTTGTTGCCTAATCATAATTGAATCACATTATACCTAATGCACATGGACCATATGGTAAATTGCCATCTGACAAGATATCAAACAAGAAGCATGCAAGGGACACCAAAAGCATAAATCAATGTTGGTTTTTTAGGACTTACGAAGACAAGCCCTTGCGCACAAAAGGGATGAGACGAACGCACCCAAACTGAATAGCCAACTCCCTAACATCGATTGTGTTCCTAAACATGATCAATACATAAAAATCAAAATATTACAAAGATGAAACACTGTTATCTAAAACTTAATTAAGGTAAAGGCAAACACACATACTTGATACCAATTGCATTCTGCATTGAATTGAAGGACCTAATGTAAGCCTTCTCCGACATCCCACTCAACTTTATCGCCGCCTGACGATCAAACATCACATCCATCCTACAATCATGATAACAGGAGCACAGCCAAATCAGAACCGATGACAACACCATTATTTTGAAACATTTTTTTTGTACATACTACAAAAATTGATTTATAAATGGACCTCCCAAAAGTTAAAGTTCCCCTACCTCCAACTTTAAGAGCATTCTTGGTGCATAAAAGCATACCACGTTGAATTAAGTTTGTACAATTAACTTGGCAACTTGAAGCCGTGACATCTAGTCACAGGCAACGGTTTTACCTTATGCCAGATAATAAAATGAAAAAAAAGAGCAGAGAATAGTCGAATTTTACAAGAAGATACTATAAATCGAAGTACAAAAAAGAGGAGTAACATTACCCAGCAGCAGATATTTCTAGACATATTATAGCCTTACAGATCTCTCCCTACAAAAATGAGGCATAACACAATCCCATTAGAAAGATCAAGGCAGTCGAATGATGAACCCATAAAAACAAAGAATGATCAAAGCCTTACAACACCAATGGCAGATGAGTTGAATTGGACGTCAGCACGGCGGCGGAGCTCGGCGGCTTTACGGACAACGTTTTTGGATTCAGTGAGACCGAGCTTTTTCGCGATTTCTGAGACGTCCATTTTGATAATTGCAGGCGAAAAACAACAGAAATTTCTTCTTGTTGAGATGGATTGTGATTTGAGACAACATTTTTGTGAGGGGCGCTCTTTATTCTGTGAAAAAAAATTGGGGAAAAATTGGAGATGGCGGGAGATGAAAATTGGGGGGGAGAGTGGAGACTGTTTTGGTGGTAGTTTTTCGTGTTTTGGCGCCATATGTAGTAATGAGATTGATGTGATTTTTGGCGGAATGCGACACGTAGTATCCGTTTTCCTTTTTTTTTTTTTTTTATTTTTATAAGAGAAATGATAACCACAACGAAAATACGCAATCAATTAACACAACAATAATCTATACCATTCATTTTTTACGATATTTATATACATCGATTTAGGTTTCCATAATAATCAATGGTATAGATCATTATTATATCAATTCATTGTTTTTTCCGTTGTGGCTGTATTATTGTTTTTTTCTTTTAAGGGATATTCCTTTTGTACCAATAAAAACATTCGGAACCAATATTCATTTATTTGTTTTCGTTATGATAATTTTTTTCACTGTAGTAATTCTTTGGGGAGTATCTTAATGGTAGGGCATTACTTTGCAATTATCTTCACTTACAGAGTTTTCTGTTTTTTTTCACCACCGAAAAAAATCTGAGCTTGTATTTATTTGTTTGTGTTGCTTTGGTGTTTTTGGTATGTATTTGATTAAAATCTGAGCTTGCATTTATTTCTTTGTGTGCATGGGACCTCGATCCCGACAATATGGCAAAGCATGCACACCGAGTCTGAGAATGCAGATCGAAAGCAGCGTAAAAACGACGCCTGGCGCCGTTTTTTTTTTTTTTTTTTTACATCGGATTGAAACTGTGCCGTATCGAAACAAAACGGTGTCGTTTTGATGCACCGCACCAGGTGCGGTACACACTTGCACCGGCGGGGATCCTTTTCCGTGTGCATGCGGTTGTTTCAGTATGTAGTTGATTATTCTCTTTTCCAACTACACGTATTTCTTCTGCGAGAGAATCTTGAAGTTTTTGCAAGATGAACAAACCGGCCTTGCTTGAGATGTTGTTGTTGTTGTTGTTTTTATTGGTGCACACTTGAGATTTATTTTATTAAGGAAATAAAGAAGAAGAAAAAACACAACAGAAAGAACATAGAAATAATAAATAAGATACTGGAACTTGGCAAAGTGAAACATCTACTCCATAACCCAAAGATCTTTAAAATCTAGCATATTTGTAGTGATTATAACTTTGAGAGTGTAAAATATGTCCTTGTTCTAAGTTGCAAGTTGTGAAAATGAGTCATCTTTGTCCAATAATGACTTAAACTGTTGTGAAAATGAGTCATCTTTACCATAACAACTTGCTTAAAAAAACTTATAAAATAAACACGCAGCAATTCATATCTGGAAGAAGATGAAAATGAAAATTAAATAGTGCAAGTAGATAAAACAAGGTAACTAAACATGTGAATAAGCAATGATCTTCTCCTTCTATCAGAACCCTATGGCCTTATTAGGCATGGAATCGTTGTTGGTGTGTCTTCCTTATGTGATGGTATATATGTAAGAGGGTTTTGTGTGAGAAGTTTAACATTAATTATGATGGGAAATAAAATACACTCTACAATGTGGCAATAGTACGTAGCCAACACTTTAAACAGGTTACATTTGATGAAACCAAGGAGTTAGTACTGAATCAGCTACATGAAACACAAGACACTCCCCATGGTTTTAAGGATTAGGGCTGATTTCTTGAAAAATAAAGAGGCCCCGGAGCCTTCCAAAGCTTCTACAGCCAACATTGGTGGTTTGCCTAAATTTGAATGTAACAACTACGGTAAGAACTTACATATTATGTCCATTAGTTGTGACTCCATCAACAATTGATGGTATTAAGTAATATGTAAAGTTGCTCTTTTATGTACTAAAAAATATGCCTACCTATTTGGCTTGTGTTTTCCTCCCAAACATTATCACCAAGTGTAGTATTATGTTGGCTTTGTAACTTATTATGGGCACTATTGTTTCTTTTAATATAAGCATGGCCTTTTATTGTGCATCTCATGTTTACATGTATGCATCATTTATTGTTGTGTTCGTTTAATGTTTTCTAGAGAAATAGGTTTATGTAACAATTACATACCGAAAGTCTCACCTTACTTATAGATCTATTTAAATATGATATATAATTCCATATACTTGGAAGGGGCATGCCGTGCCTTGCACGGCATACTTAATCACTAGTGTAGTAATGAGATTGATGTGATTTTTGGCGGAATGCGACACGTAGTATCGGTTTGCCCTTTTTTTTTTAATAAGAGAAATGATAACCACAACGAAAATACACAATCAATTAACACAACAATAATCTACACCATTCATTTTTATGACATTTATATACATTGATTTAGCTTCCACAATAATCAATGGTATAGATTATTATTATGTCAATTGGTTGTGTTTTTCGTTGTGTCTGTATTCTTGTCCCTTTTAGTGCAAATTAGTTATAAGGCCGTCGTTAGAGAATTAATGATCATTTATGACACTCCGAAATCTTATTTAGTTATAAGGACATTCTAATTTTAAGAAGGAAACTTATTTAGTTATAAGGACATTCTAATTTCAAGTGGATAAAGAAGAAAAAAAAGGAAGAAGAAAAAAAAAAAATGAAGTTGGCTGAGTCGATGTTTGTTTGTTTGTTTTTTTTTTTAAGATGCAGTGACATTGATGTCTGAAGCAGTGACATTGATGATTTTAGCAGGTGACATTGATGTCTCAAAGCAATGACATTGATGACTTACGCAATGACATTGATGTCCTCGATACATGGGACATTGATGACTTACGCAGATGACATTGATGTCGATACTGAGGACATTGATGACTTACGCGTGACATTGATGTTTGATGCATGGACATTGATGTCTCGATGTAGGGACATTGATGTCCGATGCGCGATGACATTGATGAATGATGCAGGACATTAAGCTAAACAAGATCGTCAAATGATTCAAGATCGTGTTAAAGAATTGAGGATTCCACAATGAATCCAATTATCGTGAGGGCACAAACAACGTGTGGCCATTACAAGAGTCATAATGAAGAGTCTTTGTAGTTTCACCAAACTTGTAATTCTATCCATATTAAAAGCTCCACATTTGGAGAAATGCAAAACAAGAGCAGAGTCGATCGATGCAATTGTTAGGTTTTACGCAGATGACATTGACGACTTACGCGTTGACATTGATGTCGATGCAAGGACATTGATGACTTTGCAGTGACATTGATGACTGTATTTACAATTAGATAATTGATGCAATGATATTGATGTCACCGCATAGACAACTTGATACACACATTTGATAACTTTGTAAAGTAACTTTATTTCTTTGTTATCTTTAAATATTTGATTGATCAACGTTTATTTGATTAGTGTTGGTTTAAATTTTCGATAACTTTGTAAAATAACTTTATTTCTTTTGTTTTTTTTTTTTGGTTTAAATGCATATTTTTACAACCAAAGGTATGCATAAATTGTTACAATAACACGTCACTGCATAAATCGTTACAATAACACGTCAGTGCATAATTCGATACAATAAGACATCACTGCATAGATCGCTACAATAAGAAGTCACTGCATAAATCGCTACAATGAGACGTCATTACATAAATCGCTACAATGAGATGTCACTGATCAAGGTTGTCAATGGATCGAGGCGGACAATACATCATGGTAGCCAATGAATCGCGGCGGTGAATGCATCGGGGTGGTTAATGGATCCCGGTGGCCAATGCATCCGGGTAGGTGGTCAATGCATGACGGTGATCAATACGTCACGTCGATTTTTATGAAGAAAAAAAATTGATTTTATGAAATTTATTCGGAAAAATATCAAATTTAATTTTAAAATAAAGAAGATGAAAAAATATGAATTTTAGTGAAAAAATTATGATGATTCGAGTTTTAGATCAAAATATACGATAATTTTAGAAATATGGTAATTATAAATAAAAAAAAAAAAAACAAATAATAATAAAAAAGGAAAAACCCACGCATAGTATTTTTTTGTTTGTTATTTTTTTTTTAATTACTGAAAGCCTTTTTTTTCCTTCTTCCTCTTTATCCACTAAATTAAAATGTCCTTATAACTAAATAAGATTTCTGAGTGTCCTATTACTCCTAATAAGTTGAAAATCAGTCCTTTTAAATAATTGACCTTTTTTTTTAAGGGATATTCCTTTTGTACCAATATTCATTTATTTTTAAAAAACATTCGGAACCAATATTCATTTATTTGTTTTCGTTATGATAATTTTTTTCACTGTAGTAATTTTTTTTTAATATCTTATAATAATTATAAAAAATTGATTATGATTTTTTTTCATGTATGCAAAAACAAAATTTAATGAATCATGTTCGGAGATATTAAGGCAATTGCAAATCTTATTTTGGTCTATGATTAATCCTATTTGGTGTCAAAATGAAAATGTTAAACATTGATGACATGGATTTTGTTTATATGTTGGTTCAATACTATCATAGATGGGGAATGAGGGGCAGAGGGATGGACACCAACATTTTATTAACGCTTTTGAAGGCTTTTCAGATAAATGATAAAACTATTTTAATTTCATTTTTTATATTCAGACGCCATTTTTTCCATACAAAAAAACCAACACACTTTATCTTTTATTATTTTTTTAAACACTCATATCTCCCAATCTAGAACTCTAAATTTGAAAATTCTTTCACCATTTTTTTATTTTTTTCACGCTTTTTTTTTGGCATCACATTCAACATATTTACGACGTGATTTCAGAAAATCTGCCGTCGAAATTCAGTATTGTTCGAAATTCACTTTCGATATTGACTAATTTTCAGGATTCACTGGAGAGATTCACTGAGTAAATTTCAACAGTGAATCTCATTAAAAACGATGTAATTATATCGAACCAAGTCTCAAAATGAAGAGCATCAAAAAATAAAAAATTCAGTGAAATTTTTATCGCTTTTGGAGATCTACATCAAAAAATATGAGTGTTTGAAAATCGAGGAGAAAAAAAAATGAAACTAGAGCAGCGTCAGATTTTTTCGTTTTCTATTTTATTTTGTCCTTCAGGCTATTAAAATTATGAGAGTTGTCTTTCTCCCTATAAAAAATTATGAGAGTTGTCTTTCTCCCTATAAAAAAAATTTGGCTGTATTGTTACTCAAAAATATTCTAAAATTGTCATTATCCCTAATTCTCCATAAAATTATTGTAATGCAATAACAATAGATTTTTTTTTTTTTTTTGAAATAGATTCTGTTCTTTGACTCAAATATCTTAATTAACTTAATCATTTTTTTCATTTTTCATCTAGTCAACAAGGAATTGACTTAGCGGTAAATTATGTTGTTCTTAACCCAGAGATATCGGGTTTGAGTCTCAATGGGATAAAAAATATGCGTGTGTATATTTCGTATCCGTTAAAAAAAATAAACAAAAGTGTGTGTATATTTCATAACCTTTAAAACAAAACAAAACAACCATCTCTTCTTCCTTCTCAAACACTATAACAATATTTATCATAATTGTTTCACCATAGAAATATATACACACGCACGTTTTTTATCATAATTGTTTCACCATATTTATCATAATTGTTCTTAACCCGGAAGTACCGGATTTGAGTCCCAATAGGTACAAAAATTGTGCATGTGTATATTTCGTATCCGTTAAAAAAACGAAAAAAACGTCCCTACTTAGTACTTCCTCCTCATACAATATAACAATATTTATCATAATTATTTCACCACAGAAACATTATTTTTTTTATTTTTTTTCTTTGTATTTTTTATTTAAGATCTCTATGTGTCCTTTTACGTTGCCATTTTTGAATCACTAAATTCAATGTTTCTACAATGATGATCTCAAAATCATCATTAATGGATTCGGGTGACAATTCGGGTAATTGGGCTTTGGGCTAATAACCCAACTACTTTGACCGGTAGATTTGTTGATTGATCATATCTGAGTCAATGTTGGATTGATTGCATTCATACCCCACATGACTTGGGTCAAGCAATCACTAATTTTCTATGTCAGATCGACATTTCAATCTCTGGCCACCGCAAGACCGCTGTTCGACACAAGAAACGACACGACACGCTCCGACATCTTGTCCGACACGTGTCGGCTGATTAAATTAATATTATTTAATATTTAAATATCCAACACACTATAGACACTCCCCAACACGGCACCGACACTTCTGAACCCAATTTTTTAATTTTTTTTATTTAAGTTTTCTTTAATGAAAACGTTAAAATACACGATTTTCATTTCTATAATAATTAAATAAATAATACGCCGTATCAAGTTTATATATATTTTTTTTTGTTGATAAACAATCATTTTTACGATTTGTAATATTTTGAAGGTCAATCACAATTTTTTTTGGCACTGTATAAAGGTCGAATATCTATTCTAGATATTCATAGAGTTTATGTAATACATATCTTATTTTGTCTAGTTTTTCAGATGCTTACGGATACTTTTTTTTTAATAAATTGAATTTTTTTTAGATTATATATATATAGCCGATTTCCGTGTCCGTGTCGTGTCGTATCGTGTCTGTGCAACATAGCTAATTTTCAATGTTTCTACATTGATGATGCTCAAAAGCTTCAGTAATGGATTCGGGTAATTGGGCTATGATAACCCAACTACTTTAACTGGTAGATTTGTTGATTAATCATAGTTGTGTCAATATTGGATTGACTGCATACGTACCCACATGACTTGGGTTCAAACTATTAACGTAGTTCTGAAGATTGGGATGATGGTCATTTTATAAGCCTCCCTCGTGGGGGAGTTTAGTGTACAACCATTGAAGTTGTGGTCAAATGGCATGAAGTAGTTATGAGGGCAATCATGGTTTAATATGACCATATATGCGTGAATCGTGGAACTGTTATAAGATCGTGGGTTAAAGTCTTGTTGATTTTTAACATGTATATACTGGATGAAAGATGTTGGTTTGTATGTTTTAACTCAGTCATGGCCGGCCCAATGCATAGGCCGAGTAGGCGCCGAAAGCCCAACCGTCTCGGGGCCCGAAATTACATGTGTCGCAAAAAAGAATTCGTGTAGATCCAATCTCATCGAACATAATATAATGTATAATTTTTTTTTACTTGAATTGATAAAGATCCAAATTAAAATTTTATTTGAATTGATAAAGAATGAAAAATATTTTTTACTTGAATTGATAAAGGCCCAACTTTTTTTACAAGGACTAAATTATAGACATACAACACATATTAATGAATTGAATTTTGTATCTGCAGAGGTTAAAAGTGCGATGTTGAAATAATATTTTATAAATAAGTTTTTTAAAAGAAAAAAAAATCGAACTAAAATGCCTAATTCGGAGATTTCGTCGAAGGCCCAAAAATTTCAAGTGCCGGCCCTGAACTTAGTTGAATCTGTTTCGGCTGCTTAGTATCATCTGAAGTTTGTCTCAGTTGTTGTGACTCAGCTGAACTGGATGTCTCGGTTGTTCTTCACAACTACCTCCGACGGCTATAAATATATCATACTTCAAAGAACAATAATAACTGAAGATAAATGAGTGTCTCTTTCATCTACACTCCAACTCTTGGAAAATTAGGTTAATATAGATTACAAATACAAAAATAGCCATTGTGGGTGATTAGACACCAACTCACTTACTAAGAAGATAAGGAGCCGTTGTAAGAACGGTTCAAAACAAATTACGAACAAGACCAAATATTAAGATAGTAATATGGAGTAAACATAATACAAAAACAGGTTGCCACCTTCTTTAGCACAGAACAACGTAAGACAACATCAGACGAGACGGAGACTAACATAAAAGAATGATGAGATCAGAAGAGTAAAGACTATCTATGTAGAGATCAGTTGTGTATATACAACACTGTAAGGACCAGCTATGAAGGACCAGCTATGTAGAGATCAGCATAGCTAAATCTTATCACAGTTGAATCCCAGTCAACACTAAATTCTATCCCAATTGAGTTCTATTCAGCTAAGTCCTATTCAGTTGAGTCTTAATTCAGCTGATATCTTCAACACTCCCCTCAAACGAGGCTTGTATAGGTTTATGAAACCTAGCTAGCCTTTGTAGAACTGGAATGGTTGTTTTCTGAAACCTATGGTGAATAAGTCAATGACTTGTTGATAGGCCTGTAAGTGAGCCTTAAAGTTCGATTCGGCGTGTTCGGCTCAAAAAAGTTCGGTTCGGGGCTCGTCTCGTATCATCAAACGTAGAATAGGGTATTGGAAATTGGTATTCGGACAAACGAGCCGAACATGTTCGGCTCGTAGAGTTGCAAGGCTTCAATAATTCAATTTAGCCTGGCCCAGTTTAAACTCCAACTCCCCAAGCCCAAAACCATGTAATATTTTGGGCATGTAATATTTTGAAACTGTAAGTCTTTAATATTTTGGACATATTATGTTATATTTTGGGACATGTAATGTATTATTTTGGTTTTGGACATGTATTTATGAACTAGAATTATTTATTGGGTATTTTTGAATTTTCGGACCGAACATGTTCGAACTGTTCGAGCCGAATAATACCGAATTTTTTCCCTTTTTTAAGTTCGAATACGAACCGAATCCTGATATTTTAGGCTCGAAAATTTCGAGGCGAATCGAGCCATGTATTCGAAAATGTTCGAGCCAAACCGAACTACTCCAGGGTTCAATAGGGTTCGGCTTGTTTACAGACCTACTTGTTGAGGTGTTGGAATGTGAGATATGTTGAAATCACCTCTTTCCAATTTCTCTCTGATAAAATTTCATCAATTTCAACGTCGCTATTACATCAGCGATGAGTTGGATTTCGGTCATGTGAATAGCAGACTTGCTATCACAGTAGATTATGGTTGGTTCTTGAATCTTGCAACAACCTTTTTAGCCACAAAATGTCACAAAACACACGTGCAACTACCTTGTATTCTGCTTCTACACTGTTTCTGGCTATCACTGATTGCTTTACCAAGAAATTAAGTTTCCGTTTAAGAAAACACACCGGCCTGGAGCAGATCTTCTATCTAATAAAGAACCAGCCCAGCCAGCATCTACAAATGCTTCATTCATTATATATCTTCATGTCTTGAAGAAGAGTCAACTTCCAAGACTATCTTTTAAGTATTCAGTAATTTAAACAATACCTATGGCTAATAAATGAAATAAGCTTCTCTCGAGCATCCACGACCAACACTCATACAACCTAATATCTAATTAATTCAATAAATTATTCACTACTCTCTCGTTAAAAATAATCATCATAATAACCATGCACAATACAAACACACTATTTCACCTTACATTTTAATTTGCAACATAACATAAAATTAAAAAAATAAAAACAAAAGCTAATTATGTCGAATCTATGATGGTTGAGCAGATGAATCCTCCTCAAAGCCACCTTCTTGAATCAACTGCCAAAAAACAACAAAAAAAAAAAAAAGAGTTAGTTATGTGGCTGTTTTCAGCAGACTGACATGAAAAATGTTAACCTGGGAAAACAACTACCCCTCCGTTCCGAAATATCTGAGGCAGTTGCCAAAAACACGCTTATTAAGAATGTGATTTAATGCTAGGACTTTAAAGATACAATGACTAAAAAATCCCTATAATACAATTAATACAGTATTCTTTTTAACTTTTTGCCTAGTATTAAATAAGGGTAAATTAGGAAAATTAGCAAAAAAATGCTGCTTTGGAAAATGTTCTGCCTCAGTTATTTTGGAACAAAACTTTTTGGCAACTGCCTCAGTTATTTCGGAACGGAGGGAATGGTGTATATATATATATATATAGATACCATAGCGCCAACTCGCTCATACGCTTCCATCACTTTGGGATGCTCCTCGTCTTCATAACCGACTTGCAATATCCTAGGTCCGTTCACCGACCAAAAGGCTCTTCTTCCTCCCTCCTGCAAGAAATGAATATATAAAGAGGAATACGCGAGGGCTTAAAAACACTTTCTTTTTTCCGCCTCAAATGATAATGTAGTAGTAATAATATAAGGGAACTATTTCTAACTTGAAAGACTTCAAAGTTAAATTTAGTTGAAAATGACTGGATGCAAGCCTGACCTGCAACACGATTAAGTAAATAGCCTCGAGTGCTTGTGCACGTATTTCAGGATCAGCAACTGCCTCACGCTCGATTGAAAGCGCACTTGCAAGCTCAAGTGGCATTTTTGAAGTGTCTTGCTCACTGTAAACCTGTTCCAGAGTAATATATTAACGGGAGAGAATCAACTTGTTAGAGACCAAATTTTTAGATAAGTAAAGGGCCAAGTGAAATGAAGATCAAGAACCTATGTAGCCCACCATACAAAGAGGGAATAAGGCAAAAAAAAAAAAAACCAACTATACTGACTAAAAACAGTCACAAAGCGACTGGTTGACTCGTAACACCAAGTCTCTCTCTCTTTCCAGAAAAGTAAGTGTACCATGATGACAAAATTCTAATTTCATGCGAGGGTTGGAATAGGAAACAAGAAACAAAAACGAAGAAAACCACCTTGTTTCCGGAAACAGGAAGTAGTAGAGCTGGCCACATAAACTCTGAGATCAACAACAAATTTTGCAGTTGATTTTCAGCTTCAAAACAGCAGTTACGAAGAGTTCCAACAACCTATGATGTAATTTCAAAGAGACCAATTAACAACTGTCTACAGGCTTGGTAAGAACCTAAGCTACACCAGTAACTAACATCAGATAGAAGGTTAAAGAAAACTATTCAGGGAAAAGATTCTATACTATGATCAATAGCACGTTATCATACCCCTTTCTTTCGCAAAACGTTTACTGAATCAAACTGCCTGATGATTTGCTTTAAGAGCCCTCGTTTGGGATCCAATAAGAGCTTCCTACCAGCCTCATTCTTTGAGATGTTCACAAGAACAGAAGCCACGTGTTCAAAGGGGTCATCTGCTTGTTCATATTCTCATCAGTAGTGTTTTAAAATGAGAATCAGCTTGAGATTCATTCATATTTTATTTGAAAATAATTTCACACAGAAAGATACACAAGTTTTCATAGTTGAATCTAAGGAGAATTTCATGCAGAAATTAAAAACACTCAGGGTTGTGTAATGAAAACTGGTCAATCACAGCTACACGGTCAGTTTTCTGCGATAGTGATTCTTTAAGCTACACTATGTTGATCTTGCTGAATGCTGATTCAGAGGAATTGCACTAAAAGGGTGAAAGGACTCATCAAACTGATGCTGCATTTTGAGTGTCTTTTAACTTAGTCTTTGTTTGTTATATAAAATGAGTTCACGGGCTTTTGATTTCACCACATTCATATACCCTATCTTGCCATAGGCTCATAGCTTCAGCTTCAAGGAAATACCTTCGTTATAAATTACAAATATCTTTTCGAAAATTTGTTTATACAAAGTTAAACGAAGTTCAAGTTTTCACATTAGTTTGAAAACGATGTTCATAAAGGACTTGACATTATAACAAGTTCCAGTTTTCTTTCCCCCCCTAAAAGTCCAATTAGATTGAAAATGTGCGATTATGTTCTGACAGAATCTAATGAATAGTCCATTGACCAAAGACAAAGTCCGGGAAGAAGACAAATGAAGAGTACAAAATGAAGAAGCGCAAGAGAAAAAGCAGTGATCGGAAAGGTCTCATTTGGAGAAGAAATCTCCGTAGGGTTGCGTTTTTTAAAATAATGTGCATATTGTCTTATCTACAATGACACCCTCAACTACTGCAGCATTCACCAACTAAGATCCATAATAATAGACGAGTGAAAAGAGTAAATCAAACAAAATTACCACCTTTCTCACTAGACGATGTACAGAAGGACCTCACAAGCTTCATGACATATAGACCCCGCACCTTCTCATCATCAGACTGAAAATCAAGAACATTGCTTAATTTTAACCAGCATAAAGCATCACCATTTGAAAAAAAGTAGTTCAATTCAGAAAAAAACATCTAGATTAGGATTATATTTTTAACAGTGAGACAATTATACAAAAACAAAGGATCACCTGAAGCAGAGAGTTGATACCAACATCCAACTGCGTGAGATTGACGAGGAGCATAACCAGCAGCGCACTAATCTCGCTATCTTTCTTGTATAAGAGATCCATGGCTATCTTAACTATGCTAATGTCTATCATCTTTTTAGCTATTTCCTTATCTTGTGACAAATTTACAAGTGCTTCTGCTGCAGGCTTAGACAACTCCTGAAACCAAAAGCCACCAACTAAATACTAATGTGACCCAAATTTTTAAGAATAAGTACAATTTCATGAGTCTAACACATCATCTGAAATAGCTCAAGAAAATGTCATCAAATTTAAAAGAAAAAAAAAAAAAAAAAAAAAAATTAAAAGGCAAGATTGAATCAGAATAAAATAAGGTAATCAGAAGAAAGAAAGCGAGGGAAAAAGTAACCGTTTTTTCAGGTAAAAGAGTTGAAAGAGATGGAACAACAACAGAGGAATAATTGGCGAGGGATTTCAAGCCTTCGTCTGACCCTGTATAATCCCGAACAATATCAACTGCTGCCTTCTTCACCTTAAGTAAACAACAATAACATCAAGCCATTGATAATCAATCGAAAAGAAACGGTTTTTATTATGAGAAAGCAAAAACCCATGAAAAAGGAAGAGGGGAAAAACAATGTAAGAACGTCATAAATAATAAAACATACAAAAAGTAAGCTTTGAAAGAATATGATTTTAGGCAGTGGTGATGTTAATTGACTTACAGAAGGAGATGGGAAAGATAGGAAGCCAATCAATTCTTCCAGCTCCGTCGCCATTGTTTTCAGCTTTCTGAAGATTGTAAATTGCAGTGGAGATGGATTACTGGTTCGAGGAAAGCAAGGTTCACGAAAAGAGAAATTGGAAAATCAGCGCTTTAAGCTTCCTCGACATTTTTTTAGGTGGATGATTCTCGACATTATTTTTCGGTTCACCGTCCAAATTTGGATGAAATCGCCCATATTCGATCAAAACCTCCAA
>CM047815.1:69311510-69659010 GCA_026214975.1 Gentiana macrophylla | reverse complement strand
GGGCAAGGCATGGTTCGAACGTATCCATGAGAAGTATAAAGAGTTAGACCGAGAGGTATATTCTTGTGACTTACATTTTCATATATCTGAAATTTTCATATGTCTGATTTAATTATATCTAACTTCTTTTTTTGCATGCGTCCAGCATATCGATGGGTTCCTGGACCTTATACGACGCCAAATGGAAAGATATCCAGAATGCTTTGAACCCCATACGGCCATCGCCTTCTCTGAATTATCCTCATTTTGCGGTCAGGGTCATATAGATCAGGGAACGACGCCTGACAAAACGTTTATTCCAAATCATTTGATTCAGTACGTCAAGCAATGGAATGAAAACACAGTGGTGTACATTCCCTGGGCTATATATCCTGGTCACTGGGCTGCTGTCGAAGTGTCTATTCCCCGCTGGAAGCTTAGAGTGTATGATTGTATGATCGGGGATAACTATAAGGATAGGGAATATGTGAAGGATTATATAAGAGCATTCGGTGTTTCGTTGAGGAGAGTGTTTGAGTTGGATGATCGACTACGTAACCTCCCACAAATGCTTGATCCAGCGAAGCCTCCTATTGTGGTCAGAGCAGTGACGGCTAAACACGTACCACAAATGCCAATCCCGTAAGTGTTATAAATTTCAAACTATTTATAATAATATATCGTATACATTATTTTCTTATCATTTGATTAATCAAAATTTACATAATGTACAGGGGGTGTTGTATGGGTATACACCGTCAAGTTCATCGAGCATTTCTTTGCACAAAGAAAATTTTCATTGATCACACCTGATAATATGTTGTTGTTAAGACATAAAATGTGTGTGCAGTTGTTTCATCAGTACATAGATCTTTAGATTTTTATGTATATTTTGGTGAATGTATAAGAACTTGTTGGTGTATAGTCACTTCACATTTTGTTTGTTTTATCTCAACTTATGGCGTTGTAATATTTATATTATAAATTTTGTTAGCCTTTTATATTATCAATTTTTATTCATGTTGTTTAAAAGAGCCAATATGTTTCACCTGAAAAAATAAAAAAAAATATAGTTGGATTGCATAAGTTAAAAAACAAGTCACATTGCTCGTCGAATTTAGTTCCATTACAATTGTTAGAATAAAGAAACAATAACCAAGAAATCATACAAAATTAATATGCAAAGTCTGAGACTAACGACAAAGCATTAATTTATATTATTTTAATAAAACATCTTCTTAATGAAAGGAAACATATTATGAATAGCCTAACCCAAGTTGAAATGTTGGCTCCGAAACAAACCAAGGGTGGTCACTATAGATGATAGGGGAGGTTTCCTGATCAATGTCATCATTGTCATATTACGTGCGTGAAAATCTCTTGCGAGAGCCGTGATAAGAAGCGGATAATATAGATAACCATCACCAGCCAAGTTAAGCGATATGTTACCAATCCTGTGAACGATGTCACGTCCAAAATCAACTTCACGACTCAAAACTGCGTACAAAAAACTTTTCAGTTCATTGCTCGGTTGAGGCGGTGTACGGTACCATAAAGCGCTACTAGCAATCCATTCGAACATAACACGCAGCCATTCGTTAGGATATTGGCGCCTCTGAATATGAAAATTGAATGCCTCAACGTTGAAAGAGCTGTAGTATGAGAGATTGTATGTTTCCACTCCAGGAACACGATAGTAGCGATTGATCCAATCCGAAGTGAAGCAGACATCTACTCCACGTAATTTGTACACCACGATCATCGGTATTGTATCATGCGACACGATAATTTTGACGACAAGGGTGTAGAATTCACGAACAATTGATCGGTTCATAGTCGATGTCGGTGCGGGACTACGTGCGAGCGGTCGGCGAAATTCTACGAAGAGAATCTTTAGATTGGTAGGTAGAGTCTCCCATTGAATTCTCTCTCTCCGACAACGACTACATATCTTGAAAGTGCCAAATCCAATTGCGCCGCTCATGGCTGTTGTGAACCGATTTAGCGGCGTATCCTCATCGTAAATGTGAGTTATACCGTCTTTGTCTCAGCGCCGATGAGGATGCCATTCAGGAGAATTTCATTTCGGGATTAAAAATCGAAAGTTAGTAGGAGGGAATCGAGTCGGACATTGTGTCTAAGGTAGAGTAAAAATGAGGGTTATGCATGGGTATTGTAAAATTCATAGTATATATAGAGTTTTCGATGTAAGAGGTCATGGTCAAGTCTTGACAATCAATCAATGGTCATGTTGAAATTTGAATGAGATATCGTCCAAAATTTGGGCGTAACCGTCAATTTATGGACGGATTCCGTCCAAATATTGGTCGATTAGTGAATTCGGACGGTTTCTATACTTTCAATCAAGCAATGTTCTTGTTGAGTCGTCATGGTGTGGGCGATATTTTTGAAAAAGTGAAATGAAGGTGTAGTAATTTTCAAAGGATAAAGTAATATGTACAGAATTCAACAAGAACATTGATTGATTCAAAGTGCTGGACTCCGTCGAATTCATTTCTTGACCAAAATTGAAGGAATCCGTCAAATTTTGGACGGACTCAAATCAAAATCAATAGGAACATCGATTGATTGAAAGTACAAAAACCGTCCGAATTGACGGAATCCAATTAATGTCAAAACATAACTAGCCATGTTTCTCCAAGTCGAATACAAGACTTGACATTGTACTATGTGTCCTACCTATATGTCATGTGCGGTCACTATCGGCGCGGTCCCACGGCTTCAAGTGGTTGTGATTATTGCTTTTAGGCGGAGACACATATATGCGATGTCACTATAAACGAGGACCCACACGTCAAATGGTGGTGAGTTATGACCGTCCAAAATTTGGACGGAATAAATCAACTTTAGGCGGATTCCGTCCAAAATATTGGTTAGTGAGTGAATTCGGACGGTTTCAATACTTTCAATCAATCAATGTTCATGTTGAATCGTCATGGGGTCGACGAAATTTTTGAAAATAAGTGAAATGAAGGTGTAGTCAATGTCAAAGGATAAGACATGACCGCACTGTACTATGTTGTCGATCAAGAAGACAAGACATGACCTTTGTACTATGTGTCCTACCTATATAACATGTGTGGTCACTATCGGCGGGTCCCACACTTCAAGTGGTTGTGATTATTGCATTTAGGCGGGACACGTGAGTGCAGTGTCACTATAAACGGGTCCCACACGTCAAATGGTGGTGAGTTATGACCGTCCAAGTTTCCGTCCAAATTTAGGACGGTTTTATACTTTCAATCAATCAATATTCTTTGTTGAATCGTCATGGTGTCGACGTGAAATTTTTGAAAAAAGTGAAATGAAGGTGTAGTCAATGTCAAAGGATAAAGTAATATATGAGAATTAAACAATAACATGTGTGGTCACTATAGTCTTTGAACAAGAACATGTGTGGTCACTATAGTCTTTGAATCATAATTCTCAATCAACGTTTCATTTGGAAAAAAATCTATAAAGTGACAAATCCTTTAACAACCATTCATCCTCTCATTTCTCGTTTATTTTACTCATATAATCTCTTCAGTGTTCCTTTCAATGGCTAACCCACATGCTCTCGTGTTCATTTCCAATAGCGAAATTGATTTGTCGTTGGACGAGCGATCTCTCATAAGCCGTTTCACAATGCGAGAGAGAGGCGTGAATGCGTGACTAAGCTGGATGGCGAGGAGTGCCGTTACGCAGAGGCGCTTGAACATGGAGAGTCTTCCTAGTTTGATCGGGAACTTGTTCCGAGATAACGGTTGGCATGGTGTCCCCAAAGGCCATTAAGCTTTCATCACGTGAATCGGTCTATTGTGCGTGAATTCTACGCTTGTGTAGCTACTGCGAGCTCAATGAGCGGTGCGTCGAGTGCGCGGCGTTCTGTCGTTTTGAATAATACATGGATCAACGGCAGTATGCCATTCGAGAATATCCTCGGGGTTTGGATTTCTTTCTATTTCCGGATGTTAATGAATTACTACTGACGTGACATGGCTGTTTTGTTTGGGAGACTCATCTTTGAGGAGCGTGCAAGGCGTACCGCCTTCACCCTGGTCTGGTGCGGTCCATTCCTTCCTTTCTTGATTATGTTTCTTGCCACCAATATGTATGGCACGGTGGACTACACCGCACCGACATTTGATTTGTATGCACTTGCATACGCATCTATTACATCTTACTTTGACGTCGGAGAGTATATTCTCTCCAGGATTCGACAGATAGCAAAGGGCAATGCAGGTGATGGATATATATTTTTCCCGTATCTCATCACAAACTATGTGTGTGAGTCCGCCGGGTGCGGAATATGTTGAAGATGATGTGACATACGGTCATGATGACGTTATCACCTACGAAACTTTTAATCAAGCCGGCTTTTAAGGTTTATTTTTCACGTGCAAGTTATTTTCTTTTAACAATGACGAAAGTTTATCTTTATAGTCTCTGAGGCGCCATCATCACATTATTTTTCTTCTCCTCGTAATTAAAGATAATGGATTTTGCATTATGGTTTTTCTCCGGGTTTCTATAGTTTCTTCGCTATATAGTTATCTTGTGTTAAACCAAAAGAGCGTGTGTTAAAGACTTAAAGTTGGTGAAATTTGTTGTGTGATTTCTTGTCACGACAATCACACGAGGTGGTTCTTCCATCTATAGTAGTAGAGGACTATCACATTCATTTGCAAACAACGAAAGCAGGAAACTCCAAATCAATGTGATATAACATTCAACCCAATGGAATATTAAATATATCTATTACAATCGTGATGACTTACAAAATTATAAAATCAACACATCTTTGAAGTAGAGATTTATTCAATTAGGAACAAGCGCACAGTCGGACATCTATTCTTACGTGTCCGGGGTTACCGATTTTGAGCAATTCTACCGGAACACAGGTTTGTCCTCTCAAGAGGCATCCCGCTAGTCCTAGCACCGGGAGGCTCACCTTGAGAAGGAATCCTCGAGGTCCTGGGTCGGCCCCGCCTAGCTCCGTACTCTGTGTTTCTCCTCCTCCTTCCCTAACCACAGGCTCAAAGCGGATTGAGGGAGGTTTAGTTCTAATCCATTCAGGAAGAATCCAATCATCCTCATTGGAGCAGGGAAAGCGCGTCCTTCATATATACGTTGGAAACATCTTTGCTTTGTAGTAATGAGAACAATAAGTGTACGCACTCTCGCAGCGGTGACTTATAGCGGCGCAAGCATGTACGCAAGGTAATGGCAAGTCCCCTGAAGCGCCATAATAACATTTCTTCGTAAGCATATTTATTTTCTCACTAGTATCGATGTCCCCAACTTGAAACCGGTCCGGTCGATCCTTAGCGGTGTGAAACTCCTTACGCCACGCGAAACACCATTCAAGAACTTTTCGAGGTGTTCGGGGCTAACACGGTGCGACACGAGTCCGCAGTTCTCTCCTCTCACAATGCCAACGCCGCAACACTCCCTAATGTGGTCAAAGAGATTCACGATACTCATCTTACGCGCATCTCTCGATGGCGTTGTTAAAGCTTCGGCATGGTTGCTTGTCATTATTGCGTAACGTGTACTTGGAAATTACGATCGTGCCCATTTGTCGATTCCAATCTCGCTTTAGTAACGCTAAACCGGTTTGGTTGGGTCTCTATCCATCTCTATTATCTTCTGAAATAATATTTTGAATCGCGTTTCTGAAAATGTATAAGCGGCTTCCCAGAAAGTGTACGGACAATATCCCGTGCTCCCGAATTTTTTATTCAGGTTCATAACGATGTGGTGGTAGCAATAACCATGGTAAGCGCCGGAAATACATTTCTAACGGCTCCAATGATGCCTGGCCTCGCATGCGATATGAAAACCAAGTCACTACGTTCCCGATTATCGACTTGACGTTTACCATGAAATACTTCCACGCATCAAGGCTCTCTCCGTCGGTCACGGCAAAAGCTAACGGAAAGATATGGTCGCCCGCGTCTACACCGACTGCTACTAACAATGTCCCCTCGCATTTTGTTTTTAGATGTGTACCGTCCACAACTAAGATAGGCCGACAATACTTAAACCCCTCGATACTAGAACCCAAAGCCATGAAACAATATTTGAACCTGCCAAGCGCATCAGGAACAATGTCTGTGATGGTTCCAAAATTTTCTACCGTCAACATGTAAAAGTAGGCGTGTAATTTAGAATACGACATTTCTACGTTTCCGCCGATCAATTCCAAGGCTTTACATCTACATTGATAGGCACTTTGATAATTAAGGTCTATGTTGAATGTTTTTTGACCTCACTTGTAAAACTTTTGTCGTGAAACCACTGCCGAGTTTTATGAGGCTATCCGCACTGAAAGCGACCTATAGGTCGGGCTTGGCTTGTCTATGATTGTCAGTCAATTGCTCCAATCCACAAGTGTGGGTTTCATTGTACGCGGTTATCTCAAAGTTCATGCAACGTCGTCCGTCCCTTGCGTCCACATCCGAATCAACAACCTTCCTACCGACAACCTTCCATTCGTGATCGTTCAAGTATAACATCGTAATTTTAACTTTTCCTTGTCGGACTAACGAGTTTCCACATGTAGTCATGTTTCAATGCGTGGTAACTCATTTTATCCTTCATATCCTCCTTGTCTCTATACTTTTACCAATAAACAATACATCCGGATTATCGGTGCAAACGTCCCAAAGACGTGGACATGGAGGAATTTGGGACGGGTCCATTCGCACCGAAATGAGCACCTCTATGGCGATTAATACTTGCCATACTAAATGTGTGACCGAGTGTTAGGGTTACATTGCAAAGATCTTTGTCAAATAACTCATGAAAGATCCCCGATATTGAGGCCCGTTTGCATCGGTGCTTGCATCATTTGTTTGCATAAAGCTATTTGGTTGGTTCCATCTATGTGGATATTATGACTAGTCGACCAAAATTATCCCAACATGTCCTTGCTTCAATCACCGGTTCACGCCCTACTACCACTACTTTGTCGCTTATACGGTATGTGGGTCGTCTGCGATCTAAATTCGCCGAGACGTTCCAACTTCATTCATAGATGCACACATTACAGCCATAGGTTGTTCCTTTCGTAAGGTATGTGCAATGGTGACTAATCATATTTGCAATAAATCCCCAATCGTAGCCACGTTCACTTGACAAGTCAATTACTTGATCACCGAAAGTTGTATTCGGTTGGATGACAATTTCATGAGAAATTTGAGACTTGTGGAGTACGTACAACATGCTCACCGAATTCGATTATAATAAAGTTCGGTGTAAAATCCTCAATCCTCTATCATTTTCTTCAACTATCGGTTGTTCATTTAAGTCAAATTCATTGTCGTTTATGTCTTCCGAGTCATCATCGGCCAATAACCGGTTCGGCGTTAACACAAAGTTTGACGGTTTCTAGTCTAAGCAGATCATCAATGTACCCTAGCCATGTCTCATCATCCAAAACATCAATCGGCCCCTCGTATTTTGCGTACAAAAGTTTCATGACCAATGTATTTTTTGATACATCAATTCCTACTTTCCCACACACTTTCTCGCTTCACTTCATCCAATGTCATATCGGTTTTTTTACGAATCAAATAAAATTTTCCTTTCTATAAGACCATTTGTCGCATTCTTCGTTGTATTTCCACTCTCCACCAAATTCAAACTTAACGGACACAATGTTGTTATCTGTGGAAGAATTATAAATTTACATCAGTATACAGTGGAGATATGAATATAAAATAATATATAAACAATGAATATATAAAATTTTTGTATATATGTCATCATAATCATCGATGTGATATACATATATATATAATATGTACAAGTGCATATACTCACACACACACACACACATATAAATATATATTTATATATTTATATTTACACACACACACATACACACACATATAAAAAAATATATATATATATATATATATATATATAAATAAATATATATATATATATACACACACACACATATAAATAAATAAATAAAGATATATATATATATATATAACCGAATTGTCTTATCATCTTTTTTTTTGTTTATCGGACCATCTTTGTTGTGGTGTTGTGTTGTGTTGTAACGTTAGAGGGGGGTAAGAGAAGAAGAGAGTAGTGTTTTTACCAACGTCATAGAGTACTTGATGATGACGAGGGAGAACGGATGCCGGACGGAGCCGCGTAATGTAACTTATATTTTCAATCTAAAGGGTGCCTCACTTCGGCCGAGGATTTACCAGTCGCTGGAGACAGGAAAAGATGCTCTGTTTGAGCGGACTCTAATGAAATTTTCTACGAGCTACCTACCAGAGCCCCAATACAAAGCCTGGAGATTAGGCGTGACACAATGGATCGGAAGGATTCAAAACACCCTGTGGAAAGCATGCAATTCTAAGAACCTCATCAAAGCCGAGGCGTACCATGGAATTCGATTCGAAATATTCGTTCTTGTATTTTCAAACGACATTAATTTGTCGTTTGTTTCAATTTTAAATCACATTCTTGTTACCAATAATTTCAAGGATGTTCTCATACTATCACAAAATACGTAATTCAAAACCATATATTTGAATTGAATTTTCATCTTCCACTACAACAACAACATAATCAACTTTGTACCAAACCAATAAAACACATTCGGTAAACAAGTTTCGTTTATTACTACAAGCGATCACATTGACATCAACCAAAATATATTTGTATCGTTATCCAAATATTTCATCATAATATATCAATCAAAATAAAATGTATCATTGACTACCCTAATTATCCAACGAATGTCAATTCCATTATCGAAATATATAATCAAAATTAATCATTTCTCTACCACGAAAATGTACATACTACACTACGCTTACAATCGAAAATTTATAACATTAACAATATTAATAAAAAAATCGAAAAATCATAACATTAATAAAAATAGAAAATTTATAACATTAACAATATTAATAAAAAAATCGAAAGATCATAACATTAATAAAAAATAGAAAATTTATAACATTAATAAAAATCGAAACATTAACAATCGAAAATGCACATACTACACTACGCTAAAAATCGAAAATTTATAACATTAATAAAAATCGAAAATTCATGTGAACACATAACAATAAAAACAAACACAATAAATAAATTTATTCAAACTTAAGTAAATGCTTACCCATTTTGTTTGAAAATACAACTCCGGTGAAATAAAACAACCCAGCTCAAAAGGACAAATATGGTTTGTTTTTGGGTATCAATGGTGAATTTTTGGTGTAGCAATGGTGATTTTTTTGTGTCATGAAACGGTGAAGACAAGAGTAGGTGAAGAGAGTAAATAAGACATTGATAAGGGTTTCAAAATGGATGAATCCGTCCATATGTGGATGAAACCGCCCAAATTTAGAGGCGGTGCGTCCTCTTTTGGACGGAGAGACCATATGGCTCCGTCCCAATTTGGGACGGTTTTAGAGCTTTGGACAAAATGGGCGTAAACCCTCCAAATGTTTGGACTTGCGGTCCAAAAATGGACGGTATTCGCCCCAAAATGGGACGGTGCATCCAACATTTGGACGGTTTTCGTCCATTTAGTCCATTCAAATTATTTGGACGAAATTAATCCAAATTTGGAGGTTTTGATTGAATATGGACGATTTCCTCCAAATTTGGACGGTGAACCTGAAAAATAATGTCAGAATCTGTCCGACCTAAAAAAAAATGTCAGAGGTTAAAAGGGCCTGATTTTCCAATTTCTCTCACGAAAATGGTTTAAAGGCTTTGACCAAGAAGTAAGTAAAACAAAATATAAAAGGTTAAAAAAAAATTTGTTAAAGATACCAATTTTCTATAAAATATTTATATATAATATATTTTAACAATACACAAATAATTAGGGTGACTACAAATTTTATAGGCGGCTTATATCCCCACACGAAATAACTATCGACGTTTTTTAATTTATTATTTTTCAATCATTTTTTCACATCACCTAATCATTCAAGACACCACTTGAAAAATGACTTTTAAAAACTATACGTTTTAGTCTTTCATGTTGTAAAAATTAAACAATTTAGTCTCTAATGTTTAACTTTTACCCCTCCAATTTTTAAAAATCATTTAACTTCCCCTACATCTTCTAACTTCACCGGAGTTCTCGTCGGAAAAGACGCCGGAGAAAATAAAATTGAGCCGAAAAACCGCAAGTGAAGCAAAGAACAACACCACTTTGAACCAAATCATATAAGTATCTTGTTTTGTTGCATTTCGAAGGTTTTCATTCCAATTTTTAATGGAGTAATTTGTTCCATTGAAATGTGTATTTGTTGTAAGTTGAAATCGGAGGTTTTAAAGGTGTTTTTCGTTCAACCGACCGTTTTCCGATTGGAGGTTTGGGGAAGATGACCGGGTGCTTAAAACGTCGGTGACAGTGACGTTTTAATGCGGATAAAACATCAGCACGGATGACGTTTAAGTCGTACAAGCCCACTAGGGTAACATGTTACTTCGTCGGTGAGACTGACGTTTATCTCGTACTCATAACGTCGGAGTGTCGGACGTTCTACTTAACATCAACTTAGGTGACATCTTAGACTATTACGAACGTCTTAAACATGAACTCATTAAGTTCTGGAGTCAAAAAACGTCGGGAGTAGTGACGTTTATTTTTGGTTCCAACGTTAGAGTTGGTGGCGTTATAGCAGCAACAAAATATTCATTTTTGTACTAAAAGACGTCACCAAGTCTGATGTTTATTATACATACGAACGTCAGTTGTACTGACGTTAGGTTGGATGCCGGACGGAAAATCCAATGGCCAATCAGAAAACTCTAAAAAACTTCATTTTCCCCTAATTAATGGTGTTTCAAGCCATGGAATATGAATTTTGATTCCATATTGTTTGGAAATGATATTTGGGTGAAAAGGGTTGGAGTATATGAAATGAATTTTGATGAAGAAGAATGTTGATAAAGATGAAAATGAATTTTGATGATGAAGAAGGTTGAAGAAGATGAAGATGAATTTTGATGAGGAAGAAACTTGTAGAGGATGATGTTGAAGATGAAGATGGATGTTGTTTATGGTGGTGCCAATAAAGAAATAAATATAGATGATAATTCGAATGAAAATTAAGTTTGTGGTTTGTTATTGATATAAGTTAATAATTGGATTATAATGTTTAATTTAAATAATCAAAGGACTAAATTGTATTTTTTAAAATTTGTGGTATAAAGAGTAATTTTTTTATTTTTTGGTTGTGCTTGAAGTAAAAATAATAATACAAATATTTGGTGGTGCCAATAGCAATTTATAGGGTGCCGGAAGTATTCGGTAACACATGGCGATTTCGTGGTCTTAGATAGTTCATTATTTTATAACACAACCGATATCTGAAAAGTCGTGATCGAGTGACATACATTCTGACATATATGATTTCTAATTTCTCATACACAATAAAAGTATATTTCATAGAAATGATTTAAAAATAAAAGACTCTAATGTATGCCACTTGGTACAACATTCCTATAACTGTTGCATCATAAAATCTCTCTATGGTTTCCTTTAAAAGAAAAAAAATCTTTCCATGGTGACTCACATGACATGGTAATAATATTAATAAATAATAATAATATTACTAATAATACAAAAATTAAACCACTAAAATGGATTATTTGATACCTAAAAAAAACAAAACACAGTTTAATGAGTCAACTATTTTTTCTAAAAAAAACTGTAATCTAGAAGCCCATGTTTAGTATCATTCTTCCATATAACAAAAAACTTTATACCCTAGAATGGTCATCTCCAACGGTATATATAGAATAGGTTTAAACCTTTTCAAAAGGTTCGTAACCATGAGAGTGCATATGACTAAATAGATAAATAAATGTGTTCTAAGCAAAAGGGCGGACGGCTGCCGAAGAGAAAATAAAAATAAAATTCTGGTGTAGAACTGTGTGTTGAAATTTGACCTAAATCCCTTTTAAATAGAACCACGGCACCTAATATATTTCCGGAAATTTTCCGTCCCTTTTCTGCGTCCCACAGCTCCATTAAAATGCATTAATATGTGTGGACCCTCCTTTGACCAATGCCCATAGCTTTCTTATTTCTTTTCTCTTTCTTTCTTATTTATTTTTTCCTTTTCTTTTATACCGATAATAATCAAAATGTTGCTAAAAAAAAAACAGATTCCGTCACACCCTAGGTGTGACCCTTTCTGTTTTTGATACGCAATTTTATCAAAATTATTTATTTTTTCTTCGAACACCCGAACTTGAATCTTGCGTCATTTTCTTATACGAACTCCGTTTTAGACGATTTTCATACCGTTGTGATCCTCGTCACGCCCTCTATCACGCCATACCTGCAATAAAAATAAACCACATACCCAAGCGTGACAAACACCAATAAAACATACACAAATCACCTAAAAATATCGAGATTTTCGACGTAAACGTCTTATCATCTCGTGATTCAACTCGTGGTGAAATGTGCCCACAAAAACACTTAACTATCCCAAAATTACACCGAATATGCTATAAATAGTGGGTAAAATGCACATGAAATTATAGCAAAGTTGACTCTCATCAACTGCTACATTTCATATGAAATAGTTACCGTGTAAATAAAATCCTATCGCTGTTACAATATTCATACGGTCGTACGTCGAGTGTCAAACATCAACGACCGTATCTTATAATCTGGATATCCTACTCTCTCGAATTAACATATTACTCCGCTTTGCAAAGACTTTCGAGAATAAGACACTCCTTATAAGAAGGCCATTTCGGATATCTACTCTAATCATAGGATACGCAATTTCCGGGCGAACAAACATGTATCCTACGCATGCTTCAATATCACACCCGAGCAATACCGATGTTCACCTTATGGCTAAGGGAAATCTCAATAGTGTCAAAGCATGACAATCCACACCGTAATGTCATAAAGACTCTGGTCTCAGGATAATTACACAACTGCCACATACTGCGACACTTAATGTAAGTGGGCCAGTCTAACGTACACATTCTCCAATACACGTCCACGTACAGTCCAAGTGTCTCTACACTTAGATAGACGAGATCTATCACTATCTTCAATAAGATATAAGACATCCAATACGTGCTAGTCTAATCGTACCATCAATGTCCCGTTTGACGGTACATACGACTAGAGACATTTAAGTATCAAACCTTTTAAAGTGAGTCGAGATCTCATCAACCACGATCACCATTATGATTGCTCTTTCACAGTTTGACACCAGGGACGTTATCATATATTATATATACAATATCATAATTGGTCCGTTTGAACAAATATATAATAACAAAAAAGCCATTTAACATATGTATGAATATAAAGAAATAGTATAAATGATCCGACCCGGTCGGATCTGGTCCAACCCGATTAGGATACTATTTCAACAAGCACCACAAAGGTGTCATGTGGATGACATGACATTGACACGTGTAAGCCCAATAATGTACCACGTGTGATGTCATGTGTGTCACGTCAATGACATGTCACTGTCTAGTCAACAGCAGGTCAACACTTAGTCAACATCAGTCAATGCCACGTCATCAGATGGCGTCAACATGTCCAACCAACAGGTAGGGCTACTGTCATCATGACATCGTCAATTTTGACCTATAGCACATTCGTCTTCTTTCCAGAAAACAATATCAAATACAACTAATCTTGTCAGCACTTAGTCAATATCCAGTCAATGCCATGTCATCAGATGGCGTCAACATGTCCAATCAACTGGTAAGGTTGATGTCACCATGACATCATCTATTTCAACATATTCGTCTTCTTTCCAAAAAAATAGAGGAAAATACAACTAATTTTGTTCCTAAAAACAACAGCAAATACTATTAGTCTATTACAAGTAATCTGACATAATTTATACTCGGAAATAAAATGCAACAGAAAAAAAATTACACGGTGGTGCACCTATGACAAAATACATAACCGGTAAAGAAATACGAGAATTCAATCGCATGTTATGAGCTAACCTGGGGATTGTGGACCTAAAACCAGTAGCTCCGATGAATTGAATGAAATACATTTATATTCAACTTATTAAATTTGAAACCACGCCACCAAAAAATTGAAAGAACTCTATAAATTATGGATTTTTATTATTCCCAATCAGTCAAAGTTTATTGAGTGTCCAATGTTATAATCATTTTGTACATACTAACCCTTCACAAACTATCAGTAATGAAGCAGAAAAGTTTTTGTAAACCCTTTCATTACATCTTATCCTTATTTATCATTAATCATTAGTGATCAATTAGTTCATAACAAATACGAACTCTACGGATCGATCAGTTTCTAAGATTAACAAATAAGATGACTGTCTTTCTACTTCTCACAGGAATGAATGAATTCCATATCTATGAAACACACATTCAGCTACCCATTCCCGAATAGTGTCAGCGGGAAATTGATTCAGACCGCGCCACTTAGTAAACGAACACATCAAACTCTATATTGAAACAAGCAGAAATATGCAATCACTTAAACATTAAGATTAATTCATAAATGACCATCTTGTGATTTAGTAAGATTTTTCAATCACGGAATTATATGAGACACTCCCCCGTCCCAATTTGTTTGGGACAGTTTGGAACTCTTGAAATTTAAGGAAACATCATTTATTACTTTGTCTAGTCATTAAAAACATGGCTAATTTACAATTATATCCCTTTTATATGTCCTTATATTTTTCAATAAATGTTGATATGTGGGCATTTTAGACATTTAATAAGCAACTTTAAATTTAAATATCAGTAATGAGACTTATTTTGGGATATCCATAAAAGAAATATGTCCCAAACAAATTTGGACAGAGGGAGTATATAGATTAAATCGGTCTTAGTCCTATATGATTACATCATATATGAATGCCCCACATAGATTACCAATATCGACGATCTGGATAAGACATGTCACACCATAAGGTGTTCTGAACGCATTAATGATGATTTAATCAATAGACCACAAACTTTGATTAAATTGACCACAGACTAAACAATTTAAGTGTATTACCATAAACTTAATCATCATGTGTGGCACACACTAAGTTATATGACTACATATAATACGACATAGAGTTTTCAATAATGTATTACTTATTAACACGAAACAAATAATAAGATAGTAAATAAAATTTGTCATTTATTTATTATAATCACAATTGAACAAATTGTCTTTCAAGGCACGACACCCAACACTTACCACCCACATTACCTCACTACCCATCTTACCCTATAATAACCTAACCCCTCCTCACCCCACCTACCTACCCGCCTTACCCCGCTTCCATACCTTGCCCTACCCTTACCTCTCAACCCATCCTACATGACCATCCGAAGCTACCCATCTCTCACATACTCAATCTACCCCACTCTGCTTACCTCATTTTACCTTACTCTGCCAAACCATTTCTCACTATTTATCCTACCCTACTACTTATCCTATCTTACCCAACCTCCTATGCAACCCATCCACCTACCAACCATACATAACTCTACATACCCCACCTATCTTACCACACAACTTACTCTATCCACTGTCCACCCTACCTCACCACCAACCCTACACCACCACCACCACACCCTTCTCCATCACCATGTGTTGTCAATTTTCATATCATTTCACCACTTTCCAACCAATTTCGGCGGTCATTTTTCATCACCTTATGGTCATACTAAAAAATCGGAATATAATGAAAAACTATTACATATTATTCACTGAAACAAACATGTAAGTTCTTGTGTGGTAAGTGTTTTAGAGTGAAGTGATGATGGTGAGTTGATCGAGCACACATAAGAAATCACACTACATGATCAACCCATCGGTCACTTCGACACATATGAATATACTAGACAAGAAACTCCCAAACAAACAAGCCATAAATGATTCAATCATTGCCCAAATTCCACTTTGGGGAAGCTCCCATAACCATAAATACGAACAAACAAGCCATAAACGATTCAATCATTGCCCAAATTCCACTTGGGGGAAGCTCCCATAACCATAAATACGACTAGAAGTATCCGAAATTCCAGATGCTTTCATATACATGCATATATTATATATATTTTGAACATGTGTCATTGGCATATCATGTGCTTAAATTTTAAAATTAATTGTGTCGTCGTAATTGTGCCTGAAAGCAAATAACACTTTATGTTAACATACATAGGTAGCATCAACTTCGCAATAATTGCTGAAATCACCCACAAAAAAGAAATATATAAAAAAAAAAACCTTTCCAAGGGCACTTAATAAAAACTATTTGACATCTAGAATCACACACGAAACACCAAAATCTAATGAGCACTCAGAAATAAGTGGTTATCAAATGCGTGATTTAAAAATAAAATAAAAAAAACCCTAAAATGGAACACACATTGACATATTGAAGGAGAAAAACACAAGAAAGTTGAATAAGAAGAAAGTCATTATGTGGATGAGAAAAAGAGTGAGCATCTTCCCGACAGTAAACAACATAAACTTCCATCTGCAGGCTAACCTGATGCAAATGAACAAATCAATCACAAACTGAGGATACGTTGTTTGTTTCCATTAGGCTAGATACCGATACAACTTTCTATCAGCACTATCCCTTTCCAAGAAATCCCTCTCAATAAGGGATTCGATTCGTTTCTTGATCTCCCCTGGGTTGGCAAGAAAGCGAGATTGCAATTGTTTCGTCACCTCTGCTATAACATTGTTATGGTCCAATACCTTTCTAGACTTCATTATCCTCACTATAGCTGCCTCTATTTGGGGCTTCCTGTCCTCCTCCACTCTTTGACGCGTCTCCTGCTTTTCCGGTTCAGATTCCTTCTGTGCCACCACTGTTCCTATCTTCAACTTATAAAACTTGCTTGTAAACTTATCATTCACAGAAAAAGCATCATCTGCACCAATGTCTTTGCTCATCGGTTCTTTCTTCAAAACATTCTTACCCTTCACCAAGGCCAGCGACTGCAAGCACCTTGTCAAGTCGGCTGACGGTATCTCAGTGGCTTGCTCAATCTCCTTATAAGTTAGCTTCTCGAAATTGTTGAAAAGCATGAGCACGCACATCTGGTAGGTCGACACATTCAGCTCGTGTTTTTGGCCCTTCCCAAAGGTTGCTTTCAGATCAGCAAAACCCATGTTTGTTTGCCAGGTTAATCTCCGACCTGTGTGAGTACCGAGATAGTATGATCGGAACTTCTCGCAAAGTGCTGAGATTTCAGCAGGCAGGTTGCAAGTGATGCTGGGCTGAGCAGGCCAAGACCCCGTTGTCAAAACGTTGACAACCAAAGTAGGACTCTCTCCTAGCTCGTGACCATAGCTTGCATAAAAACCTTGCATTGTATCCTGAGATGTTTTCATGTCAGTAAACATTCCCTCCAGCTTTGAAGTGAACTGGTATCCACATTCTGTCTTCAACTTCACGATAAGACTTCTCTCAGACTCATCGGAAACTGTTTTACCCCCCAGCAGTCGCTTTGCTAAATGCTGCTTATAATACTTTTCAAACACATCCTTTTCCTGCAAGTAGCGGAACAACATCATGACCTTGTCAAGTATAGCCTCAACATCTTCTTCGCTGCCCCCCTTAAGACTTTTGCGTAGTTTCTCATCCACAAACAATGATATGAATTCGGGAGAACGAGAATTAAGATTGATGAAATACTCAAACGAGGAGTTCAAGGCGTTCTGGAACGTCTTGTCATTGTTGAATGATGAACTTATGATCTTATCATACTTATCTTTCTTATTCAGAAGGCACTGGACAAACTCTACTGGGTCTTTCAGTTTCTCAGGATCTGTAACAAGCTGTTTACCGGTATCCCTTAAATGTGTGGTCATAACGTCTTTTATTGTTTGAAGACCATCGGGAACTCTTCGGAACAAGCTGTACATACGCCCCAAGTCCTCGAACTTATCATCAGTGAGCATGTATACCAAACCCGAGTTCTCCATATGGACCAATCGTAGCATATGATTCGCAATCATCTCTTGTTCCACAACACTTGTGATCTTAGCTTCAGTCTTCTCATCCAAGTATTGCGAGACCCTCTCAATTTCTTCATGTAAACGTTTTTCAGCTTTTTGTAAATAGTCCCCACAATCACAGGACTCGATGAATTCCTGTGACTCAGCCCGGTAGAAATCTGCTGAAACTGCAAGGAAAGATTTTTCAAAGTCTTCTTGATACACAGACGGTCCTAATTCCATCAACATCTTGATTATATTTCTCATCAGACCCCTATTAATAACTTCACCAGATCTTTCTCTCAGGATAAGATCCAGAAGTGTATCAAGAAGCCTTGCTTGAATGTTACTTGAGTGTATCACATTGTCTCTCCAAAGATTCAGCCCAAGCTCATAAACAGGTGTTTTATGAGTACTAGGGATGAAAGTTCTGTCCATGTACATCAATATATCACGGATCATCTGTAATGCTTTATTATGATCAGACCATTTCCTATTCAGCTCTTCAAGGAATAAGCCTCCTTGGGCATCTCCTATTAATTTAGCCATCTCTTGCAGATGGGTTTCCATTGTGGAGACGAGTCCTGAATACAGCTTCTCCCCAAATTTATGTAACACCATATTGTAAGCATTCCTGAGACAACAAGGAAAATAGCATCAAGGATCATCAGCATATGTTTATCACCATTAAACATACAGGAATGTTGTAAATGAAGACAATCAAGTGAATAATCACTTTATATGCAATGCTATAGGAGAAAAGTAGATGATGTGATCAAGGAAAAAAGAAACTGCAGTAGAGTTTGTACAGAATACTAACATCACACAAAACTATTTTCTACTAGGTAGGGTCTGATATATGCACTACGTCCTATTATAAACCATATCCTCCCCGATATCCATAAAAGTCATATATCCTTTTTAATTGTTTTCTTCAGCTTAACTCTCTCGCGTTTAATATGTGTCACTTCTTGTATCTCGTAGCACCTAACATATGCGTCTAGAAGGCATCTTTGCATACAACAATAATCATGACTTCCTAATTTTCTCATCAGCAGCAACATCCCAGACTTTTTCTCTATTATGTAAATCTTCTATCATGTTCACCCTAGCTGCCCACACATCCACCTTACCAATCTCATTTCTACTACTCATTGTGTCCATGCTCATAAAACATTGCTTAACATTCAAACCCACAGAGTATTGTTAGGCTTATTTTGTCATCCCATGAAACTCACCTTTGAGTTTTATGGACACATTACAATTGCATAAAAGACTTGAGCTTCTCCATACTTAGATAAGAATCACCAAACCTTGATTCAGAATAGCATAAGTTAACGGCCAAGGTAGACCATAGTTTTCCTACCCTCGTAAGCGAAAGGGACTATTTATGACTCAGATAACTGAAAAAGCATGCAACGGTTTTCTTTTTTTTTTTACATATTTGGAAACAGGTGAATAATAACACAAGCAGAAGTCATTGACAAGCATAGATAAAGAATCTAAGCAACCAATTGCAATACAACAAACTGGTGGAAACTTTCAGCAACAGCAGATTTATTAGAACGAACAATTACGTAGCTACTAACGAGTTTTTTTTTATTTCGAATCTGAGGGGGTACCCGGTGCTTTAGTATCATAAAACTTGATCTATTGTTTGAGCCGGAAAGAAGATGCCCTGGTTATTGTGGGCCGCCCCACCTTCTAACGTAGCTTCGTTCAAATCATAAAACACAGCGAAGATGCCCATGACGCTTCAGTGACCCCGCAGATTTCAAGAAGATGCCCAGAGCGGCGTTCGAACGTCGTGGCTCAATCCTTCAATTCAGCTAGCTCACCATATTGTTTCTAATATCTAGTTTTCTTTGGTATTTACTTATTTAAACTCAATAAAAGAGCAAGAGTAAATACTAATGAAATCTACCTAAGAACTTGAGAAATTAAAGCATCAGAGAAAACATTGATTTTAACGGGCAATGACTTTATCAGTATTTGCATTCAAGAAACTGAAGTACCTTAAGTCCACAGAAAAAAAAACAAAAAAAAAAAAAAAAGCGGTGGTGGCGGGGGGGATAACTCATTGCTTTAAAATTTCTGAATTTTGTCAAATATGTATATCTCATGCTAGATACGAAAGGATGCAATAGGTTGGCTAATCATAATTTCTACCATTCACAAATAAAGTAACCTGCTAATTTGGGTACAAAAGAACAGCCAAAACCAAGCTGTGGCCCTGCATATAGGAAGCTGTTGCAACATACTTCAACGCGATGACACAATAGGACGATCATGAATTTCTTACACTTAAACATCCTTTGCCCTTAAATGAAAACAAAACATGGCTTGATCAAAAGTTATTTCTTGTTTAAATGATTTCAACACGCCATTTGCTATAAATCATAGTCATATTATCCATCCATAGAGGCATGGACAACTCCTGGATAATGTACGAGAGGAGGACAAGCAAGATATGATATCTTCTTTCTATTTCCTTCTAAAAATCCCTGTGACAGATAACAGTTCAGGTTCACGTCTTGTCCACGTTCCAAGTCTCCTTTCTCAAGATGTAGATTAACCATATAAACTTAAAACAGATTCAACTTCATCGTATTCTTATCATTAAACAATTATGACAAGTTTATAACGAAGTAATCATTCTCAACTGAAAAATTAAGACACTCCCTAATATGGCAAGATAAATGGCCTTTATGAGGTCGACAAATGACATACTTCATTCACTTGTGCAATGTAAATTCTTTTATTTCCAAATCTTTGTATTTAAAACTGAATGACAAGCGTATCAGTTTCGGCCTTTTTGTATTGAAATCACTGACAGAGACACAACATGGAACACCCTACATAATGCCACATACTCAGAACCAGAGTTCAGGAGGAACAACTGACAATGAAACGATAAGATGCTTTAGAACAGCAAATAATCTCTAACATCAAGATGATATATAACCAACATCAAGAGCAAACATCTACTTCGTCAAACGCCTAACAATCTGAGGAGAACACAACTGTCATATTACAATAATTTGGACGGTAACAGAACGGCCACCAAATCAAGACTGAAATGCAACTTAGCTTCAACAATCTAAAGCAAGCAAAGAATAAGTAACTTCAGAAGAACAACATAAAGGCAGCAAAGTTAGAAGGGAAAAAAATGTAACCTATAGAGTTCCTCGAAGCTGAGGCCACTTGCGTTATGGTTATAAATCTCATGGATAGCATGCTCCAGAATCTTCCATGTCTTCTCGGCATATTTTGGATCGACAACAACCTTGTGCTTGAACGCTTCTATTTGAAAATTCCTCTTCTTCTGATTATTGTTCATCTTTGCAAAAACCACAGAAACCGACGCTCCCAACACCTGATGTATTATCAATCGCCTGAAAATCGAATCGAGGTTCAGAAATTAAGACCTCCCCAAAACCACACGAAAATCGCTTGAAAATTGATCATATACAAAAAGAAAAAGAGGGCTTCTTCTTCACTTGTTGCGGGTTGAAATTCGCGGGGATGAACTTTCAATTTTACAAACGGATTGCAGCAGGCAGATCGATCGGCAGGGAGCGAGTTATCGTAAGAAATGAAATCGAAGAAATAAGAAGGTGTATTTAATTAATTAATTTATTTAAATATTATGTTATATTAATTAATTTTCTGAGATGGCTTTCGAAAGAGGGAAATTTGGGAAAGAATGCCGTCTAGTGAGGAGAATGGTTCTAAAAAAGAAAGCATGGAGGAAAATCAAATCCTCGTTCTTATCCCTCTACAAAAAAAAAAAATATATCAATTAAAAAAATAACCATCTATTAGGGTTGTTTAACATTTTTAAAGTCAATCAATACAAATGAACCATTTACATGACATTTAACACTACGGAAACCAAAATGATTTGAATTGGTTTGGTTTTAGTTTAAAAAATAAGACTAAAAAAAATCAAACCGAAAGGAATCCACAACTAATATAGTTTGAAATATAGGTATATGTATATGTTCAATTATATACACACGTATGTATGTATAATGCAGTTGAGCTTTAGGATTATATATAAGTAAGTGAACTTATTTATCTACTACGGATGAAGTATGTTAAAATTTGTTTAATGATGATGTATGATCATAATGGGATAAACAACCAGGGGAAGGGGGTTGAATGATTGTGCGCTTAAAAACTCTTCTTTTGCAAAATTCTTTTAACAAGGTTAGGTGTATGTGTGTCAATGCTTTGATCCTCTCACTAGAGCGTCTCTTGATCAAGTGGATAATGGTGTGGATTAAGGTCAAGAATATAACTTAGTAGATCAAGAACAACAATTAGACGATTTATAAGCAACTCAAGCAAAGATTAAACAAGTTCTCAAAAATATACAAGTCACAGATGGATGCAGTAACACTTCATAGATGTAGTGACACTTGTTTATCGGATTAAAACTCGTTTTGAACTTAAGTCATCAAACATCTTATTTGAAGTATAAGGTATATAATTATTCACATATCATTTCGAGTGCATAATGAAAATTCACTAAGCAAATGAACACAAGGTTTATATGACTTCCAACTATGAGTTCTTAAAAAACTCGATAATGATCAATGTTGTACCAATTTTGTTTTTGAATTTGAACCTCCATTTAATGGAATTCTTTTATTAATCACTTACGCTCTTTTCAAGAGTATACAACCACGTAACTTTGTGACCCACGCCTAATCAACAAGAAAAAGCCTCGATCAACTTAGAATTTCATTCCAATTTTCTACGCAGAATTTGAATCACTTAGCATTCACTATTGTAGCAGCCTCGACTTAATCCTAGTTTGATCTTAATCTTCTCATATAATCTAACTTGATCCATTGTCTTAGTGTGTTCATATATTTCTTTACAACACCTAATTGCAGCTCAACACAACTCAATTTAGCTTAGTAACAGACTTAGAACCAAATTGCACAAACATAGTCTATAACCTCTTTTCTAACTCAATCTCAAAAATGAGATGATAAATATTACAGTTTCAGCTTACAAGAAAGTGACAAAAGCCTCAGCTAAGATTCATATCAATCGGCTATTTATTCTTCTTTAAATGGCCCTATTTATAGATCAACAACCTATGTTCAGCAAAGTGGTCTTTAGATTTGAATTCAGGTGGATCAGAAATTTGCTTGTTTGAACTTTAGACTTTTCATCTCATAAGGTCGCTCACCCTTGAAATGCCAAACCCGACCAAAGCCCGCGGATCCAAGGCATGGCTCATACGTTAGCCCAACAAAAGTATAAGGCCCGCGGCCTAGCTAGCTCTCCCCTCATATATAGAGTAACACAAAGGGAATAAAGCCCGTCTCACAGCTTCGCAAGATCTCGCGACCTGCCGAGACAGAAGACGATCATACCATATGCAATTCAGCTCAGAAACCAGGGGCCGACCAGCTCGCCCTCATCTCGTCGCCAGTTAGGACAAAGTTAAAGTCAGTTAAACAAACATACGATCGATTACTGCGCCGAGTTTCACAAAGACCTCAATATAACCTGATCTGAGCTCGCAAGAATGACACACACATCTTACCGGCGTATTGTAAACGCTGACTATAGCAACTACAAATAGCGCTGTCCCCCTTGCACACCAGAACTACATTATTTGGCTTGATCCCTAACACTCAAGAGCACGTAAGCAGTCATCTCGGCTCAGCCAAAATCCCCCAAAGAACACCCTCTTTATTTGTACTTCATCTTCATGTTGTTCTTTAGACTAGATACCATAAAACATGCAAACTCACACCTAATTAGCGAGATATCTACAACATCATCTTGTTTGTGATAACTCTGACATTATCAGTTGGCTCATTTACCGGGAAAGACGGTTTAGTGACTTTTTCCAACAGAATTCGTAGTTGTTTCCCGATCTCCGATGCCCCAGAACCTCCAATTTTGGATTTTCATCCGGTATTCATCAAGTCTACACCGGGATCTTCGAAAGGCATTCAGATCTCTGTCATGACTCAAACCATATCTAGTGGACCTGCTCAGCTCAGTGGCTTACCACCTCCGACCAAAGCTTCGCTTAGACAACCAACGGGGCAGACATTGGCCAAACTCAAGCACAACATCCCTCACAGGAACATATCCACGACTCACCTTTTGAGAATCCCGCACAGCCCGGCATCATGACTTTCCTCGATGAAAGGGCGAGGTCAAGAGAAACCTTAGCCGCGGCAACTCGGCACGACACCCCGTATCCCGCCAACAAGTCATGTGACAGACTTTACACCGAAACACTGCTAGAATACGCTGAGTATGTTCAGAGGGTCAGTCGTGTTAATCAAGAGATCTTGGTGTTGGGAAAACCACCTCTCTCGATTGACGACTTTGTGCCCCCATTGCCACCAGCAGGGTATGAACAAGCAGCTCGTCTGATCTTCTCGCACAACACTTCCATTCGCTCCGGCAGGGAACGAAGTGTCCACTCAGCATCTGATCGAGCTTAAAAAATGAGGTCTGTGATAGATCGTCTGGGACCTGAATGTGAGCCGTAGATAGAGCAGAGCAGAAACACAAAGGTTCAGTCGACCCTCGTAACGTCAAGGCGAGATTGAGAGAAAGGCGAGATGAATCTTATCATCGATCTTCGAGGTGTCCCTTAGAAAGCGTCTCCAGACACTCGGTACCAACCTCCCTTCTAGATGAGGTACCCGAGCTCAGAAAACTGGTCGACGAGATCCGTAGAAAAAGAATCGGTAAAGAAAAAGGTCCTACATGGGGGACCGGCGTGCTGAAGGATAGACTCATGGTAGAGGCACCTGAAGGGGTCCATTACTCAACTCGTGAGCTACACAAGGGCGACATGTCCTTATGGATCAAGTTAATAGCCTTCCACAACAAAGACTCATTGGCTACCAGAAGTCAAGTTGCATGGTGCATCGCTTTCATTTGCGCCATGCAAGATAAAACGGCCACCTAGATCAGAAATCTGCCGCCAAAGACGATCACTTCTTGGGCCGACCTTCAAATCAAGTTCATCACCGAGTTCCAATCATCTGGTCAGCCAAGGAAAACCTTAGACTACCTCTACGAAATTCGACAAGAAACATGCGAATCCACTCGGAGCTATTACGACAGATTCATCAAAACTCACGATCAGACCAGGGGTCTTATCGATAACGTGGTCATCACAAGCTTCCAAAGCGGCCTAATCAAAGGCCCACTGAAAGTCGAATTCACCCTCAGTCCACCCAAGAATCTACAACGGATGCTCTCCTTAGCTAGAAAGCTTTATGCCCTGAAGCGTCGTTTCGTGTCCGCCACTCGGGGCGAAGAGACAAAGCGCCCGGCTCGACTAAAGAAAGCCCGAGCCGCGCGAGAGAGATATAAAAGATCTAAGAAGTTCAAAAGAAGCAAAGACACCACACTGACTGACCTAATCAAGGAGATTACGCATGAGGTCAGAGACAATCTCCCCAATCCCCGTCCAAGGAGGCACGATGAACGCAAAGATCGCGACATGACGGAGTAGTGCGAATATCACAAAGATACGGTCACGACACCAACTCCTACCGTCTGTTAAAACAGGAAGTTGAAAAACTAGTCGCCCAGGTAATTCTTGATAGGTACAAGGCCGAAGAAAATGATGCTCCTCGGGATAATGCCCCGGTTCGCCCACCAAGAAGAGAAATCCATTAACTGTTGATGAGCCAAATCAAGCGGTTTGCTTCCTACTTGACAACCTCGCTTTGTTTTATTTTGTTTTCATTGTAAAGCTCCACCTTGCTAAACATAGGACAAGACGAGCTCATTTTCTCGGTTATTATCCATATAACATTAACATTCCTTCAATTTTGTTGTAAACCTTGCTACGCTTCGGTCGTTTTTTTACCCGAAGTACGTGAGATGACTGGGATTTCTACCTCGCTACGTTTTGGTCGTTTTTTACACGAAGTACACGAGACGACTTGGATTTCTACCACGCTACGCTTTGGTCGTTTTTTACACGAAGTACATGAGACGACTCGGAATTCTACCCCGCTACGCTTCGTTCATTTTCACATGAAGCACGCAAGACGAATTGATTTTCTACCTTACTACGCTTCGGTTGTTTTTTACATGAAGTATGCGAGACGACTTAATTTTATACCTCACTACGCTTCGGCCGTTTTTTACACGAAGCACGTGAGACGACTTGATTTTCTACCTTGCTACGCTTCGGTCATTTTTTTTGCACGAAGCACGCGAGACGACTTGATTTTCTATCTCGCTATGCTTCGGTCATTTTTTACACGTAGTACACGAGACGACTCGGATTTCTACCTCGCTATGCTTCGGTCGTTGTTTACACGAAGTACGCGAAACGACTTGATTTCTTACTTGGCTACGCTTCGGTCATTTTTTACATGAATATATGCGGAACAACACAGACGGTTATTAACTAAGAATCTATTTCTGACCAGCTCCCCCCTCAGTGCCCCTCGACCTTTCCAGAAACATGGTGGCCACTATGTGCTACTGAGTATGCTAGCTCAAGCAGCTCGACACGCAAGCATTCAAGAAAAGTACAAGGCAAAGTAAAAGCAAACATGATGAAAATACAAACTATCAATACGAACTCAAACAAAAATCAATAAAAGAGGCCAAAAATGCACGGCCAGGACCAAACCAAAGTTTTACAAAGCAAATTTGAGATCATAAAGTTACAAAGGGATCACTAGTCAAGAGAGGCATGCTGATCTCCAGACAAGACATCGAGATAAGCAGCAGGAAGAGTAGTTGAAGCGACTATATCCACCAGCATCTGAGCCTTCTCAACGGACTCGACTTCAGGTGGGACCCAAGCATCGACACCGGCAAGCTGCTTCTCTAAATGTTTACTTAGCTCCTCCTTGGTATACGGGATTTGCACATGTAAATCCCTCAGAGTTGGACTAAAAGCCTTGACGTGGCCTATTACGTGAGTCGATCTAAAGAGGGAGCATGCTCTCCCGGGTCCTTCAGCATACAACTCGCCGCATGGGAAAAGCCTTGATCAAAGCATTTCTCGGCCTTCTCAGATACAACCTTCTTGAACTCTTGGGATTTCTTGAAGTCAGCAATAGCCTGCTCACTGGATACCTTCAGCATGTTCGGCCTTTGAGCCTTAAGCTCTGCGCCACTCCGCCACCATAAGCCACTGGCCTTCTCGATCTTCTGGTCCATCTGAACCATCAGATCATCGAAATCCTTGGTCTTCTATTCAGTGTGAGACCTAACACTACCCAAATCCGTCTCAATTTCCATCCTAACCAGCTTTGCCTCATGCGCAACTTGATCGGCTCAGCTCTCAGCAACATCAATCTTGTTATGGGCCTCCTCAAGCTCGCTTAAAGCTTTTTATAACCTTTTTCTCTGACGCGGCCAACTTGGCCCCTTCTCAGAAAAGAGCCCGCGAGCACTGCTTGGCCCCGGTCACAAACTAAAAAGAAAAGCAAGTCATTATATAGTTCCAACATTAATGGCAATAAAATCAAATCACAAAGTTATAGAAAAAATTACTTGGCTAGAAAGGATACCCGCCAGACCGACAATATCAATGGGTTTTGCCATTAAGTTGTCAAGCTGATCGGACATCATCACTCGTTCTGCGATCCTCTCACCAACAGCTAGTTTTACAAGATTGGGTTCAGCCCAGTGAAGATGCTTCAACTTGGGAACCTTCTTTATAGACTCCCTAACCAGCACGCCGTCTTCCCAGGTTTTTGTGTGGCGAAAGTCTATCTTCATCTAAATAGCGTCTCCTCAGCCAGTAGACGGACTGCAGAGCGAGATCAAGAGGTCCCATTTCCAGCCCTCTGTAGGCTCCCTCCGGAACCACACCCTCCAAGACCTATTGTTCACTCGGCAGATGCTGACCTCAAGGCATCCGTTGTTAGGAAACCTATGCGAGAACACAGCGGAATTTAAAATTTTATTTCCTTTTACCAAGATCGACTACGTTTAAGCAATAAGCATAAAAAAAGTAAACGAGAAAGTTACCTTGGATGATCTAAAAGATAGAAGCTTTGTCATCTACGGTTGAAGGTCCAATCACCGAGCCGTCCAAGTGTCCGGCTTTTAGCGGTAATCCACACGAACAACCGCTAGAATCCTTGAAAGACTGCTACAAGAAAAAAGTCGACTGCTAGGTCGCATTTTCTTCTTCCCAAAAAAAACTATCTCTTTCTTTCACTAAAATATTGCAAGAATATTATAATACGAAAGACGTTGGCATCCCTCTCCTTTTATAGAGTAGGTGGCACCAATAATGACAATTTTTCCAATAGAATAAGGATAAATCAATCAGATATTTAACTGATTATCACATTAAGTATTTTCCTTAATCTTATCAAGGATTTTCTTTAAAATCATATCTTCCGCATGTTTAATATATCTCATATTAAATACTTTCCAAGATATATATTGTCAATATCTAATATCGAATATATTTTTATTATATTATCATAAATCAATTTACAAAATGTATATATCACATATATATATACAATATGCATATATATATATATATATATATATATATATATATATATATATATATATATACACATGTATATACAATATATACAATTCACAATATATATACATAAATACACACACACACACACACATACATATATATATATATATATATATATATATATATATATATATATATATATATATATATATATATAATAATAATAATAATATGATTAATTAATACATAATAATACTATGATTAATACAAAATAATATAATACTATGATTAATTAATTTACAAAATCCATGTGTACCAATATACACATGTATATATGCGCCACATACATATATAAAATATGTATTTAATTAATCAACATAATTAATATATGGTATTATATTTATTAATAATAAATAAATACCACAATATTAATTTATCACTATAACACTTTATAGTAGACATAAACAAATCCTCATATATAATAATAATATGATTAATTAATACATAATAATACTATGATTAATACAAAATAATATAATACTATGATTAATTAATTTACAAAATCCATGTGTACCAATATACACATGTATGCGCCACATACATATATAAAATATGTATTTAATTAATCAACATAATTTATATATGGTATTATATTTATTAATAATAAATAAATACCACAATATTAATTTATCACTATAACACTTTATAGTAGACATAAACAAATCCTCATCCGGTTATCTCTATAACCACAAATTAATTACAGCTAGTTATTCATATGTGTGTGACCCGATAGGTTTCCGAATATGTTGGCCGTAAGCATAAAGTGCATTTACTAAAATGCTCTTTACACATAACTGATATACCTGAACCCGATTGGGGCCCTGTTTATCTAGATTGGGCCACTATCATGGCCCAATAGCAGATCTTGGGCCTCTATCCTCTTAGTCTGCAATTCATAAGCCGGATCATACCCTCTGTTCGTAAGACGGGTCTAGGCCGCTAGCTGTAAGCCTGATCCTGTTCGCTAGTTATAAGCCGAACCCCTCCACCCCGTGTGATTTCTACCCATATGGTCAAGATGACATCAAGACAAGGAAAATATGAGTCCGGCCTACAAACGAGTCCGCTGCCCGCCATACTTATCCAGACAGCTGGCCGGTCCACTTGTATTTATATAAATGATTATCTCTAATTATATCTATTTAACTGTCTTGTCATGAACAGTGAACCGACTTAGTCAAACCGACTTAGTCCCAGACTATATATATGGGATCACAATGTAATAGAAAGCATCCAAGAACTAATACAAATAGAGCTACTCTGTCAATTTATCGAATCACAAGTGTTTACTCTCATAAGCTATAGTCCGACAGCCTTGTTCTTGCTCACCACTGTATTCTCTCTGGAGAAATCACACATATATAGCCACATATCCATGAAATACTTCTGTCACCGCAAACCTGGTATTCACCGTAATATCAGTTGGCTCCGTTACCGGGAAAATCATTGTCATTCAGCTTCTCAGGATCATTTGCTTCACCGCAAAGACGATTTCACGGCGTCGCCGGCGAAAGGAGCTTGGTAAATTTGTCAATATTAGTTCAACTTGAAGGAACGTCTTCAACGCCATCTGCAAACTCGCACACGAGTCCCTCTTTAATACCCAGGTTGGTGTGTATACCCTCATTCAGTTTCAGATCTTCAAGTAATAAAAGAATTTTGGTTGCTTGACTGGAAACCACCAGCATATCACACCTCTTGCACATCGATATTTTGAGTTAGAAAAATATCCAACCACTAGCCAAAATATCCCAACCAAATATCCTACCAAAATATCAGCAAAATATCTTGGTCAAATCATGGCTGGCGGGAAAAACATGATACCTGCTACACCGACTAAGGCAGGAAATCAAGGCTAGAGTTGTTAACGAGCCGAGCCGAGCCGAGTATTGGTGGTTCGAACTCGAGCTCGTTTAGCTCATGAGCTCGTTCGAGCTCGTTCGTTTGATAAACGAACAAAAAAATTTGTTCGAGCTCGGCTCGATTAAAAGATGAAATGTTCGAGCTCGTTCGAGCTCGGCTGTTTAGACATATTTTTTTCCTTTTGGCTCGAATTCGGCTCGAGTTCGGTTCGTTAAAATATAAAACATAAAGTGAAAATGTAAAAATAATATGTTAGACATTAAAATTATATATATTACACAACTAAAATTACTATAAAAATATCTAAATATTATATAAATCAAATCTATAATATCTATTAGATGAATGAATTATCCTCTTTTAAGTCAGGGTTACTGTAAATTGATGTATTTATATAAGCATGTTCGTGAACATTATATAAGCATGTTCGCAAACATGTTCGCGAACATTATATAAGCACGTTCGCGAACATAATCGAACGTTCGCGAACCAAGCTCGAGCTCGGCTCGTTAAGCAAAGCGCGCTAGAGTCATGTTCCGAGCTCGGCTCGTTAAGCTAAATGAACAAACGATCACGAACACTAACGAGCCGAACACGAGCTTGTTCACGAGCGGCTGCTGTTCGCTTATCAAAGATCGCCTTCCCTATGGAGCGAACACGCCGCGCGTGGGGCGAAAGCAGCAGAGAGTCATGTCTGATGGGGCCGATGCTAGACATGACCTCACGCCCGATATGCGGGACTACATCAGGGAAAGGACCCGAGCTCACGAAATACATGAGGCGGCACTCAGAAAAACAAAGGAAAAGGCATCGCTGGCGTCTCTAATCCGAATAACGAACAAGAGGTTGTTTCAGCAGGGGGAGCGCCCCCACATCAAAGTTCTCATTCGATAGCTCTTCAAGCACACATGGAATATGTTGATGAAATACGTGTGGGTAACATGCTACTTATTGCGGAGGGTCTGCCTTCCCATCCCATCCGCAAGTTTATCTCCCATCTGCCCGCACCAACAGAGGTACAACCTCCTCTACACCCGCAAAAAATGAACCAACCTCAGCGGACAGAAAGAGAAGAAAGAAGCCATGCCACCTCAATACCTAAGGGGGAAGTAAATCAGCTTTAGTCCGTCTAGGGCCCGTGGTCGACGATCGCGGTGCAGCCCCAGGACAACCTAAAAATCCCCGACAAGTCCGTACCCGCATAGAGGGGCAATGAGAGTCACAGGCCGAGGAAAGTTACACCCTGCTCCCACCAATCCCAGAAAATCAGGATGAGATGGGTATAATGAGAAAACAGATAGAAGAGTTGTAGAAGGTTACTGCGGGAACGAAAGTAAATCCGACTTGGGGTACCAGTGTCCTCCACCCCAACATCTTGAAAGCGGCTCCAAGAGGGGGCACTCACTACCTAATTTCACCAGCTATCATGGAGCTACGTATCCTTTAGATTGGCTTTCAGCCTTCCAAAGCAGGATCAGTTTGTGCATGCCTAGCAGTGAGGTGTGGTGTATATCTTTTGTAGGGTCGATGCAAGATAGAGCGGCGTCGTGGGTCCGTGGTCTTCCTCGGGGTTCAATTTTATCTTGGGATGATCTGATCAACAAATTCATATCAGAGTTCAAGTCAGTAGGAGGGCCGAAAAAGACACATATCGACCTTCATGAGGTACAACAGGGGGAAAATGAGGGTACCCACAGCTGCTACGAACGGTTTTACAAAGTGTATGAATTAACAAGGGGTTTAGCGGACAGCGTTGTGATGAGTAGTTTCGAAACAGGGCTGAATCCCGGTTATCTGAAATTCTATTTCGCTCTGACTCATCCTTCGAACTTACAAGAGATGTTGAGTTCAACAAGAGAGTATATCGCAACTGGGGGAAACGAAGGAGCGTCTTCGTCCAACAAGGGCAAATAGAGGACTGAGCATAGTCCACCCCGAGATAGCCGTAGAAATCATGAAAGGGATGTTAAAAAGCCCGAGAGGTTTAAGGAAGAACACTTCACACCTCTCAGAATCTCATACACTCAGATGCTTAATGAAATAAGGGATGAGATCCCCGAGCCTTACCCTATGGTTCCGGACGCACGCCGCGACACTACCAAGTATTACAGATATCACAGAGACAAGGGTCACACCACAGATGAATGCATACAATTCAAGCGAGCAATCTAAAAGCTACTAACTCATGGTAACCATGATCAGTACAAGAGAGATGCTGGGGGGCCGGACAGAAAGAATCAACAAGCCTGCCATTACGATAGACAGATTCGAATGATAACCGAAACTCCTTCCAGCAACAATCAAATCAAAAACCGCATTGGCTCTATAAACAAACATGCGGATAATCCAGTTGCCCTGCGTGGGAACGAACAACCTCTTTCTTTTACCCGAAGCGAGCTGGTAACTTCCGTTAATGTAAAGGACATGTGTCTTTGTGTTTCTGTGGTCGTCAATAGGGCATGCGTCAATCGGGTAATGATCGACACTGGAGTATGTCGGGACATTTTATATTACAACTGCTTCAAAGAGTTGGGGTTTGGCGATTCCAATTTGAGGCCGCATAATGGCACCCTTGAGGGCTTCACCAATCAAAGAATACAAGTCAAGGGGGCCATTGATCTGGACGTACAGATGGGAGATTACGCACCTTTCCGAACAGAAAAGGCAACATTTCTTGTGGTCGATCTCCAGTCGAATTACAACATGATCATCGGAACACCAGCGTTAAAGCAGTTTCAAATGGTCACTTCTATCCCACATCAGCGGGCAAAGTTTTATGTCAGGGACATGATCGGAACGTCGATCAGTGAACCCACGACCGTCCTCACTTACATAAATGAAATGAGGACGGGGAACAAGAGAGCCCGCATCGAGCAACCCGATGACATGGAGAACATCAACATGATCAGGGTAGTTAGGGAATCTTCGCCTGCCAAAGTGGAGTGTGAGACTTTTCAAGTCAGGGATGTGCCCGACTTCACAACGGAAGATGAGTTGACCGAGGGAATCATTAACGAAGAATTTCCCGACCAGAAGGTCAAGATAGGGGCTCGACTGAGTCCCTCTGAGAAAGAAAGTTTGATTAGATTACTCAAGGAGAACCTAGGAGCATTTGCCTGGGTAGTGACGGACATAAGAGGGGTTGAGTCCGACGTCTCCCTCCATCATCTCAATGTCGACTCTACCTTTAAACCAATACAGCAGCGAGCACGACAATTCACAGCCGAAAAAGAGGCCGCGGTTAAAGTAGAGGTCGGAAAGCTTCTTCAAGCGAAAATAATAAAGGAGCTAGCCTATCCCACATGGTTAGAAAATGTGGTGATGGTGAAAAAACACAACGGCAAGTGGAGAATGTGTGCCGACTTCATGGACATCAATAAGGCCTGTCCGAAGGATCCTTACCAACTTCCAAGGATTGATCGGTTAGTCGACTCTATTGCCGGGTTTGAAACTCTAAGCTTTTTGGACGCATATTTGGGTTATCATCAGGTGTGGATGGCTGAGTCCGACAAAGAGAAAACGGCTTTCAGAGCTACTGGGGCCTATACTACTATGAGATGATGCCCTTCGGGCTGAAAAATGCGGGCTCGACTTATCAGAGAATGGTCAACAAAGTTTTCAGCTCGCAGATTGGAAGAAACATGGAAGCTTACATAGATGATATGGTCGTCAAATCTAAAGGTGACGTTCATGCCGTCGACCTCCAGGAAACCTTCAATAATGTCCGCAAGCACTCAATGAAACTCAATCCGGCCAAATGTACATTTGGTGTCCAGGTAGGCAAGTTTCTCGGGTTTATGGTTAGTCGTCGTGGCATCGAGGCTAATCCAGAAAAAATACAGGCTTTGCTCAACATGCAAGAGCCCACGACCATCAAAGAAGTTCAGAGGCTCAATGGCAAAATCATCGCGTTGGGTCGCTTCATCTCAAAACCAGCAGAGAAATGTCTCCCTTTCTTCAAAATACTTAAAGGTGACAAGACCTTTTCATGGAATGCAGAGTGCTCGCAGGCGTTTCAGGCTTTGAAGGAGTATCTAGGGAAGCCACCTCTTTTGGTTAGCCCTGTAGAAGGAGATGTCTTGTTTCTGTATCTAGCGGCTTCGGACCAGGCTGTTGCCGCCGTTCTTGTCAATGAGGCCGGAACCCTCCAAAATCCCGTTTATTATGTAAGCAAGACTCTCATTCCGGTGGAGAGTCGCTATATTAAAGTTGAAAAATTAGCCTACTCGCTTGTTATTGCTGCCCGCAAACTCAGGGGCTACTTTACTTCGCACATTGTAATTGTCTTAATGGATAGTCCAATGCGCCAAATATTACATAGGCCCGACCTTTCAGGTCGTCAGCTCTGATGGGCTATCTAAATCACTGAGTTCGATATTCGGTATCAACCCAGGAAAGCTATCAAAGCTCAATCATTACCGGATTTTATTATGAAGACAAGTTTCAGCTCACCACAGCCAAGTTCGCCTGTACCCCTTAGGCCTGCTGCGGCCCTGAATAAGCCCGATCAACCCTTCAAAATCCCGTTTATTATGTAAGCAAGGCTCTCAGTCCGGTGGAGAGTCGCTATTTTAATGTTGAAAAATTAGCCTACTCGCTTGTTATCGCTGCCCGCAAACTCAAGGGCTACGTTACTTCACACACTGTAATTGTCTTAACGGATAGTCCAATACGCCAAATATTAGATAGGCCCGACTTTTCAGGTCGTCTGCTCCGATGGGCAATCGAAATCACTGAGTTCGATATTCGGTATCAACCCAGGAAAGCTATCAAAGCTCAAGCATTGCCGGATTTTATTGTGGAGACAAGTTTCAGCTCGCCACAGCCAAGTTCGCCTGTACCCCTTAGGCCCGCTGTGGCCCCGAATAAGCCCGATCAATGCTGGCAGCTATATGTTGACGGGGAATCAAGTCGAAATGGTTGTGGGGCCGGTGTTATTTTAATAGAGCCCGGGACTACGTACAGAGGAAATCGAAAAAGCTCTAAGGTTCGAGTTCCCGGCCACAAATAACCAAGCGGAGTATGAAGCAGTTATAGCAGGACTTAAGCTTGCCAAGGAGCTGGAAGTGGAAAATGTTGAGGTCTACTATGATTCTCAACTCATCGTCAACCAAATCTCAGGGCTACGGGACGCGTTGTGGCATCCTCGAAAAATACAGTGAGATTGTCCGACGATTGAGGGCCGACTTCAACTATTGCGAATTCATCAGAGTTCGAAGAGAGGATAACGAGCGAGCATATTATCTCTCTAAGCTATCTCTTGAGGAGGAAATTGCATCCAACAAGGGGTCGGCGTTGCTGCACCCTTCAATAATGGCGATACCTGCCGTTGAAATAACAGAAATCATGGAGATCGATGCACCAACGCCGACCCTTTGTTGGATTGATGAAATTCAAACTTATATAGAATCGGGCACCTTACCCGCTGAGGCAGATAAATCTCACACACTCAGAATAAGAGCGGCCAAGTACATTGTAAATGACGGAACGCTTTAAAGAAGGACCGCCACGAAGCCTTTATTACGGTGTGTCCGAGGGGATGAAAGCAAGAAAATACTTATCAAGCTTCATCAAGGAGTGTGTGGGGGCCATCCCGCTAGTCGCTCCTTGGCCCAGAAGGTTATCATAGCGGGGTATTATTGGCCGACGATCCTTAAGGATTCGGAAAAGCTAGTCAGAGAATGTCTGGAATGCCAAAAACATGCGGACATCCCGAGAATACCGTCGGTTGAACAGAGCATTGTGGTTACGCCTTGGCCTTTCGACATGTGGGGACTCGACCTCATCGGACCATTCCCGCCTGTAAGAGGCAGATGCAAAGTTATCATAGTGGCTGTAGACTATTTCACAAAATGGATCGAGGCCAAGCCTATGGTCAAAATAGGCACAAAAGATGTGGGTTACTTCTTACAAGACCAGATATGGTCTTGTTTTGGCATCCCACGAGCAATGGTGTCAGATCACGGTTCACAGTTCAGGAAGGAATTATCAAATTTTTGCGAGAAATTCAAGATCAAGCATTGGCAATCATCCGTGGTATATCCCTAGGGTAATTGCCAAGCTGAGGCCGGCAACAAACAGATAATCAAGATGCTCAAAAAGAGAGTGAGTGAGAAGGCTAAAGCAGGCGGTTGGGTCGACGAGTTGCCCGCCATATTATGGGCGCATCGCACCACAATCAAAACACCCACCAGAGAAACACCTTTCTCTCTCTCTTACGGGTCGGAGGCCATGACTCCTATTGAAATGGCTCTACCAAGTATCTGGGTCGCCCTACACGACCCAACGGACAATCTGTTAAACAGACAAATCGACCTAGATCTAGCGGAGGAGAAGAGAATAGCGACATATTCGGAAATAGGGGGCTCACTGGGAAATTTTTTTATGCTACAATTATTTCAGAGAGGTCCGTTCGTCTTCTCAGCTATATTGGGCCATTCTGTTTCGAGTAAGATCGTCCATTCTCACCCGAAACAAGGGGGCAGGACTCCGGAATTTTTTTTACCACGGGTTGGTCCTGTCATTTCGACTCCAAATCTCATCTCAAACAAGGGGGCCACCCTCAGAAATTCAAGTATGCGAAAGAGCAGTTATTTGAGATCAGATTCAAGAGGGCGAACAGAAAATTTCGTGCATACGGGAGAGCAGTTATTTTAGATAAGATTCAAGGGGACCATATTTCAAGTTAGGTCCGATCGCTATCAACTTCGAATCTTATCTAAAACAAAGGGGGGAGGATACCACTACATCGGACTCGATTTATACGGTAAATTCGAGCAAAAAATAAGGATGCACAAGAGAACAAAAAAGAAACTTCATACATTTGGCAAACAGAAGGATATGTTATTACAAATAAAAGTGCGGAAAGAAAAAGAGTTATACAAACGCGAAATCAGAATGCTGTTTTTACAAAATAGAGCCAACAAATCTAGGAGTCTCCTGGCCGCATATCGTCATTGGCAACATTTTCTGCGCTCAGTGAAGGATGTAGCATCTGGTCAGCGTTATCCTTGGAATCAGTGGGCTCCGCCTCTTCTTCGCCCTGCTCGACTTCTTCTTCAGCTGCGGTGCCCCTCTGAGTAGCTTGACGCACCAACTCCCTTAGATTCTCCTCTTCGGCTGGGAGCACCTCCCAACCTGGAGCGCATTTTGGGATATATCGTTGCAGCTTGACGTCGGAGAAAGGAATTTGCGGGTGGAAATCTCTTAAGTGATCATAGAAGGGATGGGTGAGAATCCAATCCCGTAAAGTCTCGAGGTCCGGAATCTCTCCACTGCGAGCCCATATGCACCTTGCGATGTGATAAAACCCTTGGTCATATCCCAGCAGGAAATTTTCTCCTGCAGCAGCGTTACGTGCGGCCTCAATTTGAGCCTGAACACTTGAACTCAAGTCCGCAAGCTACTTCCTCATACCATCGCTCACTTCTTGCTCGGCCTTCCAGTGGGTCTAGGCCTCTTTAAATTTATGCTGCATATCTTTCATGGACCGAGCAGCCAATCTATCTTGCTCCGCAAGTTCATCATTTAGCTTCTCCAGACGCTCGGAGTTCTTTTGAGCCTCTCGCTGCTCTTTCTTCGCCTCAGCGAGCTGTTTCTTCAGTTCAGCAATTTCGGCATCAGCTGCACCCAGCCGTACACGCAGATCGGCCGTGACTTCATTAGAGGCATTCAGCTCCTTGTTAGCATTGGTTAGCGCCAGGGTCGCAACAACCCTCGACGATATAGTACTCCTATAATCGTTTATGAACTGCTGTAAGCCTGTGCCGACCTGGAAAGTAAAGAATACGGCGGAGTTAGACAAGACTTCATGAATAAAAACAAAAGCAAGGAAAATACAAAGCAAGGAAAGAAAAAAGGTTTACCTAGACCTAGCCAACCAAAACCGGAACCGCCGGTTTGTGGAACCGCCGGTTTGGGAAACCGCCGGTTGGCCGGTTTGTGCCCGTTTGTGATTATTGGAACCGAAACCGGTCCAGAACCGGCCGGAACCGGGTGAAACCAGCCGGAACCGGAACCGGCCCAACGGCTATTTTTTTTTTAAATTTTTTTTCCTCCCAAACACCCCAAAAAAATTCCTATAAATACTACCTCATTCCTACACCAATCTCTCTCAATCTTCTACTCATTTCTTACATCTTCTACTCATTTCTTTGATTATCAAGTTTGTTTAGTTGTTAAAAACAACAATCAAATTTACTTTACGATACCGAATTTTTGAAGTTGTTCTGATTTAATCGTTACTTCAATTCGGTTTTAGTTATAAGTAAATTTGGTTTTGTATTATATTCAACTAATTTTTTTGCAAGTGTAAAAAAAAATTTAAATTTTATAATCAAATTTACTTTACTAGACAGAAATTTGAAGTTGTTCTGATTTAATCATTACTTCAATTCGGTTTTAGTTATAAGTAAAATTGGTTAGTTAATTTAATTTTTTTTGTAACCGTTATATGTAATTTAGATTCTGTACAATGTCAAGAAGACGTGCATCAACACAAGGCAATCGAAATGTTACTTTCCGTGATGACACGGTTGTGCCGGAATCGGATGATCTTGCTGGTGGTTATAGACCCCAATATTATCTGAGACCACTCGTCACCGTAATCACATTTCGATTCCTCGATTCGACATACCTTCAGGTTACAATCAAGATGAATTTGATAGTCATTACGACGATATAATGTCTCAACCTAGAAATTTTAACATCAACCTTAACGAAGATGAAGATAATGATGAAGTCGACGTTGATGATGATCATGATTTATTTCCGAATGCTTCCCGTCCAAGACGAGGACGTGGTGGGAGTCGGCGTGGTGCTAATGCTAGTGCTAGTGCTGATCCTACTCCTACTCCCGAGTCAGTCGATTTAGATGGTGGTGAACGTACCCGATCCAAAGCACAAGAAAAAAGGTTAAGATCGAGAATTTTTACGGAATTTTTCACAAAGGTTCCTCGGACTGATGAAATAGCATTAGCTAACCCCGGAATATATTTCTTCGGGGTGTGCAATTTCTGTGGCCAAAAATACCAATTTACACATTCCGGTGGTTACGGAACGATGCGGGGTCACATTTTAAGTAAACATCCAAAAAAATTGCAAGACGGCGCTTCTCAAACCCAGCAAAACATGCCGAGCTCCAGCGGAGGTAACACTAATCCACTCTTTATTTACACTCGTGATAACTGTAGAGATCTAACCACGGATCTTGTTGCGGGGATGAGTCTTCCTTTTAGCTTTCCTGATAATCCTATTTTCGAAAGTTACGTACAAGCTGCTTTGCAGCCGGCTTTTACTCGTATCCCTCGTGCAACGGTTACTAGGGATTTCAAAAATAAATTTATTAAACGACAAAATATTATTATAGAAAGTTTGAAGAAAAATAAATTCCGAATATGTGTATATGCCGATATTTGGGAGGATAGGAGGACGAACAATTATTATTTGGGCGTGTCGGGTCACTGGATTGACAACACTTGGATTGTCCAAAAAAGGTTACTTGCTTTTCGTTTATTTAACGACATTCATACTGCTTCTAACATTGCATCTTTATTAGTTGATATTTTTTAGGAATACGATTTAAAAGGTAAAGTTTTTTCTATTGCGTTTGACAATGCTTCAAACAACACTGATTCTATTCCCGACTTATCCCGATATTGTGAACCTCTTTGTAACGGTCAATTTTTTCATGTTAGATGTTTATGCCATATTTTTAATTTATGTGTAAAGGATGGTCTAAAAGTTTATGACCATAATATTAATGCAATAAAAAGAGCGATTTCACATATTTTAGGTAGAAATATTCTGGTTAGTAAGTGGTATAAATTTCTTAAAGAGAAAGGTCATCGCCAAGTCAAACTGCCGCAAGATGTACCGCATAGGTGGAACACGACTCATGATCTTTGGAAAAAAAAATTAAAAATACATTTTGTGAATTTTTAAATGAACACTGTCCGAGCGAATATCGTTTGTATCCCTCTATTTGGACTTCATGCAAGAAACTGATGGATGTTTTTGAAATATTCAAAAAATTTACAGTAATGTTTTCAAAATGTTATCAACCCACAGCACATTTAGTCTTGCCTGCTTGTATAGAAATAACAGCCGAGTTTGAAACCATGGAACACGACGCATAATTATTTCAATGTTTAGAGCCGATGAAGGAGAAATGGAATAAATACATGTTGTATATTTGTTAAGGGTGATTTTATACGATTTCTAATGATATATTTTATAATGATTTCCTCCACATTTATATAATTTGCATAGAAAATAAGCGTTTAATCGGTTTATTGAGCAAGTGGGGTTTTAAATGATTTATTTGCAAAGTTGGTTGAATTATGTGTTTTTATTGTTGATTTCTTATCTTTATGAATGTGATTACACTTTGCAATATTTTGATGTCTTGTAGATACATATTTTCGATCTAAAAGATGATTAAAAGAAGATAAAGTTCAGATTTTGAGCATTATTATATTATTTCAAGTCATTAATTCATTAGATTTATCTAAATGCATAAGTAGTACTTATTATATAAAATATTATGTTTTTACTAGTTTTGTATCGGTTTAGTAGCCGGAGTGTCATGTAGAATTTACGTTTAGTATTTATGTATGATTATCTTTCAAAAACCTATAAAATATATATCAGTATAAAAATGTATCCACAGTACAAATATTGTACTGTTAAAACTTTTGTTTTCAGATTTACTCGCGGTTCGTTTCTTTGTGTTCAGGAAAAAAAGATAAGATTTACTGCGGAAACGGAACTGAAGACTGAATCACGAGACGAGAATTTTGCCTGACTGAAGAAAGCTTGATTCAAATCGGCTCCAATGATGATTTTGTAACAAACTTTTGCATGACTCACCACTTTCACATGCAAACTCATCATTATATCCACATGCTTGTAACAAACTTGCATTTTGAAGAAGATGCCACGAGTTTACGAGATCAACGGATCAATATTTTCCAACGCACTTCTACCGTAACCTGTTTTCGATGGAAATTTGACCCGACTTAGAGGCATTTTCAGGGGACGAGGTCTTGATGAAAGTTGTAGATACTGAAATGAGCTTTCCAACGCATTTTGAATCACGTCAATCGGAGGTCTACAACTCAAGTTATGAATTTTTTTCCGAACAGCGGAAAAAACGGACGAACCGAAGATATATTTTTTGTATCAAATGGTGCATGTGGAGTGTAATAATGATTCCTAACAAACTCCAAACCTCACTCCAAGCCTCCATAACAAACTCATCATGACTCCCAAGCCTCCATAACAACCTCCTAGCCTCCCTCAAATGAAGCCTCCCTTTTACACCCTTCATTATACAAGATATTATATATACACACCTCCATCACCACAAGGGAGAACTCAACCATTCACCTAAAAGAGGCTTGGCCGCCCCTTCCTTGGCCTCCATGGCCATCCCTTTCTCCATGTAGTTTCTCCACTTTTTTCTATCATTTTGTTGAAGAATTGAAGATGTGTGTATGTATATATACATATATGTCTATGTATATCTATATGTAAGCATACATACAAGCTTCTTTCTTCTTTCTTTTTAGTTTTGAGCCATATATGTATGCATATGTCTATGTATGTATATGTATATGCTTGTATGTTTAAATAATGTTGTAATAAAACGATGATGAGAAGCTAAAGCACGTTGGAACAAGCCTTGTGAAGCCGTTTCTTAGCAACATCTCGATTTCGAATTTGGATTATCTTGTAAGTTTTAATAAAAGTTGTATCTTTTCTATGTTTTTGTTGTTGTTATGCAATTTATATCGAGAGATGGTTGCTATTTGATGTTTAACGCTTGACGAGAGTCGTTGTTAAACCTTAGATCACCATAGTCAAGATTGGTTCTTTAACCTATATATAACGAGAGTTGTTAGGTTAGAAATCTAGATTTGCGAGATTGAGAAATCTTACACCTTTGTTATGAAAGCGTTAATCTTTAAAGATCGAGAGATGACGAGATTAATAGGCAAATTTCTAAGATATTAGAAATTCATACCTTCGATAGGTGAATCACAATTTTTATTAAATCATCACTAGATAATCTAGAGAAGAAATTGAGGTTGCGGGAATCGGTGGATCATTGCTTGTTCATTTGTTAAATTAGTTGAGAAAATCGTTGTCTTTGTCTTGCTTTCGTCTTCATCGTAGTAATCGTAGAAATTTTTATTGTCTTCTTAGTTTATAGATTAGAATTAACTTAGTTAGTACGGTTCGTAATTATCTTTCCCGGCTTTGGATTGACAACCTCTGTCGCTTATTTGTTTTCGTTTTTAGTTTTTATTTCTCGTGACACTTTTAGAAAAATTAAGAACTAGACCAACCTCGATTCCCTCGTGGATCGACTCGGTTTTTAATCGCTATACTACGATCCTCGCACTTGGGGTAAACCGGATTTATTTATTACTTGTTTGTTTTGCTTTGCTATAAAATCCGAGACAAGTTTTTGGCGCCGTTGCCGGGGATTCGCACGGTTGTCTAGTTTTATTAATTTTTCTAGTTTTTGTTATCAAGTTTTTCGTAGGTAGGTTTTAAAAAAAATAAAAATTAAATAAATAAATAAATAAATAAATTCCCCTTGTCCCCCTTGTCCCCCTTGTCTAAAAATAACGAGAGTTGTTAGGTTGATTATCTAGATTGCGAAATTGAGAGATTTCACACCTTTGTTATGAAAGCGTTAATCTTTAAAATCGAAAGATAAAAGATTGATAGGCGAACTTTTCTAAGAGATTAGGAGTTCATACCTTCGATAGGTGAATCACAATTTTCGTTAAATCACCACAAGATAATCTGGAGTCGAAATTGAGGGTTGCGGGAATCGGTGGATCATTGCTTGTTCGTTGTTAAATTAATACGGCTTCACAAGGCTTGTTCCAACGTGCTTTAGCTTCTCATCATCGTTTTATTACAACATTATTTAAACATACAAGCATATACATATACATACATAGACATATGCATACATATATGGCTCAAAACTAAAAAGAAAGAAGAAAGAAGCTTGTATGTATGCTTACATATAGATATACATAGACATATATGTATATATACATACACACATCTTCAATTCTTCAATTCTGTTTTGTTTTTTCGTAGGTAGCTTTCCCGTCAACGGAACTGAGACAAGAGTTTTGGCGTACGTTACGTGATTTGATCTGATTGTCTAGTTTTATTAATTTTTAGTTTTTGTTATCAAGTTTTTCGTAGGTAGGTTTTAAAAAAAAAAAAATTTAAATAAATAAATAAATTCCCCTTGTCCCCCCTTGTCCCCTTGTCCCCTACTCATAAAAAAAAAAATATTCCCTCCCCTTATCTTGTCCCCTTGTATATATATATATATATCTAGCATATCTATATATATATATATATATATATATATATATATATATATATATATATATATATACACACACATACAAAAATATATATATATATATATATATATATATATATATATATATATATATATATATATTTATACATCCTTATATATATATTTCACCTTTTGAAAAAAAAAAAAAAACACACTCAGTAAATAAAGAGTGAGTTGAATAATTACGAGAGAAAAAAATATAAAAACCAAGGAACACGTTTCAATCGTCGAGGTTGGGTGATGGATTCTCGGTGAATCCCACTCTGCGGAAGCATAAGGAAAAAAAAATCCCGAAACCTCGTGATTTAGGTGTTGGTGTTCGAACTGGTTTTTGAAAACTCGAAGTCAATACGGGGTCATACAATCTTCTATCTAGGATTGAGGACATGGATGAGCAAAGTCAGATAGCCATGCTGCAGCAGCAGGTGGCAGCTCTTATGATGTTTCGCAATCCTATGAATCAGACTCAGTCTTTTCCTCAGAACTCACATGTTCTGTTCTGTGAAAGATGTTGTCAACCTGGCCATGCTGTTGGCCAGTGTCAACTTCTTTCCACTTCTGCATATCAAGTTAATGCTGTCCAAAATCAAGGACTGATGCGATCGATCATATGCGGCTATGTGACAATGTGGGACATACTTCTCCTTTCTCGCCCCATGGGTGGACAGAGCGTTTTGATGGCCGACAATATCGAGTTTTAATAATCAGTTCTTCGGCCACGGCAATTTTCCAAATCGTGGTTTCAATTTTGTAATCCAAATTTCTATCAAAACCCGAACTTCAGTCAGGACCAAAATATCAATTTTTCCAATCAAAGTTGGTCTGACCAATCTTTTCCACAACACTATCATAACTCTCAAGGACCCTCTCAATCTATTGATCTTGAAGCTAAATTGGAGCTCCAATCCTTTCAGATGGAGCTCCAATCCTTTCAGAGGAGCAAATGATACTATCCAATGCCTTTTGGTAGGCTTCATGGATATTAGGCAAATGGCTCAAGACCAAGGCATTGACCTAGCTCCCCCACTCCCTTATGATAGAGAAGAGGCTAGTGCTATGAATTTAGGATCCGACATTCAACTTAGTGAAGTAGAAGTGTCAAGCTTCCCTCCTACATGGTGTGATGCTGAAGATGGTTGTCCTAAGATAGATCCGACATTAGAGATGGTTGAAGATGTTGATGAGCAAAAAGGTGAAGAAATACACCCGGTGTTGGAGAATATAGAGGACACTGTGCCTAAATTAGAGCTAAGTCACCCGGAGGAAGTCACATTTGAGGAGCCATTGAAGCCAAAGAGTATTGAGGTGGTTGTGGATAAGAAAGTGAGCGAGAAAGAAGTTATCTTCCCACTTGATCACTATATCATGAACTCGGGAGGTGGAGGTTCCTAATCCCGTTCTTCTTTTATTGGGAAGATACTTCATTAAAATACTTGAGCCAAAGTTCATTAATTTCCTATGAAGGTGAGATGGATGGCTTGTATGCGAGAATATTCGTTGAGGAATCATGTAAGAAAAACTTATCCATTTGATAATGGATAGTGAAAAGGAGGGTTAGTCTTTTACCAATGGACATTAAAGAACTGGATGTTTTTGTTTTAGATAAGATAGTTTTATTTCTGTTAAAAAAATATATATATATATATAAAAATATAAAAAAACGCAACTAAGTCCTGGGATGAATGTTTGAATATCATTAAAGAGGAACGATTAGGTGGTTATCCGAAAATCCCGAGGTATAACAAAGAGAAAACGTTCAAATGCATCATCTCTTAGACTTAGGTTGTTGAACCCTTGAGGATCTGGGTATAAAAGACTCACTACATTTCATTTTATAATCTAGTAGGAATATCTGAACTATGAATTTATGATTTATGCTCATGTAATACTCTCTATGATACGTATATGCTTAGATGTCCTGTGTTTTCCCTGTGTGGTGATTTTTCCATCTGAGTGATTATTTCCTATGCTTGTATCAAACTTTTCTGCGCGATATGTTATATTCCCCCGTGTCCCCGAGATATTTCCGTGTTTGTCAAGTGTGCAGGATATTTGTGATAGCAATTGTGAGTTTTAGACAAAATCAGTTTTCCGGTGGATGGTCCACGATCTCATCGCTTTAATCGACATTTTCGATCGACTTGAAGCACTTTCGAATTGCCTCTTTCGACTACAATCACTAAGTGTTCTTTTTTTCTTTTACTTTACGCACAACTTGAGGACACGTTGTGATTTAAGTGTGGGGAGGGAATAGTTGGTTATGTGTATCTACCATTTGCTTAATTCATTATGATTCTATGCAAAAAAGAGCTAAATTTTTCAAATTTTTTAGTTTTTTTGTTTAGTCCCGAGTAAGCAATGCATATCTTTGTTCGGTTCTTTATAGTCATTGATGTTGTATTCCGTATGTTCAGTAAGTTGGTTGTTTCACCCGATATATTTTTCACAAGCCATAGTGAATGATGAGCTAGAATATAAAGCTATACCCCTTTTGATTAGTGATTTTTGATTATCTTATAAGTCATGTGCTTAGTGCTAACGTACGTATCGTGAGAATTATGATAGTTTGTGTTTAGATCCAAAGTATGTTATACTGTGAATATCTTAGGTTTGAATGTGATAAGTAAAGCGTAACTATTGTAATTAAATAAAAAAAAAAGTTGAGTTAAATGGAATTAATTGTGTGTGTCGGAAGCTGGTCGATGATTTGAGTGCGGTAGGTCATATCTCGAATGTCCTATACCACTATGATGACCAAAGCTCACGACGATCATGGAAGAAGTCGCCTTATGATTTGAGTAAGGTAGGGTATATCTCGAATATCCTATTCTCGCTATGACGGGCAATAGCTCAATCGATGTGCGTTTAAATGAGAAAGTTAGTTAAATCAACTTACATAAGAAAGTGGTATGAATTGAGTGAAAGACTTAGTTATCGTGATACCTTATCCCCAGTATAAAACCCAGATGGATATGTTGTAGGGATTATCCTCTCGAGTATATCGGAAAGGCCCTAGATATATTCTATCATTCTTTTCGGGATATGTCACGTTTTGTAGTGTACATCTTATAAGTATCATTTATTACTAGCTTGAAGGGGTATTAGCTAGTTTGCTTTGAATTTTCAAGTTTGGACTTAGTAGAAGTTTTCTATGGCTATGCACACACACCAGGTGAACCTCTGATTTATTGAATATATGTTATATTTCTTTGAGGTGTCTATCTTTCTCGAGCCTTGATTCTTGTTTTGTTTTGCTCGGGGACGAGCAAAAGATAAGTGTGGGGAGTTGTTAAGGGTGATTTTATACGATTTCTAATGATATATTTTATAATGATTTCCTCCACATTTATATAATTTGCATAGAAAATAAGCGTTTAATCGGTTTATTGAGCAAGTGGGGTTTTAAATGATTTATTTGCAAAGTTGGTTGAATTATGTGTTTTTATTGTCGATTTCTTATCTTTATGAATGTGATTACACTTTGCAATATTTTGATGTCTTGTAGATACATATTTTCGATCTAAAAGATGATTAAAAGAAGATAAAGTTCAGATTTTGAGCATTATTATATTATTTCAAGTCATTAATTCCTTAGATTTATCTAAATGCATAAGTAGTACTTATTATATAAAATATTATGTTTTACTAGTTTTGTATCGGTTTAGTAGCCGGAGTGTCATGTAGAATTTACGTTTAGTATTTATGTATGATTATCTTTCAAAAACCTATAAAATATATATCAGTATAAAAATGTATCCACAGTACAAATATTGTACTGTTAAAACTTTTGTTTTCAGATTTACTCGCGGTTCGTTTCTTTGTGTTCGAAAAAAAGATAAGATTTATCATGGAAACGGAATCAAGATCGAATCACGAGACGAGAATTTTGCCTCGATCAAGAAAGCTTGATTCAAATCGGCTCCAATGATGATTTTGTAACAAACTTTTGCATGACTCACCACTTTCACATGCAAACTCATCATTATATCCACATGCTTGTAACAAACTTGCATTTTGAAGAAGATGCCACGAGTTTATGAGATCAACGGATCAATATTTTCCAACGCACTTCTACCGTAACCTGTTTTCGATGGAAATTTGACCCGACTTAGAGGCATTTTCAGGGGACGAGGTCTTGATGAAAGTTGTAGATACTGAAATGAGCTTTCCAACGCATTTTGAATCACGTCAATCGGAGGTCTACAACTCAAGTTATGAATTTTTTCCGAACAGCGGAAAAACGGACGAACCGAAGGTATATTTTTGTATCAAATGGTGCATGTGGAGTGTAATAATGATTCCTAACAAACTCCAAACCTCACTCCAAGCCTCCATAACAAACTCATCATGACTCCCAAGCCTCCATAACAACCTCCTAGCCTCCCTCAAATGAAGCCTCCCTTTTACACCCTTCATTATACAAGATATTATATATACACACCTCCATCACCACAAGGGAGAACTCAACCATTCACCTAAAAGAGGCTTGGCGCGCCTTCCTTGGCCTCCATGGCCATCCCTTTCTCCATGTAGTTTCTCCACTTTTTTCTATCATTTTGTTGAAGAATTGAAGATGTGTGTATGTATATATACATATATGTCTATGTATATCTATATGTAAGCATACATACAAGCTTCTTTCTTCTTTCTTTTTAGTTTTGAGCCATATATGTATGCATATGTCTATGTATGTATATGTATATGCTTGTATGTTTAAATAATGTTGTAATAAAACGATGATGAGAAGCTAAAGCACGTTGGAACAAGCCTTGTGAAGCCGTTTCTTAGCAACATCTCGATTTAATTTGGATTATCTTGTAAGTTTTAATAAAAGTTGTATCTTTTCTATGTTTTTGTTGTTGTTATGCAATTTATATCGAGAGATGGTTGCTATTTGATGTTTAACGCTTGACGAGAGTCGTTGTTAAACCTTAGATCACCATAGTCAAGATTGGTTCTTTAACCTATATATAAAGAGAGTTGTTAGGTTAGAAATCTAGATTGCGTAGATTGAGAAATCTTACACCTTTGTTATGAAAGCGTTAATCTTTAAAGATCGAGAGATGACGAGATTAATAGGCAAATTTCTAAGATATTAGAAATTCATACCTTCGATAGGTGAATCACAATTTTTATTAAATCATCACTAGATAATCTAGAGAAGAAATTGAGGGTTGCGGGAATCGGTGGATCATTGCTTGTTCGCCGTTAAATTAGTTGAGAAAATCGTTGTCTTTGTCTTGCTTTCGTCTTCATCGTAGTAATCGTGAGAAATTTTATTGTCTTCTTAGTTTATAGATTAGAATTAACTTAGTTAGTACGGTTCGTAATTATCTTTCTGGCTTTTGATTGACAACCTCTCGCCCAGCTTATTTGTTTTCGCTTTTAGTTTTTATTTCTCGTGACACTTTTAGAAAAATTAAGAACTAGACCAACCTCGATTCCTCGTGGATCGACTCGGTTTTTAATCGCTATACTACGATCCTCGCACTTGGGGTAAACCGGATTTATTTATTACTTGTTTGTTTTGCTTTGCTATAAAATCCGAGACAATATTCACGACACTTATCTCATTTCTTCTATGCTCGACCTCGTATAAGACTAGTAGGTTTGTCTAACATGTTAGGTGTTTACTATGATGCTTTGTCTGTTACTCATAATGTGCCCCCGGTAGATTTTACATTTGAAGTAGTTAGACTAGAAAATTCATTAAACGCTTTGTATGTTGAATATAAGTGTATGTATGGATTGAGAAACGAAGCGGTTCCCAATCCATCCGCAACTGCTTTTACTAACCCTACAGGTCTCGTACGGGGACTTCAAAAAGTGCTAGCAATGATGGCGGTCGAGTTTTTAAGTTACCCTGTTTCGACCGTCACTGTTGAACGATGTTTCAGCATGACAGGATATGTGCTTACCAATAAAAGATGTTCGCTTCATCCCACCACTTTAGAGAAGCAAATGCTTTGTCAAGATTGGGTACGAGCCGAGAAGAGGGTGCAACACATTGAGTCAGAAGATGAGGAGTCACAGTTCAAAGGCGGTGACACTGAAACTTCAGAAGGAACAAGCGCTCGAAATACCGACATCGATTAAAGGTACGCAATTTATATCTTACTTATATATTTGTTACAATTCATATAACAACTATAAAAGATTATAAAAACCTATTAAAAATAACTATAAAAAACCTACTACTAAAAACAAAAACAAAAAAACTATTAAAAAACCATTAAAAAAAAACCCGATTGAAACTATAAAAACCTATTAAAAATAACTAAAACATACCTACTACTTTAAACTATTTAAAAAAAGTATAGAAAACTATAAAATAAAAATTAAAAAAACCATAAAAACTATATACAAACCTAAAAAATGATATGAAATTATATAATAGAAACACATAAGAATACTATAAAAAACTACAATAAAACAAACATTTAAAAAAATACTATAAAGAATACAAAAAACAATAAGAACCTATAACAAACCATAACAACACTACACAAAACTAAAAAAAACTATAAAAACACCAAAAAAAAACCATATACAAACCTAAAAAATTGTATGAAACTATAAAATACAAACACATGACACATATATATACTATAAAAGACTACGATAAAAGACTACAATAAAACAAACATTTCAAAAACCTTTAAATACAATAAAAACATATAAGAAGACTATAAAAGACTAAAAAATAAAAAATAAGTACTACGTTCGCTTTGATTTTTTTATATGTGTTGTACATCCGACACGATTACATATAAAAAATACGTAGGCAACCGAATTACCGGTACAAGCGTTGAAAAAATAACACAATTTACATATAAAAAAACAACACAATATATCTCACCTAATATTTTATAAAACAACATTTATAATCAACGTATACTTAAAACCGACTCAAAAAATTTATAACAAAAACTATAAAAGACTTTAAAAAAAACATTAATAAAAATTACTATAAAAACTTTTACAACAAACTATAAAAAACTAAAAAATAAACAATAAGAACTACGTTAGCTTTGATTTTTTTATATGTGTTGGGCCTCCGACACGATTACATATAAAAAATACGTAGGTAACCGAATTACCGGTACAAGCGTTGAAAAAATAACATAATTTTTTTAAAATAACATTATTTACATATAAATAAAATAACACAATATTAATATTATTTTTAACACCGAATAAAAAACTATTTAAAATATATATATATATTACTCTCGTTTTAGTAATTATAGTGAAAAGAATAATAATTTGTTATTGTAGTGAAAATAATAAGTATTATGTGAAAATGAAAAAAAAAATTGAAATTTTAAAACCGTGGCCGGAACCGTGATCTGAACCGGGAGCAAACCGGGTAAACCGTGAACCGGCACAAACCGGCAACCGCCGGTTTTGAACAGTAAACCGCTGGTTTTTCAAACCGGCGGTTCGTCAAACCGGCCCAAACTGGTACTGTTTAAAACCGTCGGTTCCGGTTCCGGTCCGGTCCGGTTCTTCCATTTGGACGGGTCTAGGTTTACCATGCTCACCGTGGTCCCGAACAGGCCCTACAGATCTTCAAAATTTCTCAAGAAGGTACGGCGAGGGTTGGTCTGATCAGCCAGCACAATCCTGTTCGCGATACCCCGGCCGATCTCCAGTTGAATATCATTGGGAAGGCTCCATCGCAAATGTCCAGCGGTGCCACATCGGAAATTGCTCTAGAGATCATGACCGCACGGGTCATGTCAAGAGGAAGCTGGCGCATAAACTCCCTGTCCAACCAAACTGCCGGATGACCCCGAGGTCTTACGGGTACACCAGAGAAAGGCACCATAGTAGTTGTTCCCTCAGAAGATGGCTTATCGGCCACATATTTGCCTTTGTCAGAGGGTTTGGCTTTATCAGCGGCGTCTTTTTTCTGGGTCTCATCGACTCTGGATCTCTTGGATGGGGTAGCATCCTTCTCGCCGCTTGATGAGCGACAAATTGTCAATCATTATTATGACATTTTACCCTAATATTGATAACACTTTGAGCATTTTTGTATCAATTCAAGTCATAATTACTTAGTTTTATCAAAATATATAAGTAGTAATTATTATATAAATTATCGTGTTTTTATTATGTTTTTATAAGTTTTTGTACCGGCTTAGTAACCGGAGTGTCGTGTCGGATTTACGCTTGGTATTTTGGTGCTTTATTGCAGATTTTTAAGTAAACCAAATCCCTGAGTGACGACACTTTTTGAAGTTAAAACATATTTTTTGAAGGGTGTAAGAATGTGCCACAAGCTTAAAAGTTCAAGTGGATCAACGTTTCGTAATGCTATTATCGAATTATATCTTCGATGAACAAATGGCCCATCAAAAATGCATTTTCTGAAGAAGAGTCCTGCATGAAAGTTGTAGATCTTTGAAAGGGCTTTCCAACGCATTTTGAATCACGTCAATCGGAGGCCTACAACTCAAGATATGAATTTTTCAAGTTTCAGCTCAAAACTGGATTTTTTTTACAGTCCCGGATCGATCCGGCCTTTTCTCGGATCGATCCGGCTTAACTGAAAATCGACATAATGATGATTTTGCACCTGGTTTTGCAGAGGATAAGCCTGGGATAATATTTTTTATTGTTCCCGGATCGATCCGGCCCGTCCAATTTTATCTATAAATAGGCCCTCATTTAATCAGAATCGTTGCCCCTTTCTTCCCCCTCTCTTCTCATCTCCTCCCCTCTTCTTCCATCTCCTTTCTTCTCTTTTCTTGTTTTCATCATTTTGGGCCCATATATATATATATGTCTATGTGTGTGTGTATATATATATATATGTATATGTTTTTATATATATATAAATAAAGTAGTTATAGTATCGTTATAATGGTGGAATAATTATCGAAGATTGTTGATTTCGAAACTTTGTTATGCTCTATCCGGTGGAAACAACCCCGATTCAACAGTTGTAATCAGTAATATATTCTAATGTTATTATGTTTATTATTTCTATCTATTTATATATATATATATTAGTATTAGTAATGTTAGCCAAAATATGTAATTGAACTATTTTAATCTTTTTGGTAAAATGGATGATTGACTATGTTAAAAATGATTAAAATTGAATATGATGAATCTTTTTCTACTTGAGCTTAATGAAACGTTAATATTGACATAGATAATCAATATAAACAGAATCGTAACCTAATGACGAACTAAACGGTGAAGTTAGGATATGAGGAAAAAAAGGTAGAAAAACCGGAGGGTAAAAATGGCCGAGTGAAAACGTGACAACGGAATCCTATTTCCTACCCGGGGGCAGATTTGTTTTGAGAGAAACAAATCTTATTAAAATTGTGCTCAAGATCTTATTATGTTGAAATCACCTGTTTAATCGACAGAGCTTAAAATACTGGCCGTATGACAAAACGGGAGTGACCCATGATTAAGATGACATTGGACAGTTGATGAGACATATGATGATTTAAATGACGCTCGTGTGAGAGAGAGAGGCTGTTGGTGAGGAGTGCACCGTTTCACATAAATTACACCTTGAAAAAGGAAGATCTCATCTCATCTATTAACTAAAAGGGATCATGGTTCAATAACATTATCTTGGCTAGTTTCTATATATTATATTTATATATATATATCTGTATATTGTATAAGTATTTATTTATTGTTTTACTAACATCTAACTATAACAATCTAACCCTATAAAAGGTAAAAACTGCGACTTAGATCGAGTTAATAATAGTTTCTTGGTGTTTAACCACACTTTGAATTAGATTTTCATTTCCCTGAGGATACGACCTGACTCACCAGACTAGAACTAGAATTTGACCCGGTACACTGCCGGTAAGGATTGTACAACCTAGAAAACGTCCGTCGCCGCTACGACCTCCTGTGGGGTCAACCTCATCGGTGGCAGCTCTCTTTTTCTTGTCGCCCGGCGGTGGCTTGGTCAGGGTGGTCTGCTTGAGGGTTTTGCCCGCCACAGCTTGTTTCGCTGGTGGGAGAACCGGCTTCTCAGCCTGGGATCCTGAAGCTCCAGCCGCCCCTTTTCGGATGTCAACCGTAGGGAGCGAGGTCTTAACTCCCTTTAACACGGCGGCCCTCTTTACCTCGCCGGAAGTCTTCATGGTGGTCGGAGTGTAGCCACAAAAAATCCTCGGTATCCCGACCGCACGTCCGCAACACGTTCGTCACACCCATACTAACGAATTGGTAGTCATCTGGAATGTCATAAGTAGTCACCGCCGACGTATAATCAACCCGATCTCGAAATTCCCTCCATCGAAGTATGAGATTGCTATCGGCTCGTTTCTGCTCTGCAAGTTCCATCTCAATGGCTATTGACCTATTTTTAGGCGGCCTTTTCTTTTTCTCGGGCTCGTCTGATACGACTGATTCCTTGGCCGCTTTGGCTCTCCTAGATGTAGAGGGTTTCTTTGACACACCGGTCTTTTTCGACACCTGCGCTGTTTCCACGGCTTCCTTGAGCATCGCACTACGGCTAGCAGCCCCTGGACTTATTACTTTCTCGATCCTATTAATAAGGTCGCTCAGTGACGCATGGTCTTCATCCTCGACCACACCCCCAGTGGCGCCCTCACCGATTACTGCAATTTCCTCCCCATCCGCTTCAGCGCTCGAGTCAGAATCAACATCGATTGCTCCTCTCTCCTCTTCGACTACCTCCTCTTCTGCGTCGCTCGAGCTAACCTCTTCCATGCTAACCTCCTCAGAGCCATAGCCGGCAGTGGCCCGGTTTTCTTCATCTGAATGTGACAAGGTGCGCTGTGAAGACATTCTGGAAAACAAACAGGGCGAGGTGGATCAGTATAATCACCTAGACATGGAAATCGGGCCGAAGTGAGTAATCACATCCCGACACCTCGCCCCTCCATTTTCCTTAAACAACTACCCAGAAAAAATCCTCACACAGGCCAGAAAAATCCTAAACAAAATCAAACATTTAACATTGACTATAGCAACAGCTTAGGCATCTATGAATTGATGGATTTCTAGAAGAAGGGATGCAAACACGTTGAAACATAAATGTGCGAATTTACGATGTTCATTTAAAAAGCCCTAACAATTGAAACATCAATTCCACTATATCACATCTTTTGGCAAAAAGAGGGGCTAAATCAGAGCAAAATAAGCAATAAAAGCATTTGAATTCATACCTGATTAAGTGAAATGGGGATGAGGAGTGTGGATTTTGTCTGAGATTTCTTGCTTGCCGGAATCTGCTTGCTATCGCCAGAATCCTCTTAACCTTGCTTGCCGGAATTATTTTCAGAAAAAGGAAAGTTAGAGAATGGGGGAGAAGGACTCTATTTATAGACAGAAAATGGAGGGAAACGACGTTTGGATTTTCAAAATTCAAACGCCATCATTTCTAGGGACAGTTACCGATACGCCTTAGCCAATCAGAACGCGTGACGATTCATATCAAACGTCACGCATACACGCCAACCGAGGTGACGATTCACCAACTGGTACACCCATTGATCTCAACTGTCCTGGCCCTGACCAGCGGCCTCAACTCTACGTAGCCTACGACCTCAGATTGTTATCAGCGACCATTCTTCAAGCGGCTTACGGCCATCTATGCTCGTCGCTCCACGCACAGAACTTTAAGTCCGATAGAGCGTTATCGGCGACTAAGCCTATCCGCTACAATGCGCAGCGTACAACTGGTAATTCGCTACACGATACTAACACTGGTTCAAGCCCGATAGAGCATTGTCGGCGACTAAGCCTATCCGCTACAATGCCCAACATCTATCAGTAATTTGCAACGCAATGTCAACGCTGATTTAAGCCCGATAGCTCTTATTGGCATCTCTGTCACAAACGATAACATCAGGGTATTTTCAGCTTTTGGAACTCTACTCTCCGCCTCGACGGGCACGCCATGCACATAGTAGAGGGCCATTGATATAGCCGAACCGAATTGAGGCCCTGTTCATCTAGATTGGGCCTACTATCATGGCCCAATAGAAGATCTTAGGCCTCTATCCTCTTAGTCCGTAATTCATAAGCTGGATCCTACCTACTATTCGTAAGACGGGTCCAGGCCGCTAGCTGTAAGCCGGATCCTATTCGCTAGTTATAAGCCGAACCCTTCACTCCGTGTGATTTCTACCCATAAGCTGACATCAAGGCAAGGCAAATATGAGTCCGAGCTACAAACGAGTCCGCTGCCCGCCATACTTATCCAGACAGCTGGCCGGTCCACTTGTATTTATATGTATGATTATCTCTAATTATATCTATTTAACTGTCTTATCATGAACAGTGAACCGACTTAGTCCCAGCCTATATATGGGATCACAATGTAATAGAAAGCATCCAAGAACTAATACAAATAGAGCTACTCTGTCAATTTGTCGAATCACATGTGTTTACTCTTAAGCTATAGTCCGACAGCCTTGTTCTTGCTCACCACCGTATTCTCTCCGAAGAAATCACACACATATATAGCCACATATCCACAAAATACTTCTGTCACCGCAAACCTGGTATTCACCGTAATATCAATAACGATCACGAATAGCTTCTAGCAACACTTTCATTACCCCCAATCATTGGAAAGAGTCAAGTGCTACGACTACAACCTTTCATGTGAAACGGTTACCGTGTAAATACAATCCTATCACTGTAATAATATCCATATGGTCGTATCTTGAGTGTCAAACATTAATGACCGTATCTTATAATATGAATATCATGCTCTATGAAAGTAACTCATTTACTCCCACTTTGCAAAGATTCACGAGAGGAAGATAATCTTTATAAGAAGGCCCTTTTTTCGGATATTAACTCATATTCATAGGATACGCTATTTCCGGACGAGCAACATGAATCCTACACATGCTTCAGTATCACACCCAATCAATATCGCATGATTGCCTCATGGCCAGGGAAACCTCAATAGTGTCAAAGCATGACAATCCACACCGTGATGCCATGAAGACTTTGGTCTTAAGATAATTACGCAACCGCCACATAGTACGAAACTTAATAAAGTAAGTGGGTTAGTCTAACGTATGCATTCTCTAATACACGTCCACGTATAGTTCAAGTGTCTATACTACACTTAGATGGGATATATCCATATCTTCAAAAGATAGAAGACATCCAATACGTGCTAGTCTAATCGTACTATTAATCTCTCATTTAATAGCACATATGACTAGAGACATTTAAGTATCAAACTTATTAAAGTGATTCGAGATCTTATCAGCCATAATCACTATCATGGTTTCTCTATCACAATTTGATACCAAGGACGGTATCATATAGACAATATCATAATTGGTCCTTTAAACGAACAAATATATAATAATAGAAAGTCATTTATCAGATGTATAAACATAAAGAAATAGTAGAAATGATCCGACATCATATAGACAATATCATAATTGGTCCGTTAAACGAACAAATATATAATAACAAAAAGCCATTTATCACATATATAAACATAAAGAAATAGTAGAAACGATCCGACCCGGTCGGATCCAGTCAACCCGATTGGGTTTAGGACACTATTTCAACTTCCGTAACACCCGCTCCAGCCGTAGAAGGGCCCGTCCTGCCAGGGAATTTTTGTTTATTCTTATTTGAGGTGTCCAAGGCGGCCTTTTTCTCAAAGCGAATCTTAAGGGCCGAACCTCAGCAACTCGATCGAAACTGGGAACCGACCCTGAAACTTGGGCATCGACACCAACCTTGTCCCTCTTCTTGCCGACGGATTGTGTAGCGACACTAGTAAAGCTCATCGCGTCCCTCACCTCACCAGAAGAAGTAGATTGGGTCGATGCGACAAGCAGAGAAGCTGTAAGAGTAGCCACGGGAAGGGTAGCCCACGGACTTTTAAGTTCTGAGCTAGCTTTCTCTAATTTAATCTTTTGGGACTTTTATTGGGTAAGTCTAGCCCTGTCAGCGCACACCTCGGTTGCATCCATCCTTATCTACAATCAAGATGAATAATCTTGCGTAAAAAGAATGCGTGAAACATAATCCGTACACTACCGCGTTTTAGCCTGGGAATGACCATGAATAGCATGATGCCTGCGAGAGAACAAACATAGGACCTCCATTGAAAAATGCAGGAATCACGTATATATAGGCCTCCCTGGCCAGATAAAAGCGTTATGAGACAAAACAATCGACAAGGCTTACCTCAGACTTTCCGGATAGAGCACAACCTTGCAACTCAGACGGATAATCTCTTCCCTGCCGGAATTCTCAAAACGGCCGCCGGATCTCTGAAACTTGAACTTGCAAATGGTGTTTAAGCCAAGAAGCCCTCTCCTTTATATAGAGGCCGGACATTACTGCTGCTGTTGTCAAATCATGCCACCAATAAAATATCGTGGCCTGACCCTTCATAATAGTTACACCAGGCGCGATATTGAAACAACATCCGAGGGCTCGCCCTTGAAAAGCATCTTTGTAAGCCCATCTCGGTACGGCCACATATCTGGAACTCGCCTATGAGCGAATCTTTGTAAGCCCGTCTCGGCATAGCCACATATCCAGAACTCGCCCTCAAATGAATCTTTGTAAGCCCATCTCATCATGGCCACACATCCAGAACTCTCCCTCAAGCGAATCTTTGTAAGCCCGTCTGGACACGGCCACATATCTGGAACTTTTACTCGAGTGAATCTTGATAACGCCCTAAATAGTACCATTAATTATACCCTTATTCACCCCGAATTCTGCTCAAGAGATGATAGATAGGCTCGTTATTATATGGAATATGTGTTAAATGCTATGTGCATGTTTCTAGGATCATAATTCTGCATTTGTGTTATTTTCCTGAAGATTTGGTATTGTTTTGTCTCGTTTTATGTGTTTTATAGGGTGTACCAAATCTGGAGCATTGAAGATCGGATCAGGACTAAAAGAAGCATGTTGGGCCGAGTAATTAAAGTCCAAGAAGAAGTCTGCTGAAGAAAAGGAGGAAAAGTCAGCCCGGTTTACCATGGGCTAGGTCCGGTAAACTGAGGGCCTTCAGGAACAAGAAATCAATTTTGCCGCATCTACTAGGTCGGTTAGGGTTTCTAAGAGTCATAAGTCAGTCACTGTATCTATATAAAGCCGCATTAACAGATTCTTGTATAAGCTTTCATATATTCTAATAAAATCTTCATTACATTATACAATTTGATGAAATAAAGTTATTCCAAACTTTTGAGGATTTATTTCTGGTTTTCTCCCCTTCTCTACCATCTCTAGCTTGAGTAGATCGAGCTAGATCTCCATTGTTGAAGGTATGAAGCTTTGCACGTTCCTTTTTGTCTTCAATATGGTAGATCTGTTCGTATTTATGTGATTTAGTTAATCTGCATGTTTAACGACCCCATGATTTACTTAGATTAATCGTAATTGAGCAATGTACATCCAGAAATTGGAAAAGCGGACCCCGGTAAACCGGTATATACCGGTTTACCGAGGCAATATTTAGGAAACCTACTTTTGGGATTCACTACAGCTACGTTGATCGACAAGTTTAATTAACGGTAGGTTAGATCTCGCCAATCGCTTATTGTAATCGTAAAATTAACATGAAATACGAATAGTGAAGTGTTAGTTTGGACATAGTCTTGATAGACCATAAGAATGTGTTGATCAGTGTCGACAATGTCTAGACGAGTTAGCGGTATGAGTTAGCGCTCGATATCGGCAATTCTAGTTCTTTATGCGTATGGGCTATTATGGACCAATTAAGGAGGGTAGCTTGCGTATAGATTGTCAACTACTATGGTCGGAGTAGATAGGGTTAGGATTTGCACCCATAGCTTTAAAATTAAACTAAAAGCTCGCTCGATTAATTTAAGAAAATTATGTGGGGAAGTAATATAAAGATTAACTAATCCAAGTTAGTAGATCGGTGGGAAGAGGGGGAGAAATACCACGTTTCTTTTCTATCTATTGTTGGTCAATGACCACCTATATATGCCTTCTTAATTCGATTAGAATCATTTATAACTAAAGTTGCATTGTCTCTGTAGGATCGACCTTGACTCGCACTTACTATACTACGATGTACCTAGTATTCTTGCTAGTAATATCGACGTTAGTAACTTACATGCGATCAAATCTTCATAAGCCCGTCTCGACACAGCCACATATCAGTTGACACGCCCACGAGCATTCAAGCACCTTTACGGGACTGGTTGCTTTAGCACGGAAAACCTAGCTGACACACCCATGAGCATTTCAACACCTTCTTAGGACCGGTCGCTTTGGCACAACAAACCTAGTTGACACGCCCACGAGCATTCAAGCACTTAAGCCCGTTCGCTCTGGCACTGCACTCAACAAACGCGCCCTCGAGCAATCATGCACTCAAGCCCATCCACTCCAGCACGGCATCAGAAAGATCGCTCAAGCAGCACACAGCTCGCATATCGGTATACGGTGAATCAATAAAAACTTAATCCTTGACGTACTCATGAGTGCACCATGAATATATCAATGAGTAGGGGGCATTGATACGCCAAACCCGACCAAAGCCCGTGGAACCAAGGCCTGGCCCGTGCGTAAGCCCAGCAAAAAGATACGGCCCGTGGCCCAGCTATCTCGCCCCTCACCGTGTCACTCCAAGGGAATAGAGCCCGCCTGACACCTTCGCAAGATCTCGTGACCTGCCGAGACAGAAGACGATAAGCTCACATGCAATTTAGCTCAGAAACTGGGGCCGACCAGCTTGCCCTCATCTCGCCGTCAGTTCGGACAAAGCTAAAGACAGTTAAACAAGCATACATGCATTCACCAGTGCCAAGCTCGCAGCGGCCTCAACATATGCCCGCCTGACATAGCTCACCCACCGACTCACTCATCTTACCGGCCGATTGCAAACGCCGACTATATCATCTATAAAATAGCGGTGTCCTCTTTGCACACTAGAACTACGCTATTTGGATTGATCTCTTACACTTAAGGGTACGTAGACAGCTATCTCGGCTCAACCAAAATCCCTCAAATAAACACCCCCTTTATTTGTACTTGATCTCCATGTTGTTCTTAAGACTAGATAACCGTAAACGCGCAAACTCACACCTAATTAGATAGATATCTACCACATCATCTTATTTATGATAACTCCGACATTATCGACCCTTATAAGCTTGACATCATCGCACTAGGAGTTTTTTAGCTGAAAGAGACGTCGCCCCTCTTGTACAAGAGGATGGTGAAGTGATTGAGAGTTGAGGTGAGGTTGACATCCACTTGCAAAAATTATCTTGAGCTTAAGTGAGTGAATTATGAGGTGGCTGCCGTATGAGTGTATTAATGGCATAATTGGTGATATAATTTGCATCATATATCCTCTCATTGATGATACACAAATTTATCATAATGTATCATATGTTGACATCGTTAATTAAATGATGTATGTAACGTTCCGTCTTGAAAACCCGAGTATTTTCGAAAAACGGACCGTTCGGTCATGCTCCGAAATAAAGTCTCGTAACACGAAACCTTTCTAACTAAAGCATCCCTTTAAATTAATAGCGAAAGCTAAACAACACAACTCGGATCTATCATATATTGACATCTTTAATTAAATGATGTATGTAACGCCCCATCTCGAAAATCCGAGTATTTTCATAAACGGACCGTTCGACCATGCAAAATCTCGTAACATGGCCGAACGGTTCGTTTTCCAAAAATACTCAAGTTTTCAAGACGGAGCCTTACAATGTATCACTTGCATTTTGTATGTTTGTATGAATTGTACCATTGTAAATGTGGTTAGGACATCAGTTATATCATCTATATAAGACATATATAACTTGTGCTAAATATTGTAAGTTAGGGTCTGTTTGTTTACTCAACTTAACTCTTATTCTTAAAATATTAAGTGTTGGTTAGTTTTAGTGGTGTTTGATAAAATTTTAAAACACCACTTAGTTATTTAAGAGGATCTGAATTCCTTTGAAAAATATTTAGCGCCGGAGAGGCTACTTATCACTGAATATACAAGCGATAAGCACGTTCTTCAAGTTTCTTCCACGTAACCCATTTAAATTCATTATATAGTAACCAAATTATTTCTTTCTTCGGTGGTGCTACATCCACTACAATTACCTCCACAACATCATCTATACCACACATTTAGTCAGGACCCACAAAAAAAAAATATTTCTCTCTCCAATCTGTGGACAGGATCATCCACAACATCATCCACTACACTTTTGTGTAGTGGACATAGCATTTTCCTTCTTTCTTTTAAGGTGTTGTACAATATCATACAAATATATATCATGAAACAATTGCATTTAAATAAGGGACAATTATTGAAAAGGACGCATATTGGACTTAATTAGGCAAAAAGGACATCCAAAACAAACACTTAGTTATAAGGACAAAAAATAGATAGATAGACCCAAATACCCTTAATTAATGAAGAAAAAAAGCAGGAACGGACGCTGTTGTTGTTGCTGTATATATTTTTTCTTTTTTCTTTTTTTCCCTCCATTCACCTGGACGCTGGTTTTTTTTTTTTTTTTTTTTTTTCGTCGGACGGTGAAAATTTATTTATTTATTTTCATTGACCACCGTGATGCATTAACCACCGCGATGCATTGACCAACGTGATGAAATGACATCGCGATGCAATGACAACTGCGATGCAGAGACACCGCGATGCATTGACCACCGCGATGCATTGGCCACCGCGATGCAGTTGATAGGAAATCTACGCGGGAACGCAGCGGAATTCAAAAATTTATTTCCTATCGACCCAAGATCGACTTCGTTTAAGCAATAAACCATTAAGCTAGTAGACGGTGGTTACCTTGGTTGATCTAAAAGATCGACGCTTTGACCGTCTAAGGAGAGTAGTTCGCATAGAGCCGCCCAAGTGTTCGGCCTCTACCGCTAGTCCACACGAACGTACCGCCGGAATCCCATCATGGATTGCTATTGGAAAACTCCGGTTGCTAGACCGGCCTTTTTCCCCTCTCTCCAACTCTCTATAGGATGCTCTCTATTTTACACAAGAACTATTAGCTCTTGGAATCATGATATATAAAAGAGCTTGACACCCACCTCTTATTTATAGTGTAGGTGGCGCCATCTATCAGAGTGGAGGAGAAGAAAACCTTTTCCCAATAAAATAAGGAAAATATAATTGATTGATTTATCTCATTTATTATAATATCTCATATTAAATAAATCTAGGATATTGTCAATATCTTATATTGAATATTCCCAAGATATTGTCAAGATCTTATATTGACAATATTTATCTTTTATTATATTACCATAAATCAATTTACACATGTGTATATATATCACATATATAAATCTATATAAAATATGTACTACTAAAATATGTCAAATGGATGCATATCACATATATGATCCACGCCACATATATATATTTATACATACATATTAATATCTAATATTAATATAAGGTAATACTATTAATTAAATTAGACAATCCAAGTGTATCTTATACACTTCAATGTGTAGCCATATAGCCAAATATTGGCTTCCGGAATATTATTTAATTAATATAATACTATTAATATCTTGTATTTATTTTATTCATAATAAATAAATACCACCATATTAATTTACCACTATAACCTTTATAGTCTCGAGATAAACTTTCCTTATTTGGTTATCATCTATAACCACATTTTAATCCGCTAGATGTTCATATGTGTGTGACCCGATAGGCTTCCGAATATGTTGGCCGTAGACACAAAGTGCAAATTACTTAAAATGCCCTTCATGCCTAACGATCACGGGATAGCGTCTAGCAACACACCGTGACCCCAATCATCGGAAGAGTCAAATGCAATGACTACTACCTTTCATGTGAAACAGATTACCGTGTAACTTACAATCCTATCATTTGTAATAATATCCATACGGTCGTTAGTCGAGTGTCAAAACATCAACGACCGTGATCTTATAACTGGATATCATGCTCTCTCAAGTAACTCGCTTACTCCCACTTTGCAAAGATTCACGAGAGTAAGACATTCCTTATAAGAAGGCCATTTCGGATATTCGATCCCAATCATAGATACGCGATTCCCGGACGACCAATCATGTATACTCCGTGATGCTTGAAGATCATACCCAATCACTACCGCATGATCGCCCGCCGCTGTGGAAACCTCAATAGTGTCAAAGCATGACAATCCACACCGTGATGCCATGAAGACTCCGGTCCTAAGGATAATTACACAACCGCCACATAGTGTGACACTTATCCGTGTAAGTGGGTCGGCCTAACGACGCATTCTCTAATACACGCCCACGCATGGTCCAAGTGTCTCCACACTTCGATAGAGCGAGATCTATCCGCCCTTAAAGAGAGAAGACATCTAATACGTGCTAGTCTGCATTTTATACTATCAATGCCCTGCTTAATAGTACATCACCTAGAGACATTTAAGTATCAAACTTATTAAAGTGATTAGAGATCTCATCAACCATAATCGCTATCATGGTTTCTCTACCACGCTTTAATACTAAGGACGTTATCATATAACAATTCATAATTGGTTCTTTAAAAGAACATATATATGACAAATGTAAAAGCCATTTAATATATGTACAAACATAAAGAAATAGTAGAAATGATCCGACCCGGTCGGATCCGGTCCAACCCGATTGGGTTTAGGACACTATTCCAACAATCTCCCACTTGGCCTAAAACCAATCACTGCATACACAAGACCAAGTTGAAACACAAGAATCTTATGCAATACTCGCAACCCAAATTTCTAGCCATAAACGGATCGCTATCCATGGGGACTCAGACTATCTTCATATCATGTTCCAAATGACCAAGTCAAAGGAACCGCCTCAACACACACACGAATCTCTGACGAGACCCTGGTCCTTACTTCAAGCAATGAATCCACTTACTATATCAGCTATATAGAAAAGGTGGAAGAACCGTACAAGGTTCAGGAATGAACCTTCTAGATCCATGTACTGCTCCCGTTGCGCCTCTAAGGCACTACTGTGTTTTGGCCTAGTTGTAGAATTTACAGTGACCCATATGCTAGAGCATTTCCAGCTCACTGTATCACTTAATCAAAGTGACTGCAAACCCAGACTGTAGCTCCCACTCGCCTTCATAAGACTCAGGATATACATCTGTATATCTACGTTTATTTAATTCCAAGTTTCAATAAACTAGGAAACTTTCCTTAACTTGTTTAAGGATATTCTCGACATTTACCAGATTTACTTTCATACTTGCTCATGACTATTCATGGACTATGAACATCCGGCATTACCTATAAGATGGTTCCTATCGCAGTAGCGAAGGAAACCTTCCATAAGCATCATCTTTCACCTTATCTTTAGGACTAGCATCCTAACACAGATAGATCTTGAGAACACACCTAGCAAAGATCCCGCTATGATCTATGCTAGACTCTTTTAGCATCACATATATAGGTAAACAATAATCTAACAAAAAGATTAAATCTATCGCTATAGATTCTCATTTCTAAAATAAGAACTCGCTAATCCAAGTGCTTTCGTAAAGACCTTGAACTACCAAACATTAATTGATCGTGACATGGGGTGACTATTCTCGAGAGAGATATCCAATACCTTACTCAAAAATCGTAACACACTCCCACTATCCATCTTGCACATTGGGCATATCCTTCTTTTGACTAAATCAAACTCCTTTGATTATCAAACAAAGAAATTGTCTAGAGAAACTTGTTTGAGTCCATAAATGAATCTCGTGGACTTACATATCATGTCATCGTCTTCATGAACATCGAGAAATCATGTCGCTTAATATCTTCAACACTATCATATAGTCATGATACGAAGTTATAACAAGCATAGTCTCGAATAGAATCGGGCACACGATTGGCAAAGATAAAGACAATTACAAGGTTTACACCTCATACCCTTCACCGTCATTACTATAGCCTTATGGTAATCATATTACTATCCATGTCGGCCTTTCAGGACATTCCCTTTAGGTAAGACAGACTAGGTTCACAACCTGGTTGTCACTAATGGAATCTAATTCGATTTTATGGCTCCTGGCCATATCTCTCAAACTCGCTTTCAAACATTCTTTCACAAGTCGTGAGATATTCATTCTTCAAGATGAACATACCGACACCTTTTCAGCTTGAGGTTAACCATGCACTTACAGAACTTTTGTGTGCACTGAAAGCAAAGTGTTCTACACCTCATCGCTATGTGGCGTCCGCTCACGTTCCTATGGTTGAATATATCTTTGTGGTTCTCAAACTCTTTTGAGATCCGATTCACTCCCCACTGTTTCTCTTGGAAGAAACATTTCTCTAGAAGACAAACATGTTTGGAGACAAACACCTTTTGCTCCGCTGGACGAGTAAATAATATCTAGCGTACTTTTGAGATATTCCACAAAGTTGCATATGTCGACTAGGCTCCAAGCCTTTCGACTCAAATTATGACAACTTCAAATCATCGGTTAAGATAGATTCGACATTATCTTCTTCCATGTCTAATATGGAATTTATTCAACCTTTATTCTTTGGAACTCGGTTAAGTATAAAGGCACTATCCCAAACGGGTAAGTGGATACTTCGTGATGGCTTGCGTCACACCTTTATCATATAAAGTGTTGTTGCCATTTTGGGAACACAATCTAATTGCGTATCCCAAAGATGGTATCCTTCAAGGAGAATCTTATTCCTTTCAGACGACTTCAAACACCCTTCGTGTATTAATTAATTCAATCCAATTGAAGATTAATTCTAAATAGCTCATCAATCTCATATTCGCACTAGCTCAAACTTTTCGGCTTTCCAATTATGCACTTCATCGAGTACACTTGACTATTTCTAAAAATAGTTATAGAGATTAACAAATAATTATTTGTAGCATTAATTGTCATAAGCCAACAAACATCGGTATGTTTAGGCTTTAGACAATTTTTTTAGATCTTACAACCTCTTGAAAAGTGGTATTTTAGTCCTCTTTGGATAAGATATTTATAACCCACATGATTCATAATCATATGGTTCAACATCATCGAATGACGTTTAATTACACGCTCCTTCGGAGAGACTATGTCTCAGAGTAACCACAAATCAAGGATAATAACCATACAAATATTTAGTTGAGATCTTATCACATATATCAACTATATAGTGACATCAATCTAGTATGTTGGATTCAGTGACCTTCAAACTTTATCGGAATAACATTTATTCTTTACAATTGAATATGTCTACTAAATCCTAACAGATAGCTATAAGTACGTTCTTCATAAGAACCGGAACATAATAACATTTATTTAGTTCCCTTATCAGTTTACTAGATCCAGAATATGGTAAGTGTTACAACGTTTGATTCACCTTCCATATCTGTATTTAATCTTTCTAATTTAATCACACTCGTAAGATATCATATATCTAAGAATTGACTTTAAGCTTAGACAGATTTATCTCAACTTACTTGCCTAGAATAGAAACTTCAATAAGTTCTCTATTTAAGCACATGCCCTAAATTTCCTTTTCAACCCTTTTAAGCACTTGAAAAATGTTTCTTAGTGTAGTCTTCATAAGACTTAAGAAAGATCACAAGAGCTATGTCTTTGATTTCCTTTCATAAAGAAAATCTAAGGTTTATTAAATAGTTTATTTAACCTTTTAAATCGTATTTAAAACATTAACTATTTAATTAACCTTTAAGCAATGGTAGAATTAAGTCGATACTTAAATCTTACAATTTTGAAAACAACCTTTCCAAAATTAGATGTGGTCATTCTTATCCAACGTTTGAATTAATTGTCATCATATGACTGAATGATCATCTTGGATCGTATCCAATATATGACTAATTCGTTGAAACTTATTTCAATAGATTTAATCATATCATGAGCTTCCGCTTTCATTAATAATTAAAGTCTCGGAGCACTGCATCAATTATGTAATCTCCTTGTCTCTAACTACTATAACGGGGTTGCTCATGTCATTGCTTATTTTAAAAGGATTAAAATTGCTTAACCATATTTGAGAACGTTTCTCAAAATTAACAGTCATAATTTGGTTTTACTAATCGAGAATTAAACATAAATATAAAGTTTGCTAAAACTACAACATATAAATGAAAATAAATGAGTGTTGTTGTTTATACACGCAAAATCAAAAATGGTCTTTTGGTTTATGATTTTGCTCCCACTAGTCAACTACTCCCAATTGACTTTCAAGAATTATTAATTTCTTTAGTGGACAAGATCCCACTAAACTACCCGACCCCGCTTTGGTCAAAATAAAATAGCATAATAGGTAGACAACATCCCTTTGTCAATCGTGATCTTATACGACTCTTGTTGTTTGACTAGTCAACTCTTTGACAATTTTCATCTTACGAGGTAGTCAAACCCTTGCCTCTAAAATCCAAACGACCCGCTTTGTTTGGTGGCGAGAGAATTCTTAGTCAAGTCATAACCCCAATATTCGTGAGATCTCATAACGATCATATCTCGATAATGACGATATACCCAAGGTAGGTCAACCCCCTGCTTTGGCTGATGAGTTGGATCCGAACAAGGGCTCTTCACCGTCATTATAATATGGGGAGGCAATTTCAACTTGATTCTTTTGAGGTGGAAGTATTTATGTAAATTAATTCTCTTAATTAATTTTAATTATGGTCTCATCATAAATATGTCTATCTCTATAAACATACATCCTACACATTTATCTAGATCGTGCCTAGTCATGCATCTATCGTATCATATAAAATAAATACAAGCACAAAATAAATAAATGCGTAAAATAACCGGTATGATCATGGACTTTTCCTAGAGTGCGGTTTCAATACAAATCGATTTAAACCGCGGGTCACATTCTAAGGGTAGTCAGAACCGCCAATAGGATCTTTAATGCTCCATTCTCCAATGGGATCTTTATTTTCGTCTTTCTTTGGTCTCCATCTTTCGCTCCATTCTTGTTACATTTAATTCTATCTAATAAAATAAATACACCCGCCGCTTTGCGGGGAGCTAATGGGAATGGGATGAATGCAGAAAATAAACTAGGTCACGTTCTTCATAACGGCCTAGGACAATTTTAAACCAACAGAAAAATTAAATCATTCACATCTATCCTATCGATTGAGTCCATGATCAATCCAAGTCCATATAATCATATTATATCTACTATATCTAATCCATACAATAAAATCTTATGAAAAAGATAAAATTAAATTTTAACTACTTGCGTCTTAATTAATCAATTAACATTTAATCTATTAAATAATTTTATCTAATCAATTAACTAATTAACATTTAATTAATTAAATGATTTAATCGAAATAAAATTAACGATTAATTTTAAGCGATTTTAATTTTAATTTTAATTAATTGGAACTATTCCAAAATAAATCAAAATTAAAATTATTTCTCTTTGTTTCTTTCCTTTTGATTCGTAATCAAAGGGACGCCTTTGTTTCTAAACCAAATTTGCTTAAGCTCGCCACTTTCCAAAATCAAAATTTTGAAGTGGCTCAAGCTCAGCCTTTACAAATCAAATATTTGAAAGGCCAGCGCTCTATTCCAAATCAAATATTTGGAAAGCCGAATAATAATTTTAGTTTAGGCGCCACTTTCCAAAATCAAAATTTTGGAAGTGGCTGAAGCTCAAGCCTTTCCCAAATCAAATATTTGGAAAGGCTGAGCCTATTCCAAACAAAGTTTGGAAAGGCCATTATTATTTTATCGCCATGTGGCATCCCAATGGCCAAACTATTTGAACCATTGGTTAGCCACATGACACAACTAAACAAAGGAGATTTTAATCACAACTATGAACCATATTGAATCACAAAATACACAAAACAAAAATTTGGAGATCCGCCCGGCATTGACCGGTCAACGATCGCCGCAAGAGTTGCCTTCCTTGCCGCCGCCGCCGCCCGCCAGCCGCCGCCGTGGTGGTGGTGCCGCCCGCTTGATCGGCCGAGCACCACCCGATCCCTTTTTTTTCTTTTCATGTATCAATTTTGCAAATCAAAAATCTTTCATCTTTTAATTACGTGATTTAAATGATAAAATTAACTACGATAATAACATGCTTATTGCTTAAGCTCAAGCTCTCTCGATACCACTTTGTTAGAAATCTACGCTGGGGCGCATGAATTCAAAATTTATTTCCTATCGACCCAAGATCGACTTCGTTTAAGCAATAAACAAACGAGTAGTGAGACGGTGGTTACCTTGGTTGATCTAAAAGATCGACGCTTTGACCGTCTCAGGAGAGTAGTTCTCGCATAGAGCCGCCCAAGTGTTCGGCCTCTACCGCTAGTCCACACGAATGCCCGCCGGAATCCCATCATGGATTGCTATTGGAAAACTCCGGGGTTTAGACCGACCTTTTCCCCTCTCTCCAACTCTCTATAGGATGCTCTCTATTTTACACAAGAACTATTAGTTCTTGGAATTGTGTTGTACCAAAGAGCTTGACACCCACCTCTTATTTATAGTGGTCAGCGCTCCTATCTAGTGTGGAGGAGAAGAAAACCTTTTCCAATAAAATAAGGAAAATATAATTGATTGATTTATCTCATTTATTACAATATCTCATATTAAATAAATCTGCAGGATATCATCAATATCTCATATTGAATATTCCCAAGATTTGTCAAGATCATATATTGACAATATTTATCTTATTACCATAAATCAATTTACACACGTGTGTATATATCACAAATATATATTACACATATAAATCTATATATAAATATTTTGGACACAATCATGCACATGCATATTATATGCATCACACGCTGGGAACAAAAGAATATATAAATATTAATATCTAATATTAATATATAGTAACACCATTAATTAAATTTGTGACAATCCAAGTGTATCTTATACACTTCAATGTGGTACCCATATTGCCAAATATTGGCTTCCGGAATATTCTTTAATTAATATAATTAATATCTTGTATTTTAATTTATTCATAATAAATAAATACCACCATATTAATTTACCACTATAACCTTTATAGTCTCGAGATAAACTTTCCTTATAGTCTCATTTGGAATCCTCCTTGGATTGCTATCGGAAAAACTCCGGTCGCTAGATCGGACCTTTTCTTCCTCACAAACTCACTATGGAGAGCTCTCTATTTTACACAAGAATTATGAACTCTTGCAATTGTGTTGTAGATAAAAGAGCTTGACACCCACTTCCTTTTATAGAGCAAGTGGCGCCCGTATGTAGTGTGGAGGAGAAGAAAACCTTTTTCCAATAAAATAAGGAAAATCAATTAGATTGATTTATCTCTTTAATTATAATATTTTGTCAATATCATATATTGATTATAATTATCTTATTACCATAAATCTATTTTTCCAAAATCAATTAATATCCTATATTAATATTATGGCAATATTTATTAATTAAAGTACACAATCCAAGTGTATCTCATACACTCAAAAGTGGCGCCCCTTTAGTCAATAAATTGACTTCCGGAATATTCTTTAATTAATATAATTTATATATAATTAATATCTTGTATTTTATTTATTCATAATAAATAAATACCACCATATTAATTTACCACTATAACCTTTATAGTCTAGAGATAAACTTTCCTTATTTGGTTATCAACTATAACCGCATTTTAATCCGACTCGATGTTCATATATGTGTGACCCGATAATTAGTTGGATGTCTTCTATGTGTGACCCGACTCGATGTTCAATGTATGAAGATAGAAGACATCCAACTAAATTAATTGATTTTGTTCATATACGTTCTTCATAACGGCCTAGCACGTATTGGATGTCTTCTATCTTTTAGAAGGTAGGGATAGATCTCGTCTATCGAAGTGTAGGACACTTGGGATGCGTGGACGTGTATTAGAGAATGCGTCGTTAGACCGACCCACTTACATTAAGTGTCACACTATGTGGCGGTTGTGTAATTATCCTTTTGACCGAGTCTTCATGGCATCACGGTGTGGATTGTCATGCTTTGACACTATTGAGATTTCTCCCAACCACGGGGCGATCATGCGGTAGTGATTGGGTATGATATTGAAGCACGCGGAGTATACATGATTGGTCGTCCGGGAATCGCGTATCCTATGATTGGGATTGAATATCCGAAATGGCCTTCTTATAAGGAATGTCTAGCTCTGAGAATCTTTGCAAAGTGGGAGTAAATGTGTTATTCGAGAGAGCATGATATCCAGATTATAAGATACGATCGTCAATGTATTGACACTCGAGATACGATCGTATGGATATTATTATAGCGATAGGATTGTAAGTTATACGGCAATCGCTTCACATGAAAGGTAGTAGTCATTGCTTTTGACTCTTCCGATAATTGGGGGTCACGGTGTGTTGCTAGACGCTATCCCGTGATCGTTAGGTATAAAGGGCATTTTGGTAAATTGCACTTTGTGTCTCTACGGCCAACATATTCGAAGCCTATCGGGTCACACACATATGAACATCGAGTCGGATTAAAATGCGGTTATAGTTGATAACCAAATAAGGAAAGTTTATCTCAGACTATAAAGGTTATAGTGGTAAATTAATATGGTGGTATTTATTTATTATGAATAAATAAAATACAAGATATTAATTATATATAAATTATATTAATTAAAGAATATTCCGAAGTCAATTTATTGACTAAAAAGGGCGCCACTTTTGAGTGTATGAGATATACACTTGGATTGTGCACTTTAATTAATAAATATTGCCATAATATTAATATAGGATATTAATTGATTTTGGAAAAATAGATTTATGGTAATAAGATAATTATAATCAATATATGATATTGACAAAATATTATAATTAAAGAGATAAATCAATCTAATTGATTTTCCTTATTTTATTGGAAAAGGTTTTCTTCTCCTCCACACTACATATGGGCGCCACTTGCTCTATAAAAGGAAGTGGGTGTCAAGCTCTTTTGTACAACACAATTGCAAGAGTTCATAATTCTTGTGTAAAATAGAGAGCTCTCCATAGTGAGTTTGTGAGGGAAGAAAAGGTCCGATCTAGCGACGGAGTTTTTCCGATAGCAATCAAGGAGGATTCCGCGAGGGGTTCGTGTGGATTAGCGATAGAGGCCGGACGCGTGGACGGCTTGCGCGATTGAACTACTCTCCGTTGGCGGTCAAAGCAACGATCTTGTAGATCATCTAAGGTATAACCGTCAAACTACTTAACATGTTTATTGCATTAAACGAAGAACGATCTAGAAAAGGAAATCAAAATTTTAAATTCATTTGCGTTAAACTAGTGATTTCTAACGGTGGTATCGAGATGGACTTGAGCTTAAGCAATAAGCATAATTTAAATGCGTAGTATTTAATCGATAGATGCAAGATTTAAATCGCTAAACGTTAAAAAAAAAAAAAAAAAAAAAAAAATATGGGTTCATGGGGGTCGGCCGCCATTGGCGGCGCCCCATCCTCGGCGGCGGCGGCGGCGGCGGCGTAGCCTTCGGCTCTTGTCCGTCGGCTCTCCTCTTCCTTTGGGGAGATCAACCCTTTTCGTTTTGTGATATTTTATTGTGCATAGATATCTCGTTTGTTTAGTTGTGTCATATGGCCAACCAATGGTTCAAATAGTTTGGACCATCGGGAAAACATATGGGACATTGGCCTTTCCAAATTTTGATTTGGAATAGGCCAAGCCCTTTCCAAATATTTGATTTGGAATAGCCTGGCTCTGGCCACTTCCAAAATTTTGATTTTGGAAAGTGGCTGTGCCTAAACCAAAATTATTTGGCCTTTCCAAATATTTGATTTGGAATAAGCCAGCCCTTCCAAATATTTGATTTGGAATGAGCTCAGCCCTTTCCAAATATTTGATTTGGAATAGCTTAGTTTGAGCCACTTCCAAAATTTTGATTTTGGAAAGTGGCCGTGCCTGAACTAAAATAATTTGGCCTTTCCAAATATTTGATTTGGAGTAGAGCTCAGGCGCTTTCCAAATATTTGATTTGGAACAGGCTCAGTTTCAAGCCACTTCCAAAATTTTGATTTTGGAAAGTGAGGCGCCTAAGCTAAATTTAGTTTTGGAAATGAAACAAATAGAGACTTTATAATTTTAATTTTATTTTGAATAGTTCAAATTTAATTAAAATTGAAATCGATTTAAAATTAAATGTTAATTTTAATTTTGGTTAAATCATATAATTAATTAAAAGTTATTTAATTATTTGATGTGATAAAATAAAGACGCATGAGTAGTAGTAGTTAAAATTAGAATTTAATCTTTTCATAAGATAAAATTGTATGGATTAGAGATGTGTAGATATAATGTGATTATATGGACCTCGATTGATCATGGACTCGATCAATAGGATAGATGGGAATGTTTTCTTTATGTTGGTTTTTGAAAAATTGTCCCAGCCGTTATGAAGAACGTGACCTAGTTTACTTTTTGCATTTATCCCATTCCTGAGTTCCCCCCTGTGCAGTGCGGCGGGTGTAATTATTTATTATGTAACAAGAATGGAGCAAGAAGTTCAAGACCAAGGATGATACATAGAAGCAAGCATGATACATGTAGCATCAGTACTGTCAGAACAGTGCTTGTTGTACTTCTCGACAACATCTCGGCCGAACCCCTCGGGCTTTTCCGGTAGGGCCTCGCCCAAGACATAGCCAATCTTTTCTGCGATTCGGGTGTCATAGAAGCAAGCATGATACATGTAGCATCAAGATCTTGTCGAGCGAAGGTGCTTGTTGTACTTCTCGACAACATCTGCGGCCCGAACCTCGGGCTTTTCCGGTAGGGCCTCGCCCAAGACATAGCCAATCTTCTCGTGCCTCAAAACGATTTTGAGGTTTCTTTCCCAATCGAGAAAATTAGTTTCGTCAAGCTTGTTATCGATGATAAAACGAAGGTTCAATTTGTTTGACATTTTCTACAACAATAAATAAAAGATAGAATAAGTAAAAGCTCATGTATAAAAAAACCTAATTTTGCACTTAATGAATCTATAAGGTTTTTACTCCCACTAGCCAACTATTCCCTATTGGCTTTCAAGAAAATAATTCCTTTAGTGGGCAAGATCCCATCGAACTACCCCGACCCCCAACTTTGGCTGATGGGCCGAAAATAATTAAACAGGTGGACAACGATTTGTCGATCGTATCTTATACGATTCTTGTTGTTTGACCAGCCAACTCTTTGACAATATTTCATCTTATGAAATTAGCCAAACCCTTGCCTCTAAAATCCAAACGACCCCGCTTTGGCTGGTGGCCGAGAGAATTCTTAGTCGAGTCTTAACCCCAATATTCATGAGATCTCTTTCGATCATATCTCAATAACGACGATATACCCGAGGTAGGTCAACCCCCGCTTTGGCTGGTGAGTTGGGTCCGAACAAGGGCTCTTCACCGTCGTTATAATATGAGGAGGCAATTCCGACTTGATTTTTGATGTGGGAATAATTTTAAATTAATTCACTTAATTAATTTGGTTTAATTATGGTCTCATCTACTATGTGCATATTACTACGATATCATATAAAGTAAAACATACACAACATTCCGCGCATAAAATAACCGGTATGATCATGGACTTTTCTAGAGTGCGGGTTTGAATACAACCGACTAAACCGCGGGTCACAAACTAAGGGTATCTGCAACCGCCAATAGGATCTTTATTGCTGTACGCCAATGGGTTCTTTATCTCTCCTTGGTCTTGAACTTCTTGCTCCATTCTTGTTACATAATAAATAATTACACCCGCCGCACACGGGGGGAACTCAGGGAATGGGATAAATGCAAAAAGTAAACTAGGTCACGTTCTTCATAACGGCCTAGGACAATTTTTCAAAAAACCAACTAATTAATTGATTTTGGAATATCCGAAAAATAGATTAGAGATCATCAATGTATGAAGATAGAAGACATCCAACTAATTATCGGATGTCTTCCAAAATCAATTAATCGATGTTCTTATATGAACATTTTGTCCGATTATATCATCAATGTCCCATTTGATAACATGTAAGACTAGAGACATTTAAGTACCAACCTTGTTATAGTGATTAGAGATCTCATCAACCATAATCACTATCATGGTTTCTCTATCACAGATCGATACTAGGGACGTTACTATATATATACAACAAATAATATGAAGACAAACAATATATAATAACATAAGTGCTTTTATTAATCATAATAAAGTTATTACATGAACTAAATAGATCAGAATGACCCGACCGGTCGGATCCGGTCCGACCCGATTGGGTTTAGGACACCTTTCCAACAATTTAAGTGATAGGCCAAGGACGGATCTACTATCTCTCTAATCAAGTGATAGCGCCGTAGCACATGTTTGGACTTCTGATGAGACCTTGGTTCCTTTGACTGAGATATCGCTCCATTATTATCACAAAGATGCAGGCAGCCTTTGGACCTTCAATGAGGGAACCACACCAAGTTCGATGAATGAACTTCTTCATCCAAATCGCTTTTGCCGCCTCCGAGGTCGCTATGTATTCGCTTCCGTTGTAGAGTCCGCAGAGTTTCTCGCTTGGAACTCTTCCACCACCGCTCCGCCGTTAAGCGTGAAAACAAATCAGATTGCGACTTAAAATCGCCCTTGTCGGTTTGGAAGCGGCATCCGTGGTAACCTCGTAATACTAAATCATCGTTCTCGAAAACCAGGAACATATCCCTAGTACGCTCTCAAGTACTTAAGGATATTCTTGACAGCAATCCAGTGACCATCACCTGGATTGGACTGGTACCTACTAGTCATACTAAGAGGGTACGAGACGTCCGGTCTTGTGCATAACATGGCATACATGATGGACCCGATTGCCGAAGCATAAGGGACTTTACTCATTTGTGCCCTTTCCTCCTCTGTCTTAGGACTCATTCCCTTTGACAGGTAGACCCCATGTGACATGGGCAGCAATCCTTTCTTGGATCGCTCCATGTCGAATCTCTTCAAAGATCTTGACTATGTAGGTGGATTGTGATGGACCAAGAAACCTTTTAGATCTATCTCTATAGATCTTTATTCCCGAGAATATAGGCTGCCTCACCCAAGTCCTTCATTGAGAAGTTCTTGGATAACCAAGCTTTGACTGATTGTAACATAGGCACATCATTCCCTATGAGCAGTATGTCATCCACAAAAAGCACTAAGAACACAATGGCACTCCCACTAACCTTCTTGTAAACACAGGGCTCATCTTCGTTCTTGATGAAATCAAACTGTTTGATTATCTCATCAAAGCGAAGATTCCAACTCCGAGAAGAGGATATGGAAGAGGATAATGTCAAATCTGTCTGTTAGGAAATCTACGCGGGAACGCAGCGGAATTCAAAATTTATTTCCTATCGACTCCAAGATCGACTTCGTTTAAGCAATAAACAAACGAGTAGTAGACGGTGGTTACCTTGGTTGATCTAAAAGATCGACGCTTTGACCGTCTAAGGAGAGTAGTTCGCATAGAGCCGCCCAAGTGTTCGGCCTCTACCGCTAGTCCACACGAACACCCGCGGAATCCCATCATGGATTGCTATTGGAAAACTCCGGTTGCTAGACCGGCCTTTTTCCCTCTCTCCAACTCTCATAGGATCTCTCTATTTTACACAAGAACTATTAGTTCTTGGAATTGTGTTGTACCAAAGAGCTTGACACCCACCTCTTATTTATAGTGCTGGTTGGGCGCCTATCTAGTGTGGAGGAGAAGAAAACTTTTTCCAATAAAATAAGGAAAATATAATTGATTGATTTATCTCATTTATTACAATATCTCATATTAAATAAATCTAGGATATTGTCAATATCTCATATTGAATATTCCCAAGATTTGTCAAGATCATATATTGACAATATTTATCTTATTACCATAAATCAATTTACACATGTGTATATATCACAAATATATATTACACATATAAATCTATATATAAATATTTTGGACACAATCATGCACATGCATATTATATGCATCACACGCTGGGAACAAAAGAATATATAAATATTAATATCTAATATTAATATATAGTACACCATTAATTAAATTGCACAATCCAAGTGTATCTTATACACTTCAATGTGGCGCCCATATTGCCAAATATTGGCTTCCGGAATATTCTTTAATTAATATAATTAATATCTTGTATTTTAATTTATTCATAATAAATAAATACCACCATATTAATTTACCACTATAACCTTTATAGTCTCGAGATAAACTTTCCTTATTTGGTTATTATCTATAACCACATTTTAATCCGGCTAGATGTTCATATGTGTGTGACCCGATAGGCTTCGAATATGTTGGCCGTAGACACAAAGTGCAAATTACTTAAAATGCCCTTCATGCCTAACGATCACGGGATAGCGTCTAGCAACACACCGTGACCCCAATCATCGGAAGAGTCAAATGCAATGACTACTACCTTTCATGTGAAACAGTTACCGTGTAACTTACAATCCTATCGCTGTAATAATATCCATACGGTCGTTAGTCGAGTGTCAAAACATCAACGACCGTATCTTATAATCTGGATATCAAGCTCTCTCGAAGTAACTCATTTACTCCCACTTTGCAAAGATTCACGAGAGTAAGACATTCCTTATAAGAAGGCCATTTCGGATATTCGATCCCAATCATAGGATACGCGATTCCCGGACGACCAATCATGTATACTCCGTGATGCTTGATGATCATACCCAATCACTACCGCATGATCGCCCCGTGGCTAGGGGAAACCTCAATAGTGTCAAAGCATGACAATCCACACCGTGATTCCATGACGACTCCGGTCAAAAGGATAATTACACAACCGTCACATAGTGTGACACTTATCCGTGTAAGTGGGTCAGTCTAACGTACGCATTCTCTAATACACGCCCACGCATGCGGTCAAGTGTGTCTACACTTCGATAGAAGCGAGATCTATCCACCGCCCTAAAGACGAAGACATCAAATACGTGCTAACCTGTTTATACTATCAATGCCCTGTTTAATAGTACATCGCCTAGAGACATTTAAGTATCAAACTTATTAAAGTGATTAGAGATCTCATCAACCATAATCGCTATCATGGTTTCTCTATCACGATTTAATACTAAGGACGTTATCATATAACAATTCATAATTGGTTCTCTAAAAGAACATATATATGACAAATGAAAAGCCATTTAATATATGTATAAACACAAAGAAATAGTAGAAATGATCCGACCGGTCGGATCCGGTCCAACCCGATTGGGTTTAGGACACTATTCCAACAATCTCCCACTTGGCCTAAAACCAATCACTCGCACACACAAGACCAAGTTGAAACACAAGAATCTCATGCAATACTCTTAACTAGCCTAGCCATAAACGGATCGCTATCCGTGGGGACTCGAGACTATCTTCATATCACGTTCCATATGACCAAGTCAAAGGAACCGCCTCAACACACACACACGAATCTCGGCGAGACCCTGGTCCTTGCTTCAAGCAATAAATCCACTTACTATATCGCCTATATATAAAAGGTGGAAGAACCGCATCAGGTTCAAGAATGAACCTTCTCAGATCCATGTATTGCTCCATTACCGCCTCTAAGGCACTACTGTGTTTTGGCCTAGTTGTAGAATTTCTGATGACCCATCGCTAAGAACATTTCCCACTCACTGTATCACTTATTCAAAGTGATCGCAAACCTGCATCAGTAGCTCCCACTCGCCTTCATAAGACTCAGGATATAAATGCGTATATCTACGTTTATTTAATTCCAAGTTTCAATAAACTAGGAAACTTTCCTTAACTTGTTTAAGGATACTCTCGACATTCACCAGATTTACTTTCATACTTGCTCATGACAGTTCATGAACTATGAACATCCGGCATTTCCTTTATGATGGTTCCTATCGCAGTAGCGAAGGAATCCTTCCATAAGCATCATCTTTCACCTTATCTTTAGGACTAACGTCCTAACACTGACAGATCTTGCGATCTATGCTAAACTTCTTTTAGCATCACATGTATATAGGTAAACAATAATCTAACAGCAGTTAAATCTATCACTATAGATTCTCATTTCTAAAATAAGAACTGCTAATCCAAGTGCTTTCGTAAAGACCTTGAACTACCAAACATTAATTGATCGTGACATGGGGTGATGATTCTGTGAGAGATATCTAATACCTTACTCAAAAATCGTAACACACTCCCACTATCCATCTTGCACATTGGGCATATCCTTCTTTGACTAAATCAAAACTCCTTTGATTATCAAACAAAGAAATTGTCTAGAGAAACTTGTTTGAGTCCATAAATGAATCTCGTGGACTTACATATCATGTCATCGTCTATGAACATCGAAATGCCTCGCTTCAACATCTTCAACACTATCATATAGTCATGATACGAAGTTATAACAAGCATAGTCTCGAATAGAGGCCAGCACACGCTTGGCAAAAGATAAAGACAATTACAAGGTTTACACCTCATACCCTTCAGCCGTCACTATAGCCTTATGGTAATCATATTACTATCCATGTCAGCCTTTCAGGGACATTCCCTTTAGGTAAGACAGACTAGGTTCACAACCTGGTTGTCACTAATGGAATCTAATTCAGATTTTATGGCTCCTGGCCATATCTCTCAAACATGCCTTTCAAACATTCTTTCATAAGTCGTGAGATGTTCATTCTTCAAGATGAACATACCGCAAACCTTCGAGCTTGAGGTTATCCACAGACTTGCAGAGAACTTTGTGTGCACCGAGGCGTTGTTTTACACCTCATCGCTATGCGGCGTCTGCTCACGTTCCTATGGTTGAATATTTCATTGTGGTTCTCAAACTACCTTTGAGATCCTTTTTACTCCCACTGTCTCTTTTGAAAGAAACACTTCCTCTAGAAGACAGCATGTTTGGAGACAAACACCTTTTGCTCCGTGGATGAGTAAATAATATCTAGCGTACTTGTCGAGATATTCCACAAAGTTGCATATGTCGTACTAGGCTCCAAACCTTTCCGACTTTGCTTATGACAACTTCAAATCATCGGTTAAGACAGATTTGACATTATCCTCTTCCATATCTAATATGGAATTTATTCAACCTTTATTCTTTGGAACTTGGTTAAGTATGAGGCACCATCCCAAAACGGGTAAGGATACTTCGTGATGGCTTGCGTCACACCTTTATCATATAAAGTGTTGTTGCCATTTAGGAACACAATCTAATTGCGTATCCCAAAGATGGTATCCTTCAAGGAGAATCTTATTCCTTTCGCAGACGACTTCGAAACACCCTTGAGTATTAATTACTTCAATCCAATTGAAGATTAATTCCTAAGTAGCTCATCAATCTCATATTCGTACTAGCTCGAACTTTCGGGCTTTCCAATTATGCACTTCATCGAGTACACTTGACTATTTCTAAAAATAGTTATAGAGATTAACAAATAATTATTTGTAGCATTAATTGTCATAAGCCAACAAACATCGGTATGTTTAGGCTTTAGACAATTTTTCTAGATCTTACAACCTTTTCAAAAAAAGGTATTTTAGTCCTCTTTGGATAAGATACATATAACCCACATGATTCATAATCATATGGTTCAACATCATCGTAATGACGTTTAATTACACGCTTCCCTTCCGGAGAGACTATGTCAGAGTAACCACAAATCAAGGATAATAACCATACAAATATTTAGTTGAGATCTTATCACATATATCAACTATATAGTGACATCAATCTAGTATGTTGGATTCAAAGTGACCTTCCAACTTTATCGGAATAACATTTATTCTTTACAATTGAATATGTCTCTCAAATCTCGACGGATAAGCGAAAGTACGTTTCTTCATAAGAACCGAACATAATAACATTTATTTAGTTCCCTTATCGTTTACTAGATCCGCAATATGGTAAGTGTTACAACGCTTGCTTCACCTTCCATATCTCGTATTTAATCTTTCTAACTTAATCGACTCGTAAGATATCATATATCTTAGAGTTGTCTTTGAACTTAGATGATTTATCTCAACTCACTTGCCTAGAATAGAAACTTCAATAAGCTCTATATTTAAGCACATGCCCTAACTTTCCTTTTAATCCTTTAAGCACTTGAGAAATGTTTCTTATTGTAGTCTTCATAAGACTTAATAAAGATCACAAGAGCTATGTTTTGATTTCCTTTCATAAAGAAAATCTAAAGTTTATTAAATAGTTTATTTAACCTTTTAAATCATATTTAAAACATTAACTATTTAATTAACATTTAAGCAATGGTAGAATTAAGTCGATACTTAAATCTTACAATTTTGAAAACAACCTTTCCAAAATTAGATGTGGTTATTCTTATTCAACGTTTGAATTAATTGTCATCGTATGACTGAATGATCATCTTGGATCGTATCCAATATCATGAGCTTCCGCTTTCATTAATAATTAAAGTCTCGGAGCACTGCATCAATTATGTAATCTCCTTGTCTCTAACTACTATAACGGGATTGCTCATGTCATTGCTTATTTTAAAAGGATTAAAATTACTTAACCATGTTTGAGAACGTTTCTCAAAATTAACAGTCATAATTTGGTTTTACTAATCGAGAATTAAACATAAATATAAAGTTTGCTAAAACTACAACATAAAAAAGAAAATAAATGAGTGTTGTTGTTTATACACGCAAAATCAAAAATGGTCTTTTGGTTTATGATTTTGCTCCCACTAGTCAACTACTCCCAATTGACTTTCAAGAATTATTAATTTCTTTAGTGGACAAGATCCCACTAAACTACCCCGATCCCCGCTTTGGCTGGTGGGCCGAAAATAGCATAATAGGTAGACAACTCTTTGTCAATCGTATCTTATACGACTCTTGTTGTTTGATTAGTCAACTCTTTGACAATTTTCATCTTATGAAGTAGTCAAACCCTTGCCTCTAAAATCCAAACGACCCCGCTTTGGCTGGTGGCCGAGAGAATTCTTAGTCAAGTCATAACCCCAATATTCGTGAGATCTCATACGATCATATCTCGATAATGACGATATACCCGAGGTAGGTCAACCCCCTGCTTTGGCTGATGAGTTGGATCCGAACAAGGGCTCTTCACCGTCATTATAATATGGGGAGGCAATTTCAACTTGATTCTTTTGAGGTGGAAGTATTTACGTAAATTAATTCACTTAATTAATTTTAATCATGGTCTCATCATAAATATGTCTATCTCTATAAACATACATCCTACACATTTATCTAGATCGTGCCTAGTCATGCATCTATCGTATCATATAAAATAAATACAAGCACAAAATAAATAAATGCGTAAAGTAACCGGTATGATCATGGACTTTTCCTAGAGTGCGGTTTGAATACAAAGCGACGAAACCGCGGGTCACAATCTAAGGGTATTTGCAACCGCCAATAGGATCTTTAATGCACCATTCTCCAATGGGATCTTTATTTTCGTCTTTCTTTGGTCTCCATCTTCCGCTCCATTCTTGTTACATTTAATTCTATCTAATAAAATAAATACACCCGCCGCTTTACAGGGAGCTAATGGGAATAGGATAAATGCGGAAAATAAACTAGGTCACGTTCTTCATAATGGCCTAGGACAATTTTTAAACCAACAGAAAAATTAAATCATTCACATCTATCCTATCGGATTGAGTCCATGCGATCAATCGGGGTCCATATAATCATATTATATCTACTATATCTAATCCATACAATAAAATCTTATGAAAAAGATAAAATTAAATTTTAACTACTTGCGTCTTAATTAATCAATTAACATTTAATCTATTAAATAATTTTATCCAATCAATTAACTAATTAACATTTAATTAATCAAATGATTTAATCGAAATAAAATTAACGATTAATTTTAAACGATTTTAATTTTAATTTTAATTAATTGGAACTATTCCAAAAATAAATCAAAATTAAAATTAAGTCTCTTTTGTTTCTTTCCTTTTGATTCGTAATCAAAGGGATGCCTTTGGTTTCCTAAACCAAATTTGGCAGTTCGCCACTTTCCAAAATCAAAATTTTGAAGTGGTTTCAGCCAGCGCCTTTACAAATCAAATATTTGAAAGGCTTCAGCTTATTCCAAATCAAATATTTGGAAAGGCCAAATAATTTTAGTTTAGCTTCGCCACTTTCCAAAATCAAAATTTTGGAAGTGGCTTGCGCAACTAAGCTTTTCCCAAATCAAATATTTGGAAAGGCTCAGCTATTCCAAACAAAGTTTGGAAAGGCCATTATTATTTTAATGCCATGTGGCATCCCAATGGCCAAACTATTTGAACCATTGGTTAGCCACATGACACAACTAAACAAATGAGATTTTAATCACAACTATGAACCATATTGAATCACAAAATACACAAAACAAAAATTTGGAGATCCGCCAAACATTGACCGGTCAAATCGATCGCCGCAAAGCGAGTTGCCTCTCTGCCGCCGCCGCCGCCCACCGCCGCCCGGTGGTGGTGCCGCCTTGATCGGCCGAGCACCACCCGATCCTTTTTTTTTTTTCTTTTCATGTATCAATTTTGCAAATCAAAAATCTTTCATCTTTTAATTACGTGATTTAAATGATAAAATTAACTACGATAATAACATGCTTATTGCTTAAGCTCAAGCTCTCTCTCGATACCTTTGTTAGAAATCTACGCGGGAACGCAGCGAATTCAAAAATTTATTTCCTATCGACCCAAGATCGACTTCGTTTAAGCAATAAACAAACAGTAGTAGACGGTGGTTACCTTGGTTGATCTAAAAGATCGACGCTTTGACCGTCTAAGGAGAGTAGTTCCGCATAGAGCCGCCAAGTGTTCGGCCTCACCGCTAGTCCACACGAAGTGACCGCCGGAATCCCATCATGGATTGCTATTGGAAAACTCCGGTTGCTAGACCGCCTTTTTTCCTCTCTCCAACTCTCATAGGATGCTCTCTATTTTACACAAGAACTATTAGTTCTTGGAATTGTGTTGTAATGCAAAGAGCTTGACACCCACCTCTTATTTATAGTGGTTGGGGCGCCCCTATCTAGTGTGGAGGAGAAGAAAACCTTTTTCCAATAAAATAAGGAAAATATAATTGATTGATTTATCTCATTTATTACAATATCTCATATTAAATAAATCTAGGATATTGTCAATATCTCATACTGAATATTCCCAAGATATTGTCAAGATCATATATTGACAATATTTATCTTATTACCATAAATCAATTCTACATGTGTATATATCACAAATATATATTACACATATAAATCTATATATAAATATTTTGGACACAATCATGCACATGCATATTATATGCATCACACGCTGGGAACAAAAGAATATATAAATATTAATAACTAATATTAATATATGGTATAATACCATTAATTAAATTGCATAATCCAAAGTGTATCTTATACACTTCAATGTGGCGCCCATATTGCCAAATATTGGCTTCCGGAATATTCTTTAATTAATATAATTAATATCTTGTATTTTAATTTATTCATAATAAATAAATACCACCATATTAATTTACCACTATAACCTTTATAGTCTCGAGATAAACTTTCCTTATTTGGTTATTATCTATAACCACATTTTAATCCGCTAGATGTTCATATGTGTGTGACCCGATAGGCTTCGAATATGTTGGCCGTAGACACAAAGTGCAAATTACGAAAATGCCCTTCATGCCCTAACGATCACGGGATAGCGTCTAGCAACACACCGTGACTTCAATCATCGGAAGAGTCAAATGCAATGACTACTACCTTTCATGTGAAACATGATTATCGTGTAACTTACAATCCTATCGCCGTAATAATATCCATACGGTCGTTAGTCGTCGAGTGTCAAAACATCAACGCACCGTATCTTATAATCTGGATATCAAGCTCTCTCGAAGTAACTCATTTACTCCCACTTTGCAAAGATTCACGAGAGTAAACATTCCTTATAAGAAGGCCATTTCGGATATTCGATCCCAATCATAGGATACGCGATTCCCGGACGACCAATCATGTATACTCCGCGCATGCTTGAAGATCATACCCAATCACTACCGCATGATCGCCCCGTGGCTGTGGGAAACCTCAATAGTGTCAAAGCATGACAATCCACACCGTGATTCCATGGCGACTCGGTCAAGGATAATTACACAACCGTCACATAGTGTGACACTTATCCGTGTAAGTGGAGTCGATCCCTAACGCACGCATTCTCTAATACACGCCCACGTCACGGTCCAAGTGTCTCTACACTTCGATGAGCGAGATCTATCCTCGCCTAAAGACAGAAGACATCAAATACGTGCTAACTTTGTTTATACTATCAATGCCCCGTTTAATAGTACATCGGCCTAGAGACATTTAAGTATCAAACTTATTAAAGTGATTAGAGATCTCATCAACCATAATCGCCTATCATGGTTTCTCTATCACGATTTAATACTAAGGACGTTATCATATAACAATTCATAATTGGTTCTAAAAGAACATATATATGACAAATGTAAAAGCCATTTAATATATGTATAAACACAAAGAAATAGTAGAAATGATCCGACCGGTCGGATCCGGTCCAACCCGATTGGGTTTGAGACACTATTCCAAAATCGGGTCGGACCGGATCCGACCGGTCGGGTCATTTTCTGATCTATTTAGTTCATGTAATAACTTTATTATGATTAATAAAAGCACTTATGTTATTATATATTGTTTGTCTTCATATTATTTGTTGTATATATATAGTAACGTCCCTAGTATCGATGCATGATAGAGAAACCATGATAGTGATTATGGTTGATGAGATCTCTAATCACTATAACAAGGTTGGTACTTAAATGTCTCTAGTCTTACATATTATCAAATGGGACATTGATGATATAATCGGACTAGCACGTATTGGATGTCTTCTATCTTTTAGAAGGTAGGGATAGATCTCGCTCATCGAAGTGTAGGGACACTTGGACCGTACGTGGACGTGTATTAGAGAATGCGACGTTAGATCGACTCCACTTACATTAAGTGTCACACTATGTGGCGGTTGTGTAATTATCCTTTGACCGAGTCTTCATGGCATCACGGTGTGGATTGTCATGCTTTGACACTATTGAGATTTCTCCTAACCACGGGCGATCATGCGGTAGTGATTGGGTATGATATTGAAGCACGCGGAGTATACATGATTGGTCGTCCGGGAATCGCGTATCCTATGATTGGGATTGAATATCCGAAATGGCCTTCTTATAAGGAATGTCTAGCTCTCGAGAATCTTTGCAAAGTGGGAGTAAATGTGTTATTCCAGAGAGCATGATATCCAGATTATAAGATACGATCGTCAATGTATTGACACCGAGATACGATCGTATGGATATTATTATAGCGATAGGATTGTAAGTTACACGGTAATCGCTTCACATGAAAGGTAAGTAGTCATTGCTTTTGACTCTTCCGATAATCGGGGTCTTGGTGTGTTGCTGACGCTATCCCGTGATCGTTAGTATAAAGGGCATTTTGGTAAATTGCACTTTGTGTCTACGGCCAACATATTCGAAGCCTATCGGGTCACACACATATGAACATCGAGTCGGATTAAAATGCGTTATAGTTGATAACCAAATAAGGAAAGTTTATCTCAGACTATAAAGGTTATAAGTGGTAAATTAATATGGTGGTATTTATTTATTATGAATAAATAAAATACAAGATATTAATTATATATAAATTATATTAATTAAAGAATATTCCGAAGTCAATTTATTGACTAAAGGGCGCCACTTTTGAAGTGTATGAGATACACTTTGGATTGTGCACTTTAATTAATAAATATTGCCATAATATTAATATAGGATATTAATTGATTTTGGAAAAATAGATTTATGGTAATAAGATAATTATAATCAATATATGATATTGACAAAATATTATAATTAAAGAGATAAATCAATCTAATTGATTTTCCTTATTTTATTGGAAAAGGTTTTCTTCTCCTCCACACTACATACGGGCGCCACTTGCTCTATAAAAGGAAGTGGGTGTCAAGCTCTTTTGTACAACACAATTGCAAGGGTTCATAATTCTTGTGTAAAATGAGAGCTCTCCATAGTGAGTTTGTGAGGAAGAAAAGGTCCGATCCAGAACCGGAGTTTTTCCGATAAAGAATCCAAGGAGGATTCCGGCCAGGGGTTCGTGTGGATTAGCGATAGAGGCCGGACGCGTGGGACGGGCTATGCATTGAACTACTCTCCGTTGGCGGTCAAAGCGACGATCTTGTAGATCATCTAAGGTATAACCGTCAAACTACTTAACATGTTTATTGCATTAAACGAAGAACGATCTAGAAAAGGAAATCAAAAATTTTAAATTCATTTGCGTTAAACTAGTGATTTCTAACGGTGGTATCGGAGCCGACTTCGAGCTTAAGCAATAAGCATAATTTAAATGCGTAGTATTTAATCGATAGATGCAAGATTTAAATCATAAACGTTAAAACAAAAAAATATAGGGTTCATGGGGTCGGCCGATTGGCGCCCCATCCCTCGGCGGCGGCGGGCGGCGGCGGTGGCCTTCGGTCGCTTGTCCGTCGGCTCTCCTCTTCCTTTGGGGAGATCAACCCTTTTCGTTTTGTGATATTTTATTGTGCATCGATATCTCGTTTGTTTAGTTGTGTCATATGGCCAACCAAATGGTTCAAATAGTTTGGACCATTGGGAAACCATATGGGACATTGGCCTTTCCAAATTTTGATTTGGAATAGGCTCAGCCCTCTTCCAAATATTTGATTTGGAATAGCGCTGCTTCAGCCACTTCAAAATTTTGATTTTGGAAAGTGGCTGTGCTTAAACTAAAATTATTTGGCCTTTCCAAATATTTGATTTGGAATAGGCTGCAGCCCTTTCCAAATATTTGATTTGGAATAGCTTAGCTTCAGCCACTTCCAAAATTTTGATTTTGGAAAGTGGCTGTGCCTCAGACTAAAATAATTTGGCCTTTCCAAATATTTGATTTGGAGTAGAGTTTAGGCCCTTCCAAATATTTGATTTGGAATAAGCAGGCAAGCCACTTCCAAAAATTTTGATTTTGGAAAAGCAGGTGCCTAAGTAAATTTAGTTTTGGAAATGAAACAAATAGGAGACTTTATAATTTTAATTTTATTTTGAATAGTTCAAATTTAATTAAAATTGAAATCGATTTAAAATTAAATGTTAATTTTAATTTTGGTTAAATCATATAATTAATTAAAAGTTATTTAATTACTTGATGTGATAAAATAAAGACGCATGAGTAGTAGTAGTTAAAATTAGAATTTAATCTTTTCATAAGATAAAATTGTATGGATTAGATGTGTAGATATAATGTGATTATATGGACCCCGATTGATCATGGACTCAACCAATAGGATAGATGGGAATGTTTTCTTTATGTTGGTTTTGAAAATTGTCCCAGGGCGTTATGAAGAAGCGTGACCTAGTTTACTTTTTTGCATTTATCCCATTCCTGAGTCCCTGCGTGTGCGGCGGGTGTAATTATTTATTATGTAACAAGAATGGAGCAAGAAGTTCAAGACCAAGAGAGATAAAGAACCCATTGGCGTCAAAGAATAAAGATCCTATTGGCGGTTGCAGATACCCTTAGTTTGTGACCCGCGGTTTCGCTGATTTGTATTCAAACCGCACTCTAGAAAAGTCCATGATCATACCGGTTATTTCATGCGCTGGAATGTTGTGTATGTTTTACTTTATATGATATCGTAGTAATATGCACATAGTAGATGAGACCATAATTAAACCAAATTAATTAAGTGAATTAATTTAAAATTATTCCCACATCAAAAATCAAGTCGGAATTGCCTCCCATATTATAACGACGGTGAAGAGCCCTTGTTCGGACCCAACTCACCACCCAAAGCGGGGTTGACCTACCTCGGGTATATCGTCGTTATTGAGATATGATCGAAAGAGATCTCATGAATATTGGGGTTAAGACTCGACTAAGAATTCTCTCGCCACCACCAAAGCGGGGTCGTTTGGATTTTTAGAGGCAAGGGTTTGGCTAATTTCATAAGATGAAATATTGTCAAAGAGTTGATTGGTCAAACAACAAGAATCGTATAAGATACGATCGACAAATCGTTGTCCACCTGCTTAATTATTTTCGCCCATCACCAAAGTTGGGGTCGGGTAGTTCGATGGGATCTTGCCCACTAAAGGAATTATTTTCTTGAAAGCCAATAGGAATAGTTGGCTAGTGGGAGTAAAAACCTTATAGATTCATTAAGTGCAAATTTAGGGTTTTTTATACATGAGCTTTTACTTATTCTATCTTTTATTTATTGTTGTAGAAAATGTCAAACAAATTGAACCTTCGTTTTATCATCGATAACAAGCTTGACGAAACTAATTTTCTCGATTGGGAAAGAAACCTCAAAATCGTTTTGAGGCACGAGAAGATTGGCTATGTCTTGGACGAGGCCCTACCGGAAAAGCCCGCTGAGGGTTCGGCTGCAGATGTTGTCGAGAAGTACAACAAGCCTTTGCTCGACAAGATCGATGCTACATGTATCATGCTTGCTTCTATGACACTGAATCGCAGAACTTGACATGAGTCCATGGACGCTACTCTATCATGGTCCACCTGAAGGAGCTTTATGCTTCTCGGCCTCAAATCTTGAGAGAGGTACGAGGTCTCAAGGCCCTGTTTAGTTGTAAGATGGCATCCGGGATCTTTGTGGGGTCACACGTGCTTAAAATGATCGGGTACATAGAGAGGCTTGGGAAGTCTGGGCCACAAGTTGGAATGAGAGTTGAGTATTGACTTGATTCTCGCAATCTCTACCGACTCATTCTCGCAGATTTGTGATGAACTATCACATGAACAAGATAGATTGCTCCTAGCGGAGTTATTGAACATGTTGAAAATCTTTGAAGGCACCTTGTAGGGAAGGGAAAGCAAGTGTTCTTTGGTCACTTCAAGCAAGGGCAAGGCAAAAGCCAGAAAAAAAAGTCCAAGAAGGCGAATACGCACCTAATCCAACGCCTAAGATAGCAAAAGACAAATCCAAGGATGCTTGCTTCCATTGCGGTGAGACCGGACATTGGAGGAGAAAGCGCAAGGGCTTCTTGAGTACCAAGAAGAAGCATTATGATGCTTCGACTTTGTGTATATTTATGATTGAGATCAACATTACTTCTTCTAAGTCTAACCACTTTGGGTATTAGAGCATCTTTGGTTGTGGTTCTCATATTTGTACGAATATGCAGGCACTAAGAAGAACTAGAGATCCGAGGAAAGGAGAGGTGGACTACGCGTTGGAAATGGAGCAAGTGTTCTTTGCTACCGGCCGTAGGAGTTTATTTTCTTTCATTGCCCGGTGGGGCTAGTACTAGAACTTAATAAGCTGTTATTTTGTTCCCGCTTACGAAGAGCATTATTTCTATTTCTCGCATTAGATGTTGATGGATTTTCTTTACGTTTGAGAATAAATGTTGTTCTTTTCACGTGATGGAATCTTTTATGGTAATGGCATACTTAGCAATGGTCTCTATATATTAGATATGAATGTTGACGTTCTTAATATAAATAACAAGAAAGCCAAAACAAATGACTTGAATGAATCCTACTTATGGCATTGTAGACTTGGCCATATAAATAAGAATCGCATTTCCAAACTCCATAAAGATGGAATGTTGGATCAATTCGATTCACGAATCGTTTGATACATGCGAAGCTTGTTTACTTGGCAAGATGACAAAGTCACCTTTCAGTGGCAAAGGGATAAGATCCAATGAATTGCTTGAGCTCATACATACTGATGTGTGTGGCCCAATGTCAATTCAAGCCAAAGGAGGATACTCTTATTTTATCACCTTCACTGATGACCATTCTCGCTATGGTTATATATACTTAATGAAGTTTAAATCAAGCCTTCAAAAGTTCAAGGAATTCGAAGTGAGGTGGAGAAACAACTAGGTAAAGAAATCAAAACACTTCGATCCGATCGAGGCGGAGAATACCTAGATGGAGAGTTTCAAGATTATTTGAAGGAGAATGGGATTCTACCTGAATGGACTCCTCCCGGAACGCCACAGATGAATGGCGTGTTCGAGAGGAGGAACCGCACCTTGTTGGACATGGTGCGATCCATCTTGAGCTACGTGATTCTTCCAAAATCATTTTGGGGTATGCTCTAGAAACCGCATCCTATACACCGAACCGAAGTTCCATCAAAGACGGTTGACTCTACGCCATACGAGGTATGGACTAAGAGAAAACCGAGCCTAGGTCATCTAAAACCTTGGGGTTGTCCGACTTACGTGAAGCGGATGATGCCTCGACAAATTAGAGCCTGTGTCCGACAAATGTCTATTTGTGGGATATCCTAGGAAACCAAAGGGTACCAATTTTACCATCCCGAGGAACAAAAGGTGTTTGTTGCCAGGATCGCCACTACGGAGAAAGAGTTTATTCGGATAGGGTCGGTGGGAGTAAAATTGATCTTGAAGAAATTCGAGAACCACTTTACGGATAATAGTCGGTTGATGGAAGTAGAGGACTTGCCACACACGGATGTGACACCAAACCTCTACCGTGGACACACTAGCACCTCGAAGATCCACGAGGAACGCCGTGAACCCGAAAGGTACACTCTGGCGTGTATCTCATGGAAGATGAGGACCCTAGAACTTATGAGGAAGTGCTATTAAGGCATGACAAAGAGAAATGGCTAGAAGCCATGAATTACGAAATGGAATCCATGAAAGACAACCAAGTTTGGAACTTAGTTGATCCGCCCGAAGGAATAGTTCCCATAGGGTGTAAATGGGTCTTTAAGAGAAAGACCGACATGGGACGGTAATGTGACCACCTACAAGGCTAGGTTGGTGGCAAAGGTTATAAGCAAAGACAAGGAGTTGACTATGATGAAACCTTCTCGCTTTGTTGCCATGTTAAAATCCATTAGAATTTTGCTTGCTATTGCAAAGCATACCATGATTACGTAAATCGGCGGATGGATGTGAAAACAGCTTTCCTTAACGGGAACACGTCTCGAGGAAGTGTATATATGACACACCTGAGGTTTCACAACCAATGACGCCAGGATGGTGTGTAAAGCGCAAAGATCCATTTATGGATTAAAGCAAGCTTCGGAGTTGGAATCTTTCGCTTTGATGAGATAATCAAGCGATTTGATTTCATCAAGAACGAAGATGAGAGCCTGCTCGGTAAAAACTAGTTTTATAATTTATAAACCGAAACACCCCAAGTATAAGGATCGTAGTATAGGATGTTTACGGGTAAGTCTAAGGAGTGGAATGTTTATCGGATTCAAAGAACAATTATTCTATCGATTATGTCACAATTACTAATCGAACTACTAAACTAAAGGTGAAACTAACTAAAACCTAAACCTAAGAATTAAAACTAAAACAAGAGTAAAAATAAGCAAGAAAAATAAGAAAAGCAGACTGACCCAGACGGCGTTCACTTTGGTGAAGCAGCGTCAAAACTAAACCTAACGGACGGGCGTCGCTATCATGACTAACGTCCACCCTACGATCGTAATGTAAAATTGCGGAAAAGTTGCGAGAAATTAGGGTTTATAAAACTAGAACGTAAACTAAACTTAATCTAAACGATTTAATTAAAACAATTAAAGGAAAACACAGCAAGGCGACTAGATTCCACCTATCAACCAACAATCCCAACTAGATGGTGATTAAAAAGACATAGTTTTTAGTAGTGATTTATTCACGAATTCAATTAAATATCTTCAATCAAATTTTAGGGTTTCGTTTATCTTTTCAAACAAACTAAACAGCAATCAAAACTCAATCACAAGATTGTTTCCAAACTTTTTACTCAACTAAACATGCTTAATCTCTTATAACATGATTAGATGCATTACTTTGAATAAAATCAAACTCAAATAAACATACTTTCATATATTGATTCAAGCATAAAATAAACATAGATCGTTTCATCAAATCTTAATTCAATAAAACTTAAACAACATAAAACAGATCCAAAGTAATGAAAAACTATGAATTAGACTCACTAAACATAAGCATCGAACTCCTCTAGTTGGTTTGGTTGTTGATAGGCTTCCTCCGTCGACTCACCGCAAGGCTTTTAGCCAACAATCATGTTGAAGATGATTGTTGAGTTGAGAAAGTTCATCTCTGTGGAATTAGGGTTACGCCGCAGCTTTTTGGTGTAAAATTGCGATCTCAATTATGTGGTATCCATTAGGGTTGAGAGGCTGCTGCTATATATAGAGTTTCAAGTCGGTTAGGGTTAAGTCGGCAACGGACGCTCGTCTGAAAATCCGGACGCCCGTCCAGAATGCCTGGACGCTGAGTAAACGCTCGTTCATCCTCCGTCTGAACTCTCTGAATGTAAAACACAATTCCGGACGCTCGTCCACGTTATCAAACGCCCGTCTGGAATGGACGCTGCACGAACGCTCGTCCAAGATGCTGAGGGTCGGATTTCTTCATCTTTATCCAATTTCTTCAAGCCAATTCCAACTCTATCTTGAATAATTCGACTTGAGCTTTATTTATCCTCTTTATGCACTCGAAAATCAACACCTACATGATAAATAAACAATGCAAAAATGTAATAAAATCCAAATAATAATAATTCCATTAAATTAACACTTAAAATCATCAATTTTGCATACAATCCTCTTAAAATCATCTTTATTCAATAATTACACGTAAACCCTTAATTCTCATGTAAATTATGCAAATGTGGGAAAAATAATAATGAAATAAACCCTTAATAATCATATAAATATGGCCTTAACAACTCCCCCACACTTAGCTTTTTGTACGTCCTCGGACAAAACAATCAAAACTATAGCTCAACTTTATAAATAATCCACATAGATCTCTAACTCACGTAACAACAGATACAACAACTATAGCAAATGATACCAATACAGAGATAGATTCGGTGTAAGTGTGACAAGCCATTCTCAATCTAGCAAGCCTTTCAAAGAAATATCCTCTCAAAAATTCCAATGACTATCCTAGGTACAGACAATAACAGCTCCACTCAAAGCCTTCCCACGCACTCAGTAGGATAATCCCTACAGCATATCATGCGGTTCTACTGGGTATAAGATCCATGATAACAAAGACTTCACTTTATTCTTACTCATCATTTTTCAAAATTTTCAAATTTGACGCATATCAGAATAAGCTCTTACCCATCATAGTAGAATAGGATGTTTCGTGATAACACCCTACCTTACTCAAATCATAAGGTAGCTTCTTCCAACTGTCGTGAGCTTTTGGTCATCATAGTGGAATAGGACATACGAGGTATACCCTACCGCACTCCAATCATCGACCAGCTTCCGACAAACGTATTTATTAATAATTGCTCACTCACTTTATTTATTCACTTTTCAAAGTCATAAGTTACATCTCACCTATCACATTCAAACGTTATGATATTCACAGTACACGGTCTAACTTAGGTGTAACTATACTGACCTTCCTAAGATAAATCATTAAAAATAATGAAAGGATATAATTTAAAAGTCATGCTTCAAAATCAAAGGCTTTCGTGAGTGAAAAACGAAACTATCTCCATAAAAGTAAAACATGCTATAATTATCTCACTAAGTCACATACTATCATCGTTAGAAAACTACAACTAGCAAGCATCTAGTTCCAATTATATGCTCGAGACGCACAAAAAATTTTAAATTTCGCAGAAATTTAACATCACTCATATTTCAAAGGATATAGCATAAAAACATACCCAAACACCCCCCCACACTTAAATCACATTATGTCCTCAGAATGTGCAAATATAAAAGAAAAAGAAAACTTAGCTGGTTTCAACAGTGGTTGTCGGATGAAAGTTGGCAGAGGTCAGGCCGGAGCATGAATGTACCGCGACAACTCGAATAGACAACACTGGACATAAAAGCTTGTGAACCTGCTCAAAAGTATCTGCAACACTCGACATACCATATAATCTCGGGGTACACGGGGTATATGAGCAACACATAACACAAAACACTTACAATGAACGTAGGAGGAATAACCATCAACACATAATCAACTAAAGTATTATTTCTAAAACAATAAAACAAAACAACCTAAGAAAAGGAAACGAACAAAGAAAACTAGGTTGCCTCCTAGGAGCGCTCTTTTAATGTCAATAGCTTGACACAAAGTTCAAGATCAACCCGGATCGGGCCACTTTGGTTTGACTACCGCCACCTCGATGATCGTAATCGAAGTATTGGGGCGGAAATGATTTTCACCACAACAACAAGTCAAGTGCGCTATAAGATCATTAAACTTTTCTCTCCAAACGACACTGACTCTCTTCTTCTTGTTCTTGCGCACGATCGGCATAGGGGTGCTAACCTGCTCAGGGGTCTCAGGAGAAGGGATCTTACGGGTGGATATAGGAACGTCATCATCATCTGACTCAAAGAAATAAGATGGAACTTCTTCACAAATCAGGACATCTGTATTCTCATCTCTTCTTTGGAAATAAAGAATCTCAGGCTTTTCCTTTGGTTGCCCAAAATATTTCTTAAGTCGATGGCCATTCACTTTAAAAGCTTGATTACCATACCCGTTCAAAGTAATCACTCCACTTGGATTAACCTCGAGAATCTCAAAGGGACGGACCACCACAGACTTTAGCTTACCAGAAACAAATGAAGTGCGGTATTATAGAGTAAAGCCATTTCACCAACTTTGAATTCTCGGTCCTTGATCTTAGCGTCATGGAGTATCTTAGTTCTCTCCTTGCTAAGCTTAGCATTCTCGTATGCACGGAGTGCGAATTCGTCGAGCTCGTTCAATTGTAACAATCGTTTCTCCCCCACGAGTTGGCTATCGAAATTTAAGAATTTAATTGCCCGTAAAGCTCGTGTTCAAGTTCGACAGGTAAATGACAAGCTTTGCCATAGACCATTTGGAAGGGTAGCGTGCCCATCGGGTTTTGAATGCGATCACGATAAGCCCACAATCGTCATCCAACTTAAGACTCCAATTAGATCGATTATTGTTCACGGTCTTCTCAAAATTCTTTTCAAGCTCTGGTTGCTTACCTCGACTTGGCCACTAGTTTGAGGATGATATGGTGTACCAATCTTATGTTTGACACCATACTTCTCAAGGATCTTGTCAAGCGGCGCATTGCAAAAGTGAGTACCTTCATCACTAATGAGTGCTCTCGGACGACTAAATCTAGTAAAGATATTCTTTTGCAAGAATTTCTTTACAACCTTGTGATCATTAGTTTGAGTAGCTATGGCCTCGACCCACTTTGAAACATAATCCACCACACAGACGAGGATATACTTATTACCACAAGAAGATGGAAAAGGTCCCATAAAATCTATGCCCCATACATCGAAAACTTCACATTCAAGAATGGGCTTAAGTGGCATTTCCATCCGACTACTCTGTCGTCCCGTTCTCGGCACCTATCACAACCTTTACAAAAGGCTTACGCATCTTTTAAATGAGTCGGCCGGTAGAATCCGGCTTGAAGGATCTTTGCAACCGTCTTTGGTGTTCCATAGTGACCTCCGGTAGGACCATTTATGGCATTGTTCTAGAATATCCCACTCGATCATGCTCAGGAACACACCTTCGAAGCAACCCGTCTTTCTGGACTACGAACAAATAAGGATCTTCCCATACGAGATATTTAAGGTCGAGAAAGAACTTTTTCTTCTCCACGATACGTCATATCCTCTAAATGACCACTCGCTAAATAGTTGGCGTGAGTCGACATACCACGGCCTAACCGTTTCAAGCTTCATCAATTGCTCGGTCGGAAAATCAATGCCTATATCATTGTGATTTTACGCACCCTCATTTACTAAGCGAGATAAATGATCACCACAATATTCTCACTACCTTTCTTATCTTTAATCACAAGGTCAAACTCTTGTAGAATTAAAATCCATCTAAGTAACCTTGGTTTGGCATCTGCTTTATCCATAAGGTAGCGTAAAGCTGCATGATCTGTCCATACAATCACTTGAGACCCTAGAAGATAGCTTCTAAACTTGTCAATGGCAAAGACGACGGCTAAGAATTCCTTCTCAGTCGTAGTATAATTGCATTGAGCCGGGTTCAAGGTGCGGCTCGCATAATAGATGGGCCTGAACCTTTTATCAAGTCTTTGACCTAAAACTGCGCCTACGGCGTAGTTAGAGGCATCGCACATCAACTCGAAAGGCTTGGTCCAGTCAGGTGCTACTAAAATAGGGGCACTGATAAGCTTATCTTTCAAACAATTGAAAGCTTCTTTGCACTTTTCATCGAACAAGAAATCTACATCTTCTTTCAAGAGATTTGATAAAGGCTTGGCAATCGTAGAAAAGTCTCTAATAAACCGCCTGTAGAAGCCAACGTGTCCTAGAAAACCTCGTACCTCTTTTCTTTGTTTTGGGCACGTCATCTTTTCAATGGCTTCAACCTTAGCCTTATCAACTTGAATACCAGCATTGGACACCTTATGTCCCAAAACGATTACTTCGTCTACTAGAAAATGGCATTTTTCCCAGTTAAGCACCAGATTTTTCTCAACACAACGTTGGAGTACCATATCTAGATTCTTTAAGATTTCATCAAAACTATCGCCGTAGACTGAGAAGTCGTCCATGAAGACTTCCATGCATTTCTCAACAAGTCCATCAAAAATAGCCAACATACACCGTTGAAAAGTCGCAGTGCATTGCACAGACCGAATGGCATTCTACGAAAAGCAAAAGTACCGGATGGACACGTAAAGCGTGGTCTTCTCTTGGTCATTGGGGTCAATGGCTATCCGGAAGTAACGAGTATCCATCGAGAAAACAATAATACTTGTGACCACTCGTCTTTCAATAAGTTGGTCAATGAAGGGTAAGGGAAGTGGTCCTTGGCAAGTAACCTCATTCGATCCACGATAGTCAATCTGAGACTCTATACGATCCACCTTTAGCGTAGGGCAACTTCTTCCCCTTTTTCATTCTTTTTCAACCGTAATACCGCCCCTTCTTTGGCACAACCTGAGTAGGGTGACCCACTCGCTATCGGCGATTGCATAGATGATTCCCATGTCAAGCCACTTTATAACCTCCTTCTTGACAACCTCTTGCATATGCGGATTCAGCCTTCACTGAGGTTGTCTTACCTTTTAGCTCCTTCCTCCGTTCGGATTTTATGCATGCATATGTCAGGTGATCCTCGGATATCACCCACTTGCCAACGACGCGAGGATGTTTTTCTTAAGCACTTCTATAAGTTGTGCTTCTTGCTCGAAGTCGAGTTTCAAGAAATGATCAAAGGCAATTTATCTCCATCCTTAAGAAAGATATACTTAAGGTGTTTTGGAAGCGGTTTAAGCTCTAAATCGGTAGGTGGTTGCTCAACACTAGACTTTAACGGGCCACCTTTCTCTTTATGAGCTTGGAGTGGTTGTGATGAGAACACCTCATCTTCCCGAGGCTCAACCCCCAAAGATGCTGGATCAAATCATCCATCGGAATCCTCCGGTCAACACTTGCTTCCTTTTCTTGTGATCGATCATTTTCCTTAACTCTTCATCTTTAAGCTCTTACGCTAACTCCTCCCAATCATCTACTTCCCAATGAGTAGCTTCTCTCCAAAACTCTACCTCGTCCCAACTACCCATCGAGAGCTTCTTCACCACGGGGATGAAGTCTTCTCGACTCGATTCTTTGAAATGATCGTTTGTTGTTGGGCATCTCCATACTTCTAACTCAATAATGAGCTCGGTATGAGCGAGTGAAGATGATTTCGTCAATGCCTACGGTGGAAATGAATTAGAAGATGGTCATGATCACCGGATCCTCAATGTCCATGACTTCAAAAACACCTATCTCTGTAAGCTCCATTGCATCCTCATAATAAGCATCTCCTCCGTCCTCATATATGGCTTTGACAAGCGATATTTCATCAATTACGGCTCTTTTCAGGATGTGTCCTCGTGTGAAGGTGATTGGATGTGTCACCGACTCTAAGAGTAATTTGTCCTTTGCGTAAGTCGATGAGGCGTTAGAAGTGTCTAAAAAGGTTCGGCCTAGAATTAGAGGCATCTCTTGTCGGTGGATAGTCTAGAATAACCCAGTCGGTAGGGAAGACTAAATGTTCAATTTGAAGGAGAACATTAGCTACACAACCGGCTGCAGTACGACTAGATTTGTCTACCATCTGAAGAGAAATGGGGCGTTCTCGCATCCTTTTATCTAACCCGAGCTTTTTGCATACATTCAATGGCATCACATTGATGGAGGCCCCTGAGTCGCATAAGACATTTTCGAACAAATGGCCCTCAATCTCACAGAGATTGAAGGTCCGCAGTGGTCACCTCGCTAACATGACAATTTTTTTTGTGAAACCATCGCGCAATCTTCTCGAAACACTTCTTGACCATCCCTGAAGCTTTCTCTTGCTCCTGCTGCAATTCTTTAAGATACTTAGTACATTTAGGCATTTAGATTAATACCTCGGCTAAGGGCATACTCACTTTAGTGTCTCTAAGCATCCTCCTCACCCCATCATACTGCTTGTCTTTGGCGAGGGCTTTCTCTTTCCTTTTTGGTGGATAAGGAAGGGCTTTATCATTCCCTGTAGCTTGATTCTTTATCGCCTCATCCTCCTTATCCTTCCATCTCACAAACTTTTCTTCCTTTTTTCTTAGTCAGAGTACCGCCCTTGACTTTCCTTTCTTTCCTCGTCATCGAATTATTTTCATCCTCCGAAGAATTGTCACTAAGCTCCTCATCGTTGTTTTCTTCTTCGGCATGTGGTTTTCGATTTCCCCTCCCGAACTCATGGCGTCGGGAGGGGCTACTCTGCTTCCGACATCTTGCCGGATCCGGCCTTCTTACCACTTCTCGAGTTACTTCGTTCAACTCCTCTTCTTGCCCATACTCCCACCGAGGTGTAATGGCGGTGCAAACATTCACATCGACTTTGGATTTCTCTCGGTATAACTCGGGAGTTTACCGTGAGGTCCGCTTGCTTGCTGGTGCGCCATCGACCAACTTGTCTCTCAATTGCTTTAACACTAGTAGACGAGTCTTCACCATGTCTACCCGGCTCATCGAATTTGTGTTGAGGACACATGAGGTGGTATGATTGTTGTTACGATTTTGATTCCACCACCTTGAGGCCTTTGGGAGTTACGAAGGCGGCCTCGATAGTTCGAGTTGAAAGAATTTGAATTTGAAAGGCCGGTGGTAACTTGGCTTGATTGAAGTTTTGTCGTTGAAATCTGAGTAGTTCGGCTTTGATTGAAGTTTCGGAAGGGTTGGTTTTGATTATCCATTAAGTTTACCTCCTCCGTCATCTCGTCCGCACTGTGTTTCAAGATAATTTGAATCGGAAAATTTTGCATCTGAAGATTGGCCAACCGCTTGCTTATCAATTCCATCCGAGCAACCAACAGATTTGTGTATCGAGATTGCTTGCGATGCCTTCTTTCTTAACAATATTGGTCTTCTTAGGAGTCGACCACATATTGTTCTTGGCGATGGTCTCGACCACTCTGTAGGTAGATCTCATCACCTCCCTAAGAAGGATCCATGAGGTGTGGAGTCAAGATAGTCTCTATTAGGTTGAGAGACACCTCTCAGAAGCAGTTCCAACAACTCATATACGTCATATCCGTGATTGGGGCACTTCCTCATCAATGATTTAATCTCTCCCAAGCCTTGCCAGCAGTCTCATCCTCCATCCGCTCAAGCGTAGCTATTTCCCGTTTCATCTCCATAATCTTGCTCGGTGAAACCCACTTGAGAGCGAAGGCTCTTTTGACATCATTCCATGTATGGAGGGAATGATGTGCTAACGACTTAAACCATCTCGCTTGCTTCACCTTTCAAAGCAAAAAGGAAATAGCTTCAACTTTACGATCTCGAATCAACACCAGGATAATGGCACGCTTCACGATTTGTACGAATGTGGACAAGAAGTCGTGTGGATCTTCTGAGCGATACCATGGAAAGAGCTATTCGAACCGATTGCAACAACTCCGTTCTTTAGATCAAAGTTCGCTCCTCCCATGTCGGGAGGACGAATAAATCTATGTCCTCGAGAAAATCTTAGTTTAGATATGGAGTGTAGGGGTCTGGTTCAGATTGATTAAGCTGGTTTTGTCTAAATTGTTGAAGTTGTTGATTTATGCCGACTTCTTCGATTCATTTGTTCTTGCAGAGCTTGCATCTGTTGAAGGAGTAAATTTAACTGAGCTTGGGGGTCAGGATTTGGAATTGGTGGATCTTGATCCGCCATTTTGTCCAAATCAGGGAGAAGCCTTCTCTTAAGGATAGATCGTTCAGGCTCAGGATCAAAGATCAGAAGTCCCTTCTTACTTCTCGTTTGCATAAACCAGAAGAAAGGAAAAGGAAGAAATCAACCTTAGGGTTGATTAGAACAGGTTTAGAAAAGGTTTGATGGTTTAGAGGGAGAAAAGAAGATAGAAAAGAAGTGATGATTTGAGAGATCGAATCAAGGCGTCGGTATGAACGGACGTTCGTTCTGAACTGAACGCTCGTTCAGTTGAATGAACGTTCGTTCAGAGGGCAGAATTGAGGTGGACGGGCGTTCAAGTTGTCGAACGCTCGTCCAGCTACGGAAACCTAAAAACTAAGGTTATCACAAACTTAAAAAACGAGATAAAAATAATTATGGAAACTAAAAGAAACTTATGAAAACAAATAAATCTCCAACTTATAGAAACAAATCTAAATTATCAAAAGCTAAGAAAATTAATGAAGGGAAAATAAAATCAAATAAAATAAGGTAAAACGAAAACAAAAATAAGAGTAATTCTAGAATTTAGACCTACAAATTAAAATCAAAATAAAAATTAAAATCGATATAATAATTTATACCTAAAAGAATCCGACAACCGTTACCGACTCCCCGGCAACGGCGCCAAAAAACTTGTTCGGTAAAAACTAGTTTTATAATTTATAAACCGAAACACCCCAAGTATAAGGATCGTAGTATAGGATGTTTACGGGTCGTCCTAAGGGAGTGGAATGTTTATCGGATTCAAAGAACAATTATTCTATCGATTATGTCACAATTACTAACTGAACTACTAAACTAAGGCTGAAACTAACTAAAACCTAAACCTAAGAATTAAAACTAAAACAAGAGTAAAAATAAGCAAGAAAAATAAGAAAACAGACAGCCAGACGAGCGTTCACTTTGGTGAACGAGCGTCTGAAAACTAAACCTAACGGACGGGCGTCTGCTATTGCGGACGAACGTCCACCTACGATCGTAAGCAGAAAATTGCGAGAAAAGTTGCAGAAATTAGGGTTTATAAAACTAGAACGTAAACTAAACTTAATCTAAGCGATTTAATTAAAACAATTAAAGGAAAACCTGAGCAAGGCGACTAGATTCCACCTATCAACCAACAATCCCAACTAGATGGTGATTAAAAAGACATAGTTTTTAGTAGTGTGATTTATTCACGAATTCAATTAAATATCTTCAATCAAATTTTAGGGTTTCGTTTATCTTTTCAAACAAACTAAACAGCAATCAAAACTCAATCACAAGATTGTTTCCAAACTTTTTACTCAACTAAACATGCTTAATCTCTTATAACATGATTAGATGCATTACTTTGAATAAAATCAAACTCAAATAAACATACTTTCATATATTGATTCAAGCATAAAATAAACATAGATCGTTTCATCAAATCTTAATTCAATAAAACTTAAACAACATAAAACAGATCCAAAGTAATGAAAAACTATGAATTAGACTCACTAAACATAAGCATCGAACTCCTCTAGTTGGTTTGGTTGTTGATAGGCTTCCTCCGTCGACTCACTGCAAGGCTTTTAGCCAACAATCATGTTGAAGATGATTGTTGAGTTGGAGAAGTTCATCTCTGTGGAATTAGGGTTCTGGCCGCAGCTTTTTGGTGTAAAATTGCGATCTCAATTATGTGGTATCCATTAGGGTTGAGAGAGGCTTTGCTATATATAGAGTTTCAAGTCGGTTAGGGTTAAGTCGGCAACGGACGCCTGCCTCGAAAAATCGGACGCCCGTCCCGTAATGCCTGGACGCTGAGTAAGCCTTCGTTCATCCTCCGCTCGAACTCTCTGAATGTAAACACAATTCGGACGCCGCCCACGTTATCAAACGCCCGTCTGGAATGGACGCTGCATTTAACGCTTCGTCCAAGATGCCGAGAGGTCGGATTTCTTCATCTTTATCCAATTTCTTCAAGCCAATTCCAACTCTATCTTGAATAATTCGACTTGAGCTTTATTTATCCTCTTTATGCACTCGAAAATCAACACCTACATGATAAATAAACAATGCAAAAATGTAATAAAATCCAAATAATAATAATTCCATTAAATTAACACTTAAAATCATCAATTTTGCATACAATCCTCTTAAAATCATCTTTATTCAATAATTACACGTAAACCCTTAATTCTCATGTAAATTATGCAAATGTGGGAAAAATAATAATGAAATAAACCCTTAATAATCATATAAATATGGCCTTAACAAGCCCTGTGTTTACAAGAAGGTTAGTGGGAGTGCCATTGTGTTCTTAGTGCTTTATGTGGATGACATACTGCTCATAGGGAATGATGTGCCTATGTTACAATCAGTCAAAGCTTGGTTATCCAAGAACTTCTCAATGAAGGACTTGGGTGAGGCAGCCTATATTCTGGGAATAAAGATCTATAGAGATAGATTTAAAAGGTTGCTTGGTCTGGTCACAATCCACCTACATAGACAAGATGTTGAAGAGATTCGACATGAGCGCCCAAGAAAGGATTCTTTGCCCATGTCACATGGGTCTACTGTCAAAGGAATGAGTCCTAAGACAGAGGAGGAAAGGGCACAAATGAGTAAAGTCCCTTATGCTTCGGCAATCGGGTCCATCATGTATGCCATGTTATGCACAAGACCAGCACGTCTCGCACCTCTTAGTATGACTAGTAGGTACCATCCCAATCCAGGTGATGGTCAGCTGGATTGTTGTCAAGAATATCCTTAAGTACTTGAGACGCATTCAGGATATGTTCCTGGTTTTCGAACGATGATTTAGTATTACGAGGTTACACAGATGCCGGTTTCCAAACCGACAAGGGCGATTTTATTTTAAGTCGCAACTGGATTTGTTTTCACGCTTAACGGCGGAGCGGTGGTGGAAGAGTTCCAAGCAGAGACTACCGCGGACTCTACAACGGAAGCCGAATACATAGCAGCCTCGGAGGCGGCAAAAGAAGCGATTTGGATGAAGAAGTTCATTCATCGAACTTGGTGTGGTTCCTCCATTGAAGGTCCAAAGGTGCCTCTGCATTGTGATAATAATGGAGCGATATCTCGATCAAAGGAACCAAGGTCTCATCGAAGTCCAAACATGTGCTACTGGCGCTATCACTTGATTAGAGAGATAGTAGATAGAGGAGATGTAAAGATAGAGAAAGTCCACACGGATGATAACATAGCCGATCCGTTAACCAAGGCATTGTCTCAAGCTAAGCATGAGAAACATGTTCACTTGCGAGGGGCTTAGGCATATGGGTGATTGGCTTTAGGCCAAGTGGGAGATTGTTGGAAAGGTGTCTAAACCCAATCGGGTCGGACCGGATCCGACGGGTCGGGTCATTTCTGCCTATTTAGTTCATGTAATAACTTTATTATGATTAATAAAAGCACTTATGTTATTATATATTGTTTGTCTTCATATTATTTGTTGTATATATATAGTAACGTCCCTAGTATCGATCTGTGATAGAGAAACCATGATAGTGATTATGGTTGATGAGATCTCTAATCACTATAACAAGGTTGGTACTTAAATGTCTCTAGTCTTACATATTATCAAATGGGACATTGATGATATAATCGGACTAGCACGTATTGGATGTCTTCTATCTTTTAGAAGGTAGGGATAGATCTCGCTTCATCGAAGTGTAGGGACACTTGGGTATGCGTGGGACGTGTATTAGAGAATGCGACGTTAGGATCGACCCACTTACATTAAGTGTCACACTATGTGGCGGTTGTGTAATTATCCTTTTGACCGAGTCTTCATGGCATCACGGTGTGGATTGTCATGCTTTGACACTATTGAGATTTCTCCTAACCACGGGCGATCATGCGGTAGTGATTGGGTATGATATTGAAGCACGCGGAGTATACATGATTGGTCGTCCGGGAATCGCGTATCCTATGATTGGGATTGAATATCCGAAATGGCCTTCTTATAAGGAATGTCTAGCTCTCGAGAATCTTTGCAAAGTGGGAGTAAATGTGTTATTCGAGAGAGCATGATATCCAGATTTATAAGATACGATCGTCAATATATTGGCACTCGAGATAGATCGTATGGATATTATTACAGCGATAGGATTGTAAGTTACTCGGTAACTGCTTCACATGAAAGGTAGTAGTCATTGCTTTTGACTCTTCCGATAATTGGGGGTCGTCGGTGTGTTGCTAGACGCTATCCCGTGATCGTTAGGTATAAAGGGCATTTTGGTAAATTGCACTTTGTGTCTACGGCCAACATATTCGGAAGCCTATCGGGTCACACACATATGAACATCGAGTCGGATTAAAATGCGGTTATAGTTGATAACCAAATAAGGAAAGTTTATCTCAGACTATAAAGGTTATAGTGGTAAATTAATATGGTGGTATTTATTTATTATGAATAAATAAAATACAAGATATTAATTATATATAAATTATATTAATTAAAGAATATTCCGAAGTCAATTTATTGACTAAAAGGGCGCCACTTTTGAGTGTATGAGATACACTTGGATTGTGCAAGACTTTAATTAATAAATATTGCCATAATATTAATATAGGATATTAATTGATTTTGGAAAAATAGATTTATGGTAATAAGATAATTATAATCAATATATGATATTGACAAAATATTATAATTAAAGAGATAAATCAATCTAATTGATTTTCCTTATTTTATTGGAAAAGGTTTTTTCTCCTCCACACTACATATGTGGGCGCCACTTGCTCTATAAAAGGAAGTGGGTGTCAAGCTCTTTTGTACAACACAATTGCAAGGGTTCATAATTCTTGTGTAAAATAGAGAGCTCTCCATAGTGAGTTTGTGAGGAAGAAAAGGTCGATCCAAGCGGCCGGAGTTTTTCCGATAGCAATCCAAGGAGGATTCGAGGGGTTCGTGTGGATTAGCGATAGAGGCCGGACGCGTGGACGGCTTGCGCATTGAACTACTCTCCGTTGGCGGTCAAAGCGACGATCTTGTAGATCATCTAAGGTATAACCGTCAAACTACTTAACATGTTTATTGCATTAAACGAAGAACGATCTAGAAAAGGAAATCAAAAATTTTAAATTCATTACTGCGTTAAACTAGTGATTTCCTATTATCAAGTTTCTATTAAAAGGCAAGACAGACTCGATTCTACGCATAAAGGTTACATCTCCCAATATGCCTAAATCAGTAACTACTTAGCTTATCTTTGTTACAACATGCTATCAAGGTGGAGCGTGACATATTGAGATCTTCAGGATACAATAACCCGGAACGTATTGAAATCTTCAGGATACAATAACCGGTTCCGATAGTATGAACATACGGCGATGCCTATAGGCCTGCGGCCGATAGGACACTCACTTTGATTTGTCTGTTCACACATCACGCTATAGATCTTCAGGATCTACCCAAGACCACATGGTGTTTAATCTTTTATCTAGCAAGTTGTGTAGTATTAGGTGATTAACTAACCATCCTAGTTCATTTAGATAACACATCCTCACCGACACCACTCATCATAATCAAGAGCCAATTTGAACAAAGCCGAAAACCAGGCTCCAGGTGAACGCCGTCTCGAATGACCAAACGCCCGTTCAAAGGTTCGGACGCTCGTTCGAAAATCCAGGACGCTCGTCCAAGGTGAATCCAGGTGAACGCCCGCCCGGAGGACCAAAGCGTGCGCTCAAGGTCCCGGACGCTTCGTCCAAAGATCCAGGACGCTCGTTCGTCCTGGAAATTTTCCAGAAACTAATTTCGATCCTTCATCGTTTTCATCCATTTTTCAAACCAAAAACCCAATCTTTCTTAACCAAAATCCATCTAAATAATCTACCAACCATACCAAACATCAACCATATCATAGACATCAATTTAACGCCAATTAAATCACTAAAGCAAAGAAGGAAAACAACACGGCCATTGCATATTCAAAGCTCGAAAACGTAGGAGTTTCTCTCCTTACCTTATCCGCCTAAATGCTCAGAACTAACTCATCGATCCTGGTACCGATGAAGCTCGTCACGAGGATTCCAACGGTATGCTACGATCTGAAAACGGAAGAGAAACGAGGGAGATATCAAGGATCGAAAATTTGACGATTCCAATGCCCAAAACAGCGATTTCTCTTACCGGAGGAGAGGGAGTGCGGCTGCTCCAAAAATTCAGAGTTTTAAGAAATGATGATTAGGTTTTGGTATATTTCCGTTTATATACTACAACCTAATTATCATTTAAACCCGAATTTACCCTAAATACCCTCAAACAACCATTAAACCGAAACCGTTACAATTCTAAGGATTTAATTCCAACGAAAAGGAAAAAGAATATTAATTACGTTTTCGTAAAATGACACGTCTGCCCTTTTATGAAAATCGGAATATTACATTCTCCCCCCCTTAAGTGGAGTTTCGTCCTCGAAACTCGAACGTACCTGGTAAATCCCAAAACTCCGGAAATTCGTTGATCATATCACCTTCAACTTCCCAAGTTGCTTCCTCAGGTGTATGATTGCTCCACTGAACAAGAACCAACTGAACCATCTTCCTCTTAATCATCTTTTCCTTCTGCTCGAGAATCTTAATCGGCTTTTCATCATAAGCGAGGTTGTCCTGAAGTATCTCTGGATCCACTTTGTAGACTCAACCTGCTCTTCGTCAAACACTTCTTCAACATCGAAACATGGAAGACGTTGTGAACTCTGGACATAGACTCTGGCAACTGAAGTCTATAGGCTAAAGGTCCAATCCTCTCCAGAATTTCAAAAGGTCCAACATACCTCGGGCTCAACTTTCCTTTCTGACCAAAACGCTTTACTCCTCTCATTGGTGATGCCTTCAAGTAAACACGGTCACCAACCTCAAACTCAAGCGGTCTCCGTCGACATCTCGCCCAACTTTTCGCTGTCTTGAGCTATCTGCAGATTTTTCTTCACTAATCGAACCTCTCTTTGGCTTGCTCAACTAACTCGCCCAAGAAGTGTTTCTCCCCAACATCGCCCCAAAACAAAGGCGCCCCGCATCTTCTACCATACCGGGGCGATGGCCTAAAGCCAATCATTAGAGAGATAGTGATCCGCCCCGCTCGATACCCTTTGTTAGAGCATTGCCCAACCATTAAGCTAGTCTCGGGTTGACCTCCGCGATGCATTGCCCAACCCGATGCATTGACCACCCCCGATGCATTGACCACCACGATGCAATCACCACCACGATATTTTACCGAATTAATTTCAGAAAATCGATTTTTTTCTTTATAAATTCGACTTCAAACGGATATATCTTTTGATATAAAACTCCGATCAACATAATTCTTTCACCTTAATTCATATTTTTTTTATGCAGTGACATCGGCAATCATATGCAGTGATATCAACATTTTATGCAGTGACATCGGCAATCATATATGCGCGACATCAACAATTTATGCAGTGACATCGGCAATTAGATATGCAGTGACATCAGCAATCATATGAATGACATCAACAATTTATGTAGTGACATCGGCAGTCATATATGCGAGAGACATCGCGATAAAGTGGCCACCCACGATGCACGAGAGACACCGCGATGCGAGACCATCGGGATGCATTGATCACCGGGATGCAAATGACATTTGATGAAGCAACACCGTGATGACATTTGATATTTTTTCGACTTAATTTCATAAAATCGATTTCTTTTTTTTTCTTCATAAAATCGACTTCAAATGGCTATATCTTTTGATATAAATCTACGATCAACATAAATCTTTCACCTTAATTCATATTTTTATGTAGTGACATCGGTAATCATATATGTAGTGATATCAACATTTTATGCAGTGACATCGGCAATCATATATGCGTGACATCAACAATTTATGCAGTGACATCGGCAATCAGATATGCAGTGACATCAACATTTTATGCAGTGACATCGGCAATTTATGCAGTGACATTGGCATTTTATGCAGTGACATCAACAATTTATGCAGTGACATTGGTATTTTATGCAGTGACATCGCCAAATCATACACAAACCCACCATCAACATATATCTTTGCTTTCTTTGTTTCAAGGTGATGCATGTTAAACTAATTGATCATTATTACATCATGATCAACGGTGTCGATACATGATGTGACATTCGTTGTGTCATAACGGTTGTGTCCGGATCATTACTCAAAAAAAAGAAAGGAAAAAATAAAACATCATCCAAAGCCTTTCATAATTATACCAAAGCATCCAACTTTTATTTCTATTTTTTCACATTTCCAATACACTAGAATTTAGAAAGCTTTCCAGCATAATGAATGGAAAACCATTAAGGTTTGGCCCTGATTGAACCATTTGGCCCAAAACCAAATTGTATATATAATGACATCAACATTTTTTGAATTCAAGTTTCATTACCTCACTCAAATGAGATGCATTCGTAGTACATTGAAGGTTTTCTGAATGAACAATGATGTGACGATTAATCGAAAGTTATACTAACCACAAACCATTCAACAAATAGATTTTTATTGAAAAGTCTGAAAAGATTAAACATAAGCTCCATAAGCAAGTAACAGGAGCAAGCTCTTTAAAAGCAAGAACAATAGAAGATAAAACAAAACAAGATCAGAAGCTTTCGGAAAATGAAAGAGCAATCTGTCATCATAAATTTTCACTGAATATCCTTACTCATTGGTCTAGGAAAATACTTAGGAAATTAACTGCAAGTCTGCAACAATCAAGACTCAAACTTTGTATATGCACATGTGAGAGAATTTTTGACCTGAACCCACAAGATACTCGGCTGAGGATGTGCTTTCAAGAAATAATCAGTCCCCCACTTGATTGCCTCTAGCGCGTGTTGATACTCTCCTCCGTCTCCGGCGCCGACTATTTCCTCCTTGTACTGTATTACACTCCACCCCAGCATTGTCACCGTGAAAGCCATCGGAAACCCGAATTTCACATTGTCACCGGCATCATAGTACCCTCCGATCAGATCCACCTGTATACAACACTATTTTCCCTCAAAATTTCTCCAAGACAAATGTTTCAAAATGAAAAAAAATTGGAAAAGTGGAGAGCGAAAAAAATGCAAGATTAGAGATGGATCAGAGACCCCTTGTTCCAAGCCGTCGGTGAGACCGGAATGGTGACGGCAGGTGACTCGTTGATTGTAAGGTAAGTGGCCGGAGCGTTGGGCTTCGAAATGGAGGAGGCTTTTGGAAAGGGCTTCACCATAGTCGAAATCAGCGTGAGACGGCAAGAGAAAATTTAATCGAGAATCTCTTAGCTCCATTATTAAAGAGAGGGTTAATTTTGTCTAAGAAGTGTTATTTTGTCCTTATAACTGATGATCTTTTTTGGGTGTCCTAAGTGTCTAATTAACTCTCAAAACATGTCCTTATAAACAAATAACACTTTAAATAATCTTGTTAAACTTTCCGTCCTAAGAAGATTAGAATTAAACCCTCAAAAATAAAATAGAATTAGACAAAATTAATGCATTTACTTTTCCCGTAAAGTGTTTTGCAATATTGATTTTAGTACTAATATAAAAAAACGACATAAAAAGCCTTGATGATGTAATATGTGAAAAAATACATAGCCTTATCTTAGTATAAGTTTTTATTTTTAATATGTGTTGTTTTGTAATAAAATAATGAAAGAACAAATCTAAACTTTACGATATTAATACGTTAGACTTGTAATGTTATCAAACACTCTAACTGATTTCAGCACTTAAATTAATCGGTCACTTATCATATTCAGATTTCAGATTTCAGACTTCAGACTTCAGACTTTAGATTTAACAAACGACCCCTAAATATAGACTGGATTATAGTTTAATATGAACAAGAAAAAAATTATTGAATTTTACAAAAAAAAAAATGGATTTTATGTTTTTTTTTCTTCCTATTTTTATTCTATATGTATGTGTGTGTTTACATGAACTAGACCGGAAATGTCCCTTAATAAACAAGTTTGTAAGTATATAATATGAATATGAAATGAACTGAATTATTTAACATTTATTGCACATGTTTTTCTAATACTTTAAAATTTTATATATTTCAAGATAAAAGGCCCCACCCGATTAATCGCTTAGAGCATCCACTATGAGGGTGCTGAACACTATGGGTGAATAAAAAAAACCTAAAACCAAACCAACCGGTCGAACCAAACACGTCCAAACTGAAAAAGCATAAGTCATGGTTTTTTGGTTGGTTTTATGTTAGAACAAACCAAACCGTGAAAAACAATTTGGTTTTGTTTTTCTAAAATAAAATCGGACCAAACCGGATATATATATATATATATATATATATATATATATATATATATGTTTGTGTGTGTGAGTGTGTGTGAATGAATATTTACGTGTGTATATACATGTGTGTGTATATATGTATATGTGTATGTATATCGACACTATTATTTAGGAGGTCCTTTAATCAAAGTCGATTCTTACAATGCACCTACGAAAATTCGGTTATACTGTGGTGCACGAGTAGATTGGTGCGGGGTAAATAATAGTCCCTTAATTATCACTACATGTAAATAAATAATAACTCAGTCCATTATTTGTTAATACTTCAACCAACTACCTCACGCAGGTTGTGACATGTATATATATATATCTCAAAACAACACGCCACATAAGCACACATTGTGGATGGGAAATGGACAGAACCACACCCACTCCCACCCTTTTGTGCACACAATCCTAGATATTATAATTGATTCATTTATTTTTATGCATTTCCTCTATTTTTTCTGATTTAGATATTTATTTTTGCTCTGCCAAGATTTTTCTGTGCTTCTCGAAATTGAATAAAAAATTATTCTTGCGAGGTGAGTCATAGTGTACAAAGCAGATGCAAGATGTAATGTGGATGCTAATTCATACACTTTGTGTCATTTTCAATTTTCCAAGTCATTTTATGAAGTGACCATAGTGAATACTCTTATATCTGTCAGGGCTTCATATTTGTCAGGGCCAGCCCTGACTTCCCCATTTTTTTTGTACAAGGCCATGTATATGCAACATACATAAGTACTCTTTCCGTCCCAAAATATAACTCATCATAGAGTTTTCACATAGTTTAGAAAAGTGGTTAAATGTTATTAATGTGTGGTTAAAATGCTTAATATATCAATTGACTATCATAAATGCAACAGTTGTAAAGTAAGTAAAAGTGTCGGATAGATATAAATTAAGTGTAATATGTGGGATTTTTTTAGGAAGAAAAATGTTAAAAAACGTCATTGATATTATTGTAATTACTTGTATTATTAGACAATTAAGAAATGTACGATGACTTAAACGTCTCGTCTCCGCACTCCGGTCCGATAAATTTTTAAACGAGTTCAAAAATGAGGTTAGCATGCTTAGATCGTCGTCCTCGCTTGGTTTAAAAGGACTAACCCGAGTTGACAAGATATTTATGTCTCACACTTATATGAGAATGAGACGGCTATTATTTTACATATTTGAGACTTTACATTCTCCTCTTATAAGGATCGACGTCATCGCCAGACGTACTGAGGATTTGTCCCAGTGGACTTGTCTCGATTTCATCCCTACCAGGGAGTTCAGAGTGCCACCTCTACCGCTCTCTCGCGCGGTGTGACACTTGGGTTCGTCTCGATAATCGGTTCGATCTCATTATTTCGTAACGCCCCTGCACTCGGGTATGGTGGCTAAATCATTTATAAATAATCCGGTCAATCGCTTAAATCGTCGTCGCCGCTTTGTGCAAAAATGATAACTCGAGTTGACAAGATTTTTATATCTCATACTTATATGTGGGTGAGCACACTATTACCTTAAAGGCGTGAGACTTTAGATGATAGTACTCATCGTATTCGAATTGACATCTTCCGGTAATCACCATTTAACCGTTATCTTTGTCTCCACACTTTCTACACGTCCCTTCCGTACCGCATGCCACAAGCTCTAATTTTTTTTTTTAATTATTTGTACTAATCCAACTTCATTCAAACTCTTTTTATTCAGCAACTTACCTCAATTAGCGGATCCAATAAATTGCTTCATAATAACTTTTTACTTGAATTATCCAACTTCAATCAAACTCTATCTTTTTTTATAACTTACCTTAATTAACGGATCCAATAAAATCCCATCATATAAATTACAAAAGTCATAATCCCGGTCACACAGCGTAGTTTCGTTGATTTACTAATCAATAAATTCTCTTATTTATAAAGGACAATGATACCCTTAAATAATAAAAGGTAGAGTTTTATATATGTAATTATTTTTTTTGCTTCAAGTCCGTGATCTCCGAACCCGTTGGTCCGACTAAACCAGTAGTTCGGTAGGGTCGTGCGTCATACAGCTCTCACTTTACTCGAGTAGTAAGGTTTGTAGAAAGCTCTTTTCAAATACGACGTTTCAGAGGAGAATCGAAAAGTAGAGTATTCAATTATGTGTTATAAAACCATAATAAAAAAAAAGGAGGTATTTATTTGCACCACACCCAATCAACCACTACACCACTCTATACCTCACACTACACTTAAAACCTAAATCTACCCTTGCACCACAATGAATTTCCTATGTTTTTCGTTTTTTAGTTACACCCCAATTTCTACCTTGACACCAATCACACCACACGTTTATAGTATTTTCACACAATTTTTTATATACTACAAATTAATCCCTTAATTTAATACGACTTACATACTATATACACACCCTAATTTTGAAGTTGGAGATGGGATGACCAAACAATATGTCAAAGGAGTCATCGGAATCAATGATCGGAATCAATGGAGGTGTTGGCCGAAGGTGGCCCGGTTTGGCCGGAATCTGCCATAGAAGGAGTATGCCGGATTCAGCCATTGGAGATATACCGCCCTCTGCAGCTAGGCCTCATAGACCAACAAAAACACAAAAGAAGCTCCCTACACTTTTCCAGCAATCGAAATCGGAGCTGTCGTATATTTCTTCTTCTTTTCTAAACATATTTATTTTCAAATATTTTGTAAGCTCTGTGAAAGCCTATAACACAGGTACTCTTTTTTATTTTTGTCAGTATTCCGACTTCTGCAATCATATCGTCTTCCGAGCAATTCAATCTTTGCATATACATCTACATGTACCCACGTAGCTTTGCTTTTGATTCAGACTATAATGGAATATTCGTTTTTACATGTTATGTGTTTTCTATTTGGATGATTGATTGGGAATTTGCATGAGAGCGATTTATATTGGAGCAGTAGGGGCGGGTGGTTTGGCAGGGGGAGGGGGAGGGGAGAGGCAGACTGGGTGGTATTGGTGGCGGGTTTTTTCAGGTTGGGGTCGGTTGGTTGGTCCTCGAAAAGGACGTGTATTGGAGCTGAAAAGCCGCCGGCGGTCATGGCTGTGGAGGTGGAAGGCGAGGGGGGGGGAGGTGCTCTTTTTGGGTGGAATGTAAAGGTTTTGGATTTAATGGTTGAAGAGAAGGAAGAGAGGATGAGAAAAAGAGGGTGGTAGTTAGAGGTCCGGCCGGTGGTAGACGCTGGCAAACGGAGGTTGCCGGTAAAAAACAAGGAGGCCTGTATATAAGGAAAAATGGTAAATCATGCCATCAGAAGGCCTCGATATTTCGTTTATTCCTTCAGCGGCTCGGATCAAGTCTTTGACTCTCTTCTAGTTTACCACTTCTTTAGACTATTCCTACTATTTATAGTTCTCAATCTGACTTTTATCGTCCAAGTCTTATATAGTATTGTCTTAAATAGTATATTATATAAAGAAAGAATAAGTAAAGCTTTCCCAGAATGACTTTGACTTGTAGCAGCAAGATAGGCTGGCTTTCTTCCTGAGGCACATACCTAAAAGAGGGTACCGCCAGCCACATAGCACAAGCTGGGGTATCTTACCCGACTTCGATTTCATAAGGAAATGCCTACAACTAAGTATATAAGACTAGACAATCAAATTGGCTTTTATACCTATGTTTTAGGTCAAACTTTTTTCTGACATTTTTTTTCAGATTCCGCGTCCAAATTTGGACGATTTCGTCCAAATATAGATAAAACGTCACAATATTCATTCTTTTCCGTCAAAATTCATTCACTGACCAAAAAGGACGGAATCCGTCCAAATTGTGACGTACCTTTTCGTCAGTGAGTGAATCCGTCCAAATTTTGGCGGATCTATTTGTAGCCTCGTCAAAATGGAGGACGCATCGTCCGAATTTTGACGGATCCGTCAAATTTAAAACCCTTATCATGTCTTCTTTCTTATCCATCAAAAGACAAGGGTAATATATATATATATATATATATATATATATATATATATATATATATATATATATATATATATATATAATCAATGGAGGGAGGGCACTGGGATGGGGAAGTGGGAGGGTATTGTTGTGTTTTATTATATTTTGTTAATTTCGATAGTTTGTGGGGAAATAATAATATTAAAATTTGGTGGTGGTAAAAGTGTTTTTTTTTTCTTTTTCATATTGGGTTGAAAATGGGTTGTACAAGTAGATTTCGTAATCCTGAAAAATATTACTGGTGGTGAAATAGGCAAATATCATATTATATCATATTTTTTTTCATGTTAACAAATACGAGTAGATTGAATGTGGTGCGAATAAATACTCCCTAAAATTATAATAAAAAAAAATAAAAAAAAAGAACTATTGCTTATAACATGTTATAAATGAGACAACAAAATAGACCGACAAGAAAATTGAGAAGAAGGTTTTTAAAATATAAACTGAGGTGTGAGCACAACTTATATTTAAAATCAAAATATACTAAAATCAATCCGATATCAATCGACAATTATCAATATCCCAAAATATACTACCTAAATGTAGATTGAATTATAATAAATACAACATTGGATTTTTACCTTGCAAACACCTAAAATGGATGACTGATTATTGTTCCCCTCTTCATGTTCTTCGAATTCACACTCGGATCAAATATTCCTTTTTGTAATCCTCATAAATTTCGCATAAATCCTAATAAGTTAAAGACACGATCTTTAAGCATAATTTTAAAATTAAAACTCTTAAATTACAATAAATATTATAACCTAAACTTACCCGTAATTTACTTTTGAATTGGATCGATATACGATGTACCGAATCATCAAGTTATTTTTCCCATTGCGGGCCCTGCCAATAGGCAATATACGCCTGTCCACCACTTTATAGGCCCTGCCAATCAACAATTTTACAATATCACAAAACTATAAAAGCCAAATAGATTAGAGACGAGTATTTAGAAAGTCAAAAAGTGCACCGCAAGAAACTAGAAAGAAAAAAAAGCAGAAAAATCCTCAAATAACTCAAAAGAAATTAGATTAGCTGATTAACATCTCCATTCATCACTCATCCCGTAAAATAATGAAAATGGCCCCTCAAACCATTTAAAGAAACATCCTTACAAAATTTCGGTGCCTCTTTATTGGTGAAGCATAGAGATTCTTTAGATTTTAATTTGCCCTTTTTTTCCTTTTTTTTTTTTTTTTTCTTTGTACTTTCCACAAATCACTCGCCTAGAGAGGGAAAAAAGAGAGGGAAAAATTTCCCTTTTACAAAAACACGCTCATTGATCAATGTCCCCCTAAACCTTAACCATTGTTGCACGAGACACCTCAAATAATTTAGTACTCTATCTTACATACGTACACACGCGGCAAAGTTCTTTCTGTTCTTCTTCAATAATTAAAGAAAAAAAATTTGAAGCAAGAATATTATGGGCAATTCTGGGAACAATATTCTTGCCGTGGCTGCCAAGAATTTCGATGTTCTTGCAATGTAAGCCCGGAAAATTATATCACAGTGATTTCCTCTTAGTGAAGCTATCTCACGCATGCAAAGATCTCTGACCACACATTTTCTATGCAGGCAAGATCTGTGTATTCCACCTCGAACTGTGTGTGGTCAGATCTCGCCACGCAGTGGTAGCTTCCCTACAGTGAAATCCTCTGATAGAACGGACCTGTAAGCCCAGCCCCCTTTTTTTCCTCCAAAACTGTCAAGTTTCAGAATATGAACTGTGTTTCTTCCCTATTTTTGTTTCCTAATGAATATTCTTTTTTTTTTTAGGCCACTGGTTTCTCTTCTCTATCCGCTGTAAGTCTATTAATTATATTCTTTATTTATTTATTAATAGCTTTATCTTGCTTTTAGACAGATTTTGTAAATTTGTTACCTATTAATTTAATTTACTAATTGAATTTTTATTTTTATTTTTGAGAAAATTTACTAGTAATTGAAATTAAATCTGTAGCAGCAATTTAATTATTGTTTATTACTGGGTTGTAGGTATGCTTCCATTGAAGCAATTGAAACAAGATCGCGTATAGATGATAGGCAATGGTTGACGTTTTGGGTTCTCTATTCTCTTATTACGTTATTTGAGCTCACATTCTACAAGCTTCTTGAATGGTAATTAATTTTTCGTATAATAATCTTTACCTATTATTATGAATCATAATACACACGTTAATTACCTTGGAAATTGCAGTGCGTGGGATTTCTATTTAAGCGGACCGTCAGATATATGACCGCCACGTATACAAACACGCGCGTAGCTTTATCCGACGGTCAATCCGTTCGATGATAGAAAGTCCTACAAGCCAGGCGAGAATCACCTGTTGTTATGTGCTCTCTGTCGGGTTTCCCATCTGGCCGCACGTAAAGCTGGCGGCGATCTGCTGGCTAGTCCTACCACAGTTTAATGGAGCAGCATATGTATACGAGCATTTTCGTTCGACCTTTCTACAGGAACCCACAAATCAAGATATGGTATGTACCTCTAAAGAAAGATATTTTCAGTAAACCAGATGATGTACTTTCTGCTGCTGAGAGAAATATATCGAGGCGAATGGTCCTGAAGCGTTTGAACGCATTATAGCCCGGGTAAGTAATTAATAATCCTGAAAGCTCTCGACTCTACTCTTTTTCATTCTAGAGATATAAAAAGGGCTGGCTGGCTTTATTCTCATTCGATTTCACGTAACATGATTTGCAGGCTGAAAGGGAATCCAGGGCAAGGAGGAACAGCTATCCGGTTTTCAAGGACACCTATGGATATTAATTATAATTAACCCGCCATTAATCCCGATACTTAATTTCCTATTTAGTTGTTATTGAATGAAGGGTTGTTGGAGGATTAATTAATTAGTAGAGTGTGGTTCTTGTTTGTAGTGTAATTGCCAAGAGATTATGTATTTCATTGAGTGAACTTGTTTCTTGTTTCTTCATTGTTGCGCCACAGTCGAATATCCTGCAATAATTGAAGCACAACTGGACTTAAATTTTCTAATTCAAATGATATGAAGCAATAATTGAAGCACCACAGTCGAATATCTGGACTTATCACGGCCTCCGCCAGCAAACGAATCGCCCAATTTAGCTTCCTCCATCTTATCAATTTCCTTCATCCAAAGCCCACCATGAATTCTCTGTTTCTTCAGTTTATAATCCCTCTTCATATCCTCCAACCTATAGAGCGAGGATGACCACACCTTCTCAGCTTATGGTTTATGCTTTTACGGATTGGACCGGTTGGTTTGGTTTTCGATTTTTCCGTTCACCCCTAAGTGCATATAACAAGGCTCGAATCCAAGTCAGTTGCAAAATTATACTTAAATGATCACCACTAAGATAATACATTGTTAATTGGTAAGTTATTGAAGCCCAATGTAAATATACAAACTTTATATGTTATTGGGTAAAAAAATTGACGGACCCTTAAATTCATCAATTTTTTTAGGGCCGTGGAGGATGGCCCCACTGGCCCTCCCCAAGGGGCGCCCCTAAATTCATCAAGAATTATAATCTTTTGAAAATTGAATACATAGGCAAAAGAAATAATCTTTGGAAAATAAGAAAAATCTTTTTTTCTTATTTATTTTTTGCCAAGAATTATTATAGATTGCAATTGATTCAAGAATTGGAGAAAATTCAGCAATTGTAGCGTTTATGAGCTTTCTTATAATTTGGATATGCTATTTTGGGGTTAATCTATTTGGAGTAGGGTTGCATGGTTAATCTGCTACTGCCCTCAATTCAATAAAAACGCGATGGTGCAAATAAATACTCCCGGTCTGAAATTCGTGTGAAGACATAATAATAATCAAAATAGACGAAAAGATTAAAATAAAAATAGATGTGATGCATAAAAGCAGAGGATTGTTAACCTAAAGTTAAACTAGATGAGTTGTTTCACTTTAGGTTCAAGAATTGGAGGGTCAACATCAATACCCATATTTGCTGCTGTGCCTGCAATTATCCTCATAGCTGACTCGATTGTCGTGCAGTTGAGGTCTGGTAACTTTTCTTGGGCAATGGTCCTCAATTGCTCTATTGTAACCTTACCCACCTTCTGTCGTTGTGGATCTTTCGAGCCCTTCTCTACCCCTGAATGGAAATGTATCAGGTTCCCTTTGACACCAGAAATTCGTTTATCCTCCATGCATTGGGTGTGACATTCTTTACAACATAAATTACATATCATAGTATCATAGGGTGTGTGGCATCTCACATTCCATAATCTAATGGTGTGTAGTTTATGTCGTAGAGAATGATGGAAAAGCCAAGAGACAGGGACAGGGACTTTGGGGGGGGAGGGGGAAAGGTCAATCACAATCACATTATAAATATTTGTCACATATATGTGTGTGTGTGCACACACACACACACACACACACACTCACACACGCTACCATAAGAGAAAAAAGGGTAAAAGAAGAGAGGGGAATAACAAAACATGTACCTAAAAGACCAAAAGGTTTTACAATGCGAGAATGAAACATCTGTTTCTTCTTATATTCTTAACTAGAGATTCTTGGAAGTTTTCAAACCATCAAAAGTGGCTTGAAACGGAAACTTGGGATTGATGAAAATAATTCCCTGTTGTTGACACTTGCCTCTAAGAAACCCCTCGCTAACCAAATCAAGGAATTTCAGAATTATGGACGTCTTTAGATACGAGGCTCAAAACACTACACAATCAAACTGTAGATCTCTGACACCCCTGTGAGTTTGTGAAAGACAAAAAAGTCTGCAACCCAGATAATGGTGGCTACTCTGCAGAAAATGGTTCTTGTTCCTTATAAAAGAAAAGAAAAGGGAGTTCTTCGCTATGAGCCTAGACATTGACCCTCCAATTTTCTCTTTTCTTTTATCCTTACCAAAAAATTATATACTTTATAGGATCATATCCAAAGTTAATGCACCATCAGCAAGCCAGCACAGGCGTGGCAATAGAATATTTTAACAACATGCCATAAAACATAGAATCCAGCTAAGGAACTGGGTTATTCTCCTGGAAACACATGAATTCCGGATACGTTCAACTAAATACAGGTGCTAGCCCATGAGGGAACCTAAGCTGTGCGGTGGCTAGAGATGAGAGAAATCACGATGGACAGTATCTGCTGGGTTATCGTTGGAATGTAGGACAACGTTTTAGCAAATCAAACTTATTTGTTAGCTAACATTAAGTATTTGCTTATTCATGGCAGCCTGAGGAGAGGATAGTGGATGTAGAAACAGAATCAAAATGTAGTCAAGTTCCTCAACAATAAGCATGCAGATAAATAAGCATAAAATCGAGGGCATTGATTGAGGATTATAAAGAGTTGTTACAGCAAGACTGAGAAAACAGCCTCAAGACATGTTTAAGGAAACAGATTATGTAGTGGAGGCGTTATTGCATTTAGGACATGAATGAAAACTCAATAGCGGTAAAATCTTTGAAGTTTCTCCAATGGGGGTTGAGCATTGTATGACGGAAATCTTCAAATATGAAACACACAGAAACTATGGCTTCTTCCGTATTAGACCCCCCCACCCCCCCAAAACCCCAAACCCACAAGAAACGGAAAACAAACGTGAGGTAATAGATCATATCCTCTTCCTCTCCAGTATAATTTCTCTGTGTCTCCTGAAATATTAAAGCTACTATTTACATTGTGTTTAATGATAAACCAAAACCAACCTCACGACAACTTCAACCCATTTTGGGAGCACAAATAAAAAATCCAGTCTCGTATCACAATGTTTTCAGAGATACCATCTCCCATTAGAACCCTCCACTATAGAAGTAAGCCATGAAAAAGAAAGACCCATACTTTAGTTTCCGAAAACCACTTTTATAAGAAAATCAAACAAGAGGTCTAGTGTATTTCTTTTTTTCCTATCCAATTTCAGAATAACCGATTGAAATAGACTAAAGCATGGTAAAGACAGGTTGTCATAACATGAAAGATGTGTTATACCTGCGGCCTTCAGTAGCAGAACCGAAGCTGGTGGTGTCTTCAATATGAATGTAAAGCTTCTATCCTGCAAATGAGCAGGAGTAAAGGATCAGCTTGTTCAGAAAGATAGGAGCAAGTGAAAGGCACAGCCTTTCCCGATAATTTCTTCTTTTCTTTCGTATTTGTCAGAATAGTCCCGACATGAGATCGATCATGTACACAAAACGAATGTATCAAAAGGAGGGATTGACGTAATCTCACATCATAGACAGTAATCTCAACGGGGATGACGTAACCAGCTTTATCAGCAGTTCTGGCATTATAATCCTTGCAGAAGGCCATGATATTGACACCCTTAGAACCAAGTGCAGGACCCACTGGTGGAGATGGTGTTGCCTTCCCTGCCTCAAGAGCCAGCTTAATCACACCAGTCACTGCAATCAACCCCTTTAAAATTAAACATCATAAAGATAAAAAAAATGGCAAATGCTCAAGGCAGAGAAATTATCATGACCATCAATTCGTCAATTTCAACAACTACAGCCCAAATTTCAAATTCAAGAAGATGAACAGGAAAGAAGCTAAATCTTCATATATCACTTTTTTCTTTTTCTTTTTCTGAATTCAAACATGAAACAAAATCCGAGAACCTTGACATCACAGAGAAGTGGCTAAAAAATACCAGTCACAGTTAAAGGAATCAGTATTAATTTTCTTAATTACAGAAAGAAAAAAATGCACTCCATCTTATTGCAAAATCTGTCAAAAAAACAAAAAAAAAAAATCCTATGAAATGCATTTTAAGGCAAAACGAATAAATTCCAAAACTTCAGGCAGGGGAAAAAAATATGTGCCCAAAAACAAGTTCACAGGAGATCAAGTCTAGCAGATAGAGAAATGGAAAAGAGTGTATTGCTGCAAGAGAAACGTTTAATTTGAGCATACCTTTCTTGGCTTTACCACCAGGCTTAGGGGGAGCCATTGAGGTAACAGAGAGAGGCTTCCATGATCTAACGGAACATATATGTAGTTGTTTAGCAGTGGGGAAGAATTTGGAAGAAATACTTTGGGTGGAAGACAAATGTGGAATATTTCTAGAGGGGTTAAGCGAATTGGAAAGAGGCAAGTGAGCCGGAGCTGATGAGGTCGTACAAATGGAGACCGCCATTTTTGTGATTCTGTCTATCTATTTGGCTGATTCTTTATCCGAAGATTGGAAGTAGTAGCGGATGTGCTTCGTTTTCACTAGGTCGAGAAAAGTGGTACTGCCAGGGAGAAAAAATTAGTCCCAAGGCCAAAAAAAATATTGACATTCCTAATTTCACCACAATCGATTTTACTCGAAGCAAAATAATTCGTATAAATTTTAATTTTATAGAGATCGAAATCTGTTCTCAACCCCTTAAAAGTCGAATTTTATTCATAAATATGATTCTACAGAAGTCGAATTCAGTTATGATGTCCCAACGATAAATTAAGTGTGATGCCAATAACGATCTTCTAAATGTTCTAAGTGACGATACCGAATCTCGCACCTCCACGTGGCGTCACAAGATGGTCCTCCTGAACAAGAATAAGTGATAGCCCAAGGGTCGAATTACGGGTTGAGACATCGACCACCGACATGATCAGAGAACTGAGACGATGGGCCCATCTCGATACCGCAAGTCGGAAAGCTCGGGGTGCGGACAAAGTCCACTCTAAACACGCATACCCATTATCCATGTACAGTTTGCATGCCGGCAGTTCATATAGCTTTCGGGTAAAAGCCCAAAGGGCTAATATCAGATTTTACCCAAACCGATATGGTTTAGGGTTAGGGTAATGAACTATAAATATAAACTTCCAGGAACTACATGTGACTTGATTCCTGGACAATGACAGTATCCTTTATTCAATCATCCCTAGATTAAACGGCCTGGATTTATTCATAGACGAAATCCAGCATCGTCATTTGGCGCTAGAAGGAGGGTCTTCTATCGGTGATGGATCAAGGAGCGATGGTGATCATGTTAATGGCAAAATAAGGCAAAAACGCAGCGAGATCGGCGGCTAATTTATGGAGTTTGAACCGTTGGAATGAAAATTCCTCCGGTCAAATTGAAGAAGAAAGGGGAAAAACAAGCCCTCCAAATTTCATGCCGATCGGTGTCCGTCTTGATGCCCGATCGTCGCCAAGAAGTTGCTGCTGTATCAAAAACGCAGCAGAACCCTAATTGGGAGCAGACAGGTCGGCAGCCTATTGCCGCCAATTGTACCGTTGGAAAAACAATTCCACCGGTCATAATCAAGGATTATCAGGAACGAACAAGACCTAAAAGTTTCAGGCCAATCAGAGTTCGTTTAATTGCCCGATCGTTGCAAAGAAGTTGATGTTGTATTATAGAAACGCAGCAGAACCCTAATTAGCAGTTTCAGGTCGGCGGCCTATTACCAGCAATTCAACCTTTGGAACAAAAATTACTCCGGTCATATTAAATAATTCAGAGAGAAGAACAATCTCTAAAAATTTCATGCCGATCGGTGTCCGTATTGATGCCCGATCGTCGCTAATGAGCTGCTACTGTATCAAAAGACGCGCAAAACCCTAATTGGAAGTAGACAGATCGTCAGACTTTTTCCACCGATTTAACCGTTGGAACAACAATCCCACCGGTAAGAATCAATTATTAGGAGTTACGAACAATACCTCAAAATTACAGGTCAATCAGAGTTTGTTTGATTGCCCGGTTATCGCCAAGAAATTGACTGCCAGCCCCGAAAACGCAGCAGAACCCTAATTGTCAGCAGACAAGTCGGAAGAATTTTGCCGCCAATGGAACCGTTGGAACAACAAATCCACCGGTCAGATTCAAGAGTTATGAGGACCGAAAGATCCCTCAAAATTTCAGACCGATCGGAGTTCGTTTGATTACCTGATCGTGACAAGGAAGTTGTTGTTGGGCACAAAAATGCGATAAAATTCGGACGACTCCTTCCAGGTCGGGCGGCTTATTCGAGATTGAACCGTCGAAAGAAATATCCCGCCGCTCACATCAAATAAAAATGAGGGAAGAACGATCCCTCTAAATATCGGGCTGATCTGAGGAGTCCTTTTCGAAGTCTGATTGTCACCAGAAAGACACTGCAGTGGCGCCCAAGAAAGCTGCGAATTATCTATCTATCTAGCTATCCGCGAAGCGAGTTCTCAAACTCCAAGGATCGAGCCGAGCTCGTTAGCTCTCCAGAGTCTGCTAGAAGTATAATGAAGACCACATGTAATCATCATACTTCGGGGGCAACAGACGATATGCGAATATCGATAAGCGACAAGCGAGTTCTCAAACTCCAAGGATCGAGCCGAGCTCGTTAGCTCTCCAGAGTCTGCTAGAAGTATAATGAAGACCACAGGTAATCATCATACTTCGGGGGCAACAGACGATATGCGAATATCGATAAGCGACAAGCAAAATACTGCAAAAATTGAAGCAAAATAAAGCTAGGCATCATATTTGGAGCTCACCGATGAGCGAATCTTTAATAAGTCCGAGTTCGACTAGGCATCTTATCTTGGAACTATTTTATTTTGGAACTCTCCTAGCCGAGCGTGGCGGGACGAGCCTTCTTATTTCGGGAACTCTCCCCACGCCGGGGTTGAGCTATCTTATTTTGGAACTCTCCTAGCCGAGCGTGGCGGGACGAGCCTTCTTATTTTGGGAACTCTCCCCACGGAGGATGGAGCTATCTTATTTTGGAACTCTCCTAGCCGAACGTGGCGGGACGAGCCTTCTTATTTCGGGAACTCTCCCCACGCCGGGATCGACCTATCTTATTTTGGAACTCTCCTAGCCGAACGTGGCGGGACGAGCCTTCTTATTTCGGGAACTCTCCCCACGCCGGGATCGACCTATCTTATTTTGGAACTCTCCTAACCAAGCATGGCGGGACGAGCCTTCTTATTTCGGGAACTATCCCCCATGGTTATTGCGACTTTTTGACTAGTGTCTTGCGTCTCTCGAGGATCCACTCCACAAAGGATCTACTCAACGGTCTACGAGGATCCACAGGTCGGACGCCTTCAGTGTCGACATCCAACGTTTATAAGTCCTAATGGGACGAGAACGCAATGGCATCAAAGTCCGAGTCGACAGCGACGTAATCTGACTCCTAAGGGAGAGGATTACTAGGGCATCGAGGTCGGGCAACATGATCATTTCGATCGACAGCCAGTGAAGCTAAAAGTTCCATGGAACCAAAAAGCTAAGGTGAAAGCACGGTTCGCAAGGTCGGACCAAACGTCCCTACCAAGAGCCAAACGAGCCTAAAAGGCAAAAAAAAGGCCGAGGTAAAGGGACAGTTCGCACAGTCGGACTAAACGCCCAGCCCAAACGAGCCTGAAAGGCGAAAAAGGCCAAGGCAAAGGCACGGTTCGCAAAGTCGGGCCAAACACCCAGAGTGTCGACCCGCCCATAACAAAACTAGTCCAAAGGACAAAAAATGCTAAGGCAACTAGGTCGATCTCAATTACACTAGACTCGCAAGTGCAATAAGAACCAAAGGTTCATAATACACTTGGGGGGCAGGACGACATCGATAAACCAAACAGCAAACAGGGCCAAAGGCCCGACAAGCGAAAAGCTAAAAGGCATCGAGACGTGAAAGATAGACAATAAAAAGAAAAGGAGGAAAAATGTAACAATTTTTCAAGGAAAAAGTAAGTCCAGTCCAAATGACCGGCTAAATGTTTATACAGATGAAAGCCAACGACAATGTTTGGTTAAAAAGGGCAAAGCCTAAGAAGAAGCATCATCTTTGGCGCTAAGACAAATTCTCAAGACTGTTAGGCTGACATTAGAGATCCGCATGCCGTACTCCAAAATCAGGGCAAATCAGATTCTTGAGAGAAGTCGACTCGGCGAGAGACAGTCCAAACCGCAGACACTCATACATTCCTTCCGGCGACTACGGCATCGAAGTCAATTTCAACCGAGACAGTCCCAAGTTGGACATCTCATCATTCCTTCGATAATTTACGGCATCGAAGTCGATTTCAACTTAGCCACACATTATAAGTCCAAAGGACATATAATGTTGCTAAAAAAAGTAAAAAGTGCCGCAGCGGACATGGAAAGTCCGTATGTCGGACTCCACGGGAAGTAAGTCCGCAGGGCGATTTAAGTTCAGAGCATTGGATGGCAAATGGCGAGATCGCCTTTGACAGATCGGACGACCTCAAGAGCTCGAGATAGATCGGGGGCTTATGACGATACCGAATCTCGCACCTCCACGTGGCGTCACAAGATGGTTCTCCGAACAAGAATAAGTGATAGCCCGGGTGGTCGAATTACGGATGAGACATCGACCACCGACATGATCGAGAGAACCGAGGCGATGGGCCCATCTCGATACCGCAAGTCGGAAAGCTTCGGTGCGGACAAAGTCCACTCTAAAGACGCAGGCCCATTATCCATGTGATTACTTACATAAGTGGGGTAAAGCCCATATAGTTTGGTAAAAGCCCAAAGGGCTAATATCAGATTTTACCCAAACCGAGATGGTTTAGGGTTAGGGTAATGAACTCCTATAAATATAAACTTTAAGAACTACGCGTGACTTGATTCCCAGACAATGACAGGATACGTAAGCAACGCGAGAGAGACTCTCCAGGCTCGATCTAAAATCATCCTCGATTCAATCATCCCTAGATTAAATCGGTCCGAATTTATTCATGTATTTAAATCCAAAGATCGTCGTCAAAGATCTTAAGGTAAGAATATATTTTTATTTGAAATATATATTACACCGGCAATTTTGTTTGTTTACTTACGATTTATTAAGGTAAGAATATATTTTCATTTTTTGGAATATATATTACACCAGCATTTTTGTTTGTTTATCTACGATTCACAACTCCCAATGAAGTGCAGCTAACAGGGTTAATGATTCGAGTCAAGTCAAACTTTAGATTTATAGAGTCAAGTATACTTCAAATTTTACGAACTCGAATTCGAGCACGAATATGAAATTACTACCGATCTCAAATTCGATCACGAGCACTTTTGAACTTGAGCCGAACACGATCTTGTTTTCATCTATATAATTAGAGTTTTTATTTCAAAAGTATATCTACAAATATAAAAACAATCTTAATATATATCATTTTTAGTAACTCAGGAATAAGTACTAGTACATAAAATCTAATAAATATTAGTTCAATATATGCATAATATTTTACAAGTATTTATTACTCGAGCATGCTCAGTAATTGTCCTTTGCAAGAAGACATTATCGACATCAAGTTGTCGGAGTGTCCAATTAAAAATCGAACGTAACATCGACATCGACCTTTACCATAAGACTCGAATTTTAAATAATTGATATATAATGTGTTCTTTTTTTTCTTTTTTTACCGGAAACGAAAGGAAAGGAAGGTGATTCGAACCCTAAACATTCCACTGAAGGCCATGATAGAACCTAGTGGGTTACCATTAAGGCATGAGCTTAAGCTTGATATATAACGTGTTCAACATAACTCTATCCACACACAGAATCATAGATAGATCGATATGGTGTAAATAAATGTTTTTTATTTTTATTTTTTTAGGGGCATATATTCTTTAAGCTACATTGAAAGTCTCAACGAGAAATATCCTGTTTCGGGAAAAAAAAAAAAAAAAAAAAAAAACTGATCTTGAATAAAAGAGTAAACACCCCCCCAACTCCCCCAAAAAAAAATGTAATAAGCCGGAAAACATGCCGCTGAAGATCGTTGATGCTAATTTATCAGATTTTTCTGAGGTTTTTCAGAAATTCAACGATGAAGCATCTCAAAACAAAGCTAATCTCATCCTTTTCTTGGCGGATAAAGATCCCTCTACCAATGTTTCATGGTGCCCTGGTAATTTTGATTTCAATTACCCTTTTTTTCACTTCAATTTCTTTTCATGTTTTGATTTTTCATTTATTCATTTAATTTATCCAGTTTAATCTTTTGCTTCACCCCTCAAAAAAAGAAAAAAATCTTTTGCTTCCAGTTTATGTTTATGAATTAGATGACCGCCTTTCATAATTGATTTGTACATTGGCCTTTCGCAATGGATTTTCAGCTCTGTTTATTTCTTTACCATTGATTAGACATTGTATTGTAGGTTTTAAAAGTGCATCACATTTGAATGGACCTTTTGAAAGTCGATTCTTGACTGAATAATCAATTTTTCAATGGTCGAAAGTGATGATTGGCTTTTAGAAAGTCGATTTTTAACTAAAAAATCTACTTTCTAAACGAAATTGTATTGCATGGTAGGTGTGGTGTGGTGCACTGGTATAATCGTTTAGAAGCATTGTGTTGAAAATGAAAACCAAGTCTGGTTTCATGTGCCTATTTGAGCTCGTTAGGGAAGAACGAGCTCGAGCTTATCTGATTAATAAATGAGTTGCAATTTTTGTTCAAGTATCTTTCCTCTAAGTCCAAATGTTTTTGCTTTGTGTATTCACTTGGAATTCAGATTGTGTGAGAGCTGAGCCAGTAATCTACAAAAAGCTCGAAGCGTTGTCTGATGACGTGGCGTTACTAAGAGCATATGTTGGAGACAGACCAACATGGAGGAACCCTCAACATCCATGGAGAGTGGATCAAAGGTTCAAGCTTAAAGGCGTTCCGACTTTGATCCGTTGGGAAGATAATACCGCAAAAGGCCGTCTCGAAGACGACGAATCACACCTTCAACACAAAATCGATGCCCTTCTTGCTGCAAATTCTTCTAGTTTGTAAAACCGTGTCATTAACTTTAATGGCGCCACATCGGGATGTGAATTCCGAATTTTCAGAGGTTGATGCTCTCCGAAAGAAAGTAAGCTCGATGTGGTGTCAGTAATAATCCTTGGAAATCCATGAACAAATATTCCATGGGCAAAAGAGTCTATTTGAGCATTATCTTGAAAAGCACAATGAGGTGAGATCCCCCATCCATAACCATTTTACTATTCATAAATCGTTCAGGACCATCTTAAAATTTGCACGGTTTTATTATAATTGATTTTTCAGTCTGGCCTTTTATGAATATGATAAACTATTTATGTATTTCTAACGAATCAAACTCCAGCTCGACAAATTTTCTTCGAGAGCTGATCTCAAGAAATTATCTACGTACCGGAACAAACTCAAGCCAAGTTAAGTATCACGATTTTGAATGATTTGTAAATGTTTGATTCGTTTACACCTCTAATGTCAATAAAGTTTTAAAAAAAAATGCTTCCCTTCTTAAACAAATGCAAAGAAATTTTAAACGGTCGTAAATGTTTGATTTGGCACAACTCATAGTTATACAAGTGGAAAAGAAACCGTAGTTATACCAAATGAATGAATGTTGATACTACAGATATAAAAAGAATCAAAATAGTTATACTTGTACTTTAGCAAAATCTTGAAGAAAGGTCTCCACATACACCATTACTTATTATTAAAAAAAGGTATTATCCACATACTCCATAACTTACACACACACACACAAAAAAAAAAAAAAAAAAAAAAAAACCCACAACTTTCTAGATTTTTGGTAGTGACATGATTAACAGTACAGAATTCTTGATCCCTTTTGCTCCTTCATTTAAATCTTCTCTTTTAAAATGATTCAAATATACTGATACAAATTATTTAAATTTATTACATTTACACATGATAAATAACACACTAACTAAACAGAAGTATCCGTGCATCATAGACAGTCGCAAATTCTTACCTATGAACTGAACAAATAGTAAGGGCAGTGCACATATTCATGCAGAACATTGTTCCTTTAACTTTGAGGTCACTTTCAACTTTATTTCACTATAAGGTTCTTCTTGCTGCACGTCTACGAAACCGTAGCTTTTCAACACCTGTCACATACGATGATGACGTGTCAGAAACACGTAAAACTCAAGTTTGCATCCCAATACAACAGGACATGCAAAAATTTTGACAGATGAAAAATAGCTCACCAAAGTCTCGAAGAACATCCGAGCACAAATCTTCTTTGTCTTGTTTTCGAGTATTGAGTCCAATTTCAGGCTTTGGTTTGAATTATCTGAGTTTGGTGTCCCTGTTGATCGCCTTTTGATATACTGCCCTACAGCTCTGTTGTTACATATATTCCAAATAAACAAACATTTAGTTTTATCGAGTCGAGCATACCATTTAAAAGTGTCTGTCATGCTCAAACTCAACTCAGCTCGAATTCGTTTAGCAATGCTTGAGTTTGAGCCAAACATCAAACTGCTCATGTGCAACTCGACTCATTTACACCCCCTAATTAGTGGGCTCCACTGACAAACGACTATAATAAAATGATAGTTGTGTAAAGGTCGTGTCTGTGTCTTTAGAGTTTGCGTAAATACCTCGTAGTTGCCGGTAGCGTGTCGAATTGTGGGACCTCGTTTTCGCCTACCCTAACAGAAGCTGGTGTACCTATAATTGTTATTACACAGAAGCCAATTTCAATAACTAGTAGATTTAATGCTTTAATGTATTAACACAAAACCTTGTACACCAAAGTGTCATTTTTAAAATTTGTCCAATAATGTGTGTCACGTATCGAACCAATCAAAACTTGGCACATGGCAAAAATGAAACCAAAAAAAAAAAGAGTAAAAGAATGCATAAAGGGTAAAAGTTCCACGATAAAACATAAGAATAAAACGAAAAGGGCAAAAGCGTCTTTATCCCTTAAAAACGCTTACCGGCAGGTGAATTGTCATCCTTTTCCAAAAAGTCTAAGTGCTGCACCAAAATAAATAAAACAAAATTAGATAGAACAAAAAAGAAATCAAATTTAAAGAAAACTGATGAAAATATAAATACAAATACATACTCTTGGAGATTCCGCAGACTCAGGGATATCCGAAAGGGGACTATATTGACCAAAACGTCCATCCCGTAAACACGTGGAAGTTTCAGGATCAGCAGTAGATCCTGTCAACTCAGGGGTAGTATCGACTTCAGTCGTATTCGTCGTTCCAAAAGGATCCGAATACGATGTATCTATAGTTGTAGGAGTATATATATCTCCCCTACTAGAAGAAGGCATTGTCATGCCAGAATTACACTTGTTTAGTTGTGGAGAAGGCATTAATAATTCAGACATTGGATTGTTAACATTATTAGAATCTTCAAAGTTACGAGGATGTTCGATTTCCATGTCATCGTTAACCACTCGTACCGGAGACTCAGGAACCGCCTCGGATTCTTCGCTTGAGGGAATTAATCGAGGTTTCGAATGGATTTGTGTTGGATCGCAGACGACATCCAGCTCAGTGGATATTCCTGCAAATACATAACACGAGAACAACGGTTATTTGAAATTCAATGGCCGTAACCTAAACCGAGCCAAAAATAACAGTCATTCAAAATTCAAACCAAGCACAACTGTTTTGGTAAGGTTACCGAGTTGAACCGGACCAAACCGAAAAATACAGTTTGTTTCAGTCCGTTAACCGACAACAGAAATATGTTTGGCTGCAAACGGTTCGGTGATAAATGGATATGAAAAATTGGATAACATAAACTATAAACAATCCGATCACGGTTTTCTATTTACGGTTCAATAACGCATGAGTTTTCAATTTTCATAATCATAACCAAAAACAATTATGAACCGAACCAAATGACATCAATCTGGTTCGGTTTTCAGATAAATCGTATATGTGTACACTACTACACCACGTAATTTTAAGTTAAATGTACTATGAGAGCTAATTAATTACCGGTAATCACAGGCTCGAAAACAACCGCGTCTTTTTTCAATCGAATTTGTTGCTTCCAAACTCCCAAATTGTCGATTCGACGCAATCTTTTTTCCCTCAGCAAATTGCTTGTATCTCTAAGGAATTCCTTCATTTCCCTGTAAAAAAGAAAATATTAAAAAAAATAAAATTAAAACCTGTATTTCAAAGCAACTGCAAAAGGGCAATTATGGAAATACACAAAAGCATCATCATCTTACTCGTTAGTAAAAACAGTAGCTTCATCATATAACTGAAATTTTCTCTTTCTTTGCCTAACTCTTTGTTGTACAACTTGAGGTGTAGGTGGAAGTTCAACAGCAACCGATCCGGGACCCATAGGCGAATCTCGAAGCACCATTTCAGGTGATTCACGAACCGGATATGTAGTTCGGCTCGCTGAATCAGGTGTTCCACTGCCTGTAAAAATATTGATCATTCATGTTAAGTCAAGTCTTAATTCTATACACGAACCGAATGCACCTCGAACTCGAACCGAATGCACCACGAAAAAAGCGAACTAACCACGTGACGATCTCACCCCAAAATCTTCAAAACCAGCAGACGGCATTTCAAGGTGATCTTGTGGTGGTATATTATTACTAGGGCTTTTAGAAGCATCTCTTTTATACTGTTCTTCAAGCCGTCCATCAGGTTCGATCCGAACCCCCATCAAATCACCAATTATTGAGGCCCCTGGTCCCATGACAGTATCATGATCCTGATCCCGCATTATCTCTATCTCAGGAACCGAAAAATCTCCACCATTTTTAGTATTTTCCTCCATAACAAACGGAGCAGGACTACTACACAACAATGAACAAGAATATATCACCAAACTCTTTAAAAGAAATGTAAACAACAATGTATACATACATACATATATATATATATATATATATATATATATATGGATTCTTACTCTTGATCCATAGGCATAGGTTGTTCTGAAGCATCTTCAGGTACTGATGTATCGGTTATGACAGCCTAAAAGATCGAAAATGGGGACAATGTTGTAATAACATGATACTTTGATGCACGTGAATCAAAAACCGTAAAGGCAAAGAGCTATGATGCACGTATACTACTGTCTGGTAGCATGTATTGTATCCGATGAAGAAAAACTATCAAAAATGAAGAAAAATCACTTAAAAAGGTTTTATATTGAGATTTTTGTTATTTATGATTTGACCTTATAGTTTAATTATGTACAATTTGGTCCCTATACTTTTTATATTCATGCATATTGCATATGTACCCGTATACCCTACATTCTTTCTACAATCCAACACTCGTGTATCCACATATTAGTACACATTACAATTTATAGTTTGACCTTATAGTTTCATTATGTACAATTTGGTTCCTATACTTTTAATATCTACACGTATTTCATCCATACCCGTATCCTACATTTTTCTACAATCCCACACACGTGTATCCTGTATCCACGTATCAGTACCCCCGTGCAATAAATTCAAGACAAGAATAAAAGTTCATACATCAGTAACATTAGTATCATCCTCTGTGCTTTTAAAATGATGATCATCTTCAGGGACCTCATGTGGTATATTAGGAGGGCTTCTAGAAGCATCTTTTTTGAACCTTTCTTCAAGACGTCGATCGGGTTCAATTTGATCATCCATTAAAACACCAAGTACTTGGTTAGGTACTACGACAGTATCATTATCCCGATCCCGCATTCTCTCTATCTCGAAAAGATCTATAGCAGAAGGATCTCCGCGATTTTCGGTATTTTCCTGGGGTACCGAAGGGGCGGGACTACACAACAATGAAAAATAATATACCACCAACTCCTTACAAAAATAAAAACCATACATACATACATATATATATATATATATATATATATATATATAGACACACACACACACACATATATATATATATATATATACACACAAGCATACATATATATAGGGATTCTTACTCTTGGTCCATAGGCACAGGTTCTGAACCATCTTGAGGAACTGATGTATCAATTATGAAAGCCTAAAAGAAAGAAATGGGGACAGTACTGTAATAACATGATGCTATGAAAAGAATCAAAATCGAAAAGTAAACACAAAGAACTATGATGCACGGATACTACTGTTTGGTAGCGTGTCCCATATCTGATACGTATCTAAAACATATATTTTATAAAAACGAAGAAAAGTCACTAAAAATGTATTATGTTGTGATTTTGATAATTTATAATTTGATCCTTATAATTTCACTATACTTTTAATATTTCCACGTATTCCATAACTACCTATATACATGTATCCTATCTTTTTCAAAAATCTCACACCCGCGTATGCGTATCCGTACCCGAGAGTGCAACATAAGTAATCACGGTACAAGCGCAACAGTTCATACCTCAGCAGCATTAGTTACGACATTTTGCACCACGATTACAGATGGACGATCTGCGATATAAACGAAAATAAAAAGGCAAATTTATTAAAACTTGAATATGAAAATGAAATGACACATATCAAATAAAATGAATAGACACCTGGAAGTGTGATATCTTCTGTGCCTTTAACATGACGATCATCCTCAGGCCTAAACATTCAATATTAATTAGTACATACAATAATCAAACCACCTCGATCACGTATAATTAAACCATGTCTGCAAGAAGTCTACCTGACAGAGTTTTAGCCCACCATCACTTCATCAAGTTTAAATCTTTTAGGCAACGGAACAGAACTAGGGTCAGGGCTAGTGGGATCGAGTTCATTGAGTTTTAACGACGAGCAGGCCCTCGTTAATAAGATCAGTGCGCCTTTGCAATCTTGGTGAAGGTAATCGACTTGTTTTGAATATATACGAACAATTCCGAGAAGTAGATGGCCTGACATTCTTAATGCAATAGGTGCCTCAGGATTCATTATGCGCTCTGGAAACGAAATAAAACGACTTGATATGTTAATTAACAAAGCAAAGTGGATTAGTATCATAACAAAAGGTAAATTTGAACTTATAAAGGACTAATTAACACTAAGTTTCCATAGAGAGAATGAATCTTTTGGACTCAAATCCAATAACCAAGTTAGAAAGATTTCATTTCACACCAAATCATAGCACAAATAAAACCAAATAATTAAAACTTTCTGATCAAGTTTTGATGGAGCATAGCAGACAATAAGGCAAAAATGGATACTTTGTAACCAATTAAAACAGGACTTTACAATCAAATCAAATGCTTAGGAGAGCTTAGACCGGTTTTCACCAAATAGTGTTTTGGGAATCTTTATTTGCACTGAATCAAACTTTTAAAAGTTGATTCTCGGTTCATAAACAGACTATGTGAAGATCGATTCTCGCATTGAACCTTTGAGGTTTTTGAGTCAAGAATCATTTTTTAAAAGATCGATTTATTGTGGTAGCAGAAATTAATTTCCCAGGTACAAATTTATGAAAGTTTTACACTTTACAATACCCTTTAAGTAAAAGGTACCTATCATGTAAAAATTACATACAGCCATAGTCAAACCAGTACAATTTGATGACAAAAATATATCAAAAACCAAAAGCTTAAATCTTTATTCAATCTTATAGAAATCCTAACTTAAACCCCTCAAAAAACACATCTTTATCCATCAAACACCCAAATTCAACAAACATTGATTATCAAAAACAAATCCCACCAAAAAATGTGCCTTTAATCATAAACCCACCAAGAACAAATCTTTAAAACCAAAAAAAAAAAATAATAATAATAATAACTGCTCACCGGCGGTGGAGAAGACATTGGTGGAAGTATAATGAGATTTCTTGAGCTTATGCTGTAAATGAGCGGCGCACCATACAGTCCCCAATGGGCCTTTTCTTGCTAAGAATGTATGAGAATAAAACATCTTCTTCTTCTACGAACGAATGTCTCTGTTTTCGCCTAATTAGAGGATTCTTGAAGTTGGTTTTTTATACCAAACTTTCTTCTTTGAATTTTTGGAGAAGGGTTTGATTCTTGATTTTCGGGGTGTAATAATAATTGTAAATTCGTCAAAAAAAAATTATTGTAAAAATAGACGGAGATTTCGGCGAAAATAAGGTAGTTTTATGAGAATCGTACGTAAGAAGGAAATAAATTGGGTTGGCGGGAAATATAAAAAGGCGGCAATTTTATCAATCGTGGTCAATTTTTTGCGCGAAGAAGATGATGGCTGTTGCACGTATACGGACACGACGACACGGCTAAATAAAAAACTTAAGAACACGAAACGTCGTCGACATGTTATATATATAGTATATATGTTTGTGTGATGTGAATAAAATTCAATTTATCAAAAAAATATTCGTAAACATAAAAAAAAAACTAGATAATATAGGTAATATATGTAAACTCTATTAATATCTCGAATAGATATTCGACTTTTATACGGTGTCAAAAAAAATTTGTGATTTACATTCAAAATATTACAAATTATAAAAATGATTGTTTATAAAAAAAACATATAAACTTAATATGGAGTATTATTTATTAAATTATTATAGAAATGAAAATTGTGTATTTTAACGTTTCCATTGAAAAAAAACTTAAATAAAAAGAAAAATTAAAAATTGGGTCCAGGAGTGTCGATGCCGTGTCGAAAGTGTGTCGGAAACGTGTCGGATATTAAAATTTTAAATAATATTAATTTAATTAGCCGACACGTGTTGGACACGGTGTCGGAACGTGTCGTGTCTTATGTCGGATACGGCGCACGGCACCCAGATTAAAATGTCGGTGTATCATATATATTCACAACATAATATATTACGATAATATATTAATGCAGCTTTTATCAATAACACGTTTTATCATTGATATTTTTATCATCAATGGATGTGATGTTGCTCGCTATTGACACTTTGATGACTATAATGTTAGTGTCATGTCACTCTCAACGACTTTGAAAAATAACATCAGTACCACTGACATTATTTGTGCGAAAAATAATCGTGATACTCAAAACATTTATTTGAGTTTTGGAAATAATTGTAGTGCTGCAGTAAAAGTGTGATGCTAATAGAAACCGTCTATATTAAAATATTAATAGGGCGGTAAAAATATATCGTTCATGAAAATATTCGGATTTGAATCATATAAATTCTTGTTTATTTGTTTGTTGAGCTACATGAACAAAATTCGATTTAGCTTGGAAAGATCAATATCTCTAAGGCGGTTTGTATCAGTCAATGAAATTCGCTCGCGACAACCCGATTACTTTTGGATCCTATAAATCTCTCTGCCATGGCACATTGAATATTTTTATTATTTTAAACAACATAATGTCGTGAAGCGACGACCGTTCATGTGATGAAGCGTTATTAAAGCGGCGTTGATTTTCAATCTCAGCGTCGATGGCGATGATTTTACCGTTATAAATGTGTCATTGTTGAAAACGTCGTGACTCCATCGACGCGTTGTTAATGAATCGAAACGTCGATGGCGTTGGCGCTTGACGTATCGTGGTGGCAAAAGTGATTTGGTGGTGTGGTGTGATGAAGTAAATGAAAAATAATAAAATAAAATGTGTCAATAGTAAAATGGTGATGTCAATAGAACTCGCATATCTCTAATTTTTCCCCACGAAAAAAATAATCATATAAATATGCAATGCGTAAAGTGTTTTTTTTTAGTGTATTGAGTAATAGTGTACTCGAAACAATAGAAGCTTATAACAGCTACAAATAAGTTGTCTTCTTCATGGCGGCTTCGTCTTGATTCGTAAGGGAGTTCGACTCGATTCAGTTTTTTTCGAGTTCGAGCTCCAGTCGAGCTACTCGAATAATTAATCGAGCCGATCTCGAGTTTAAAAAGGAAATGAGGGAGAATGACACAAACATTTTATAATTAAGAAGAATGACAGCTTATTGAAACTTTTGCATAAAGAACAAAAATATTTTATTTATTTATTTTTTAATTTCTGGCACTTTTTTTTAAAAAAATAAAATAAAAAATCAATACACTTTCTCTCTAATCTATCTTTTTTAAAAACTCATATTTCTCAATCTAGAACTCCAAATTAGAAAATTCTTTCACCAAATTTTTTATTTTTTCATGTTCTTTATTTTGAGACCACAATCAACATATTCCGACGTGATTTCAAAAAATCCGCTGTCGAAATTCACTATTATTCGAAATTCACTGTCAAAATTCACTGATTTTTGGGATTCATTGGGGATATTCACTAAGTGAATTTCGACAGTGAATCTCATGAAAAATGATGTAATTATATCGAACCAAGTCTCAAAACGAAGAACATCAAAAAATTAAAAATTCTGTGAAATTTTTATAGCGTTTAGATCTCTAGATCAAAAGATATGAGCGTTTGAAAATGGGTGAGGAATGATAAAAAAAAAAAAGTTCTCAGAATTTCAGGTATGATGCGCGCGAAATTTTTTATTTTTTATTTTTGGGTTTTGTCATTCAGCCTATAAAAAATATATAAATTGTTTTTTCTCCCTATAAAAAATATGTAGCTGTTTTGTTATTCAAAAATATTCCAAATGATGTCATTATCCCTAATTCTCCATTTAAAAAATAAGGTTAAAGGTTGTGAATGACATGTTTCTAAAATGGTTGAGAAGGACAAACGTGTAAGAACACATGCAGTAATACGTGTACAAAAATGTAATGAATAACGTGTAAAGAATCAGATTTCACAACCATTTTAGATTAAAACCGCCCCTTATGGATTTCAATTCTAAAAATATTGTAATTGAGTAGTTCGCGAGCTTATTTAGCTTGATTAAATAATTATTTATTTAATTAAACTTATAAAATATATTAAAAAATATTATTTATTATAATTAAAAAAATATTATTCGAGCTAAGTATAAGACAAGTCAAGCTCGATCTTGCCATATTTCGTTAAAAATTAAATGAATTCTAAGAAAATAGTCGAGCTTACGAGTCGAGTCGAGTTATATCGAATACTTAATGAGTCGAGTTCGATTTTGCATTTTTATGGCTCGATCGAGCTCGAAATCAAGTTTCGTTCCGAACTTTTTAGTCGAGTTGAGTTCGAGCCCTAGGAGTATCGGCTCGACTCGGCTCGATTACACCCGTGGCTTATAGCACCAAATTCAACCTGGAAGTTTTAAAAACACTATGGTGAATTTATTTTCGATGCATCAGAGTGACATTCAATTTCTTAAAAGTCGAATCAAAGCTCAACATTCAACGTTACGGTGTTCGAACGTTTATTTTCCTCATTTATAAATCAAACCAAATTCGAAATGTAAGTATCACGATATATTTAGTAAAATGCACATTTACACATTTACACAAACATTTTTTTCAATTAAGTTTTTCAATTCTATGAGACCTAAAGCATATCAAAGCTTTGGTAGTTGAGAAAACCATACCCAAAAAAGCACCAAAATTACAAAAAGAGGGGGAAGGGGGCACAATAAAGTTTGCATCTTTCTATTTTTAGCACTAGAATGAAGCTCTAATTCTCCATGATAGAGACCGAGACGGAGACGGAGACGGAGGCCATCGACGATGAATTATTAAGCTTTAAGCTTTATTTACGCGAATCTTCTGGCCTTCAAGAACCTGCAAATAAATTCAAAAATGAGTCCACACAATAAGAAGTGATTTACGTAGTGCATCGGTTGTAGAAAGGTTGTATGCAAGTCAAGATCTTTAAAGCCCATTCATTTTAGCTCTCTTTCACATAATACACTTTTGGCGTGTGTGAGAGGTTAGAAATGAAAGGCAGTAAAGTTATTACGGCAGACAACCTTCATACAATCTAACAGACCATAAAATTTTTCACACAATAAAACTATGTACTGTAATAATGCATGAAACACAAACATGTCATGGATCAAAATTCATAGGGGATAATAATTACACTTTTGGCCCTTATTTTTCTTTATTAATTTTTCAAAATTTGCACATATCTTTCATATTAACATATTTGGACCCCTAATTGTATTTTTTATTTTATTTTTGTTTGTTTACCAACAACATAACAAGAACTAGAAGATCAATTTATAACAACAGTGGCATCCATGCAGTTTTTAGCTAATCAGGTGGAGTATGTAGTCATACAGATGAGATATGTGTAAATCCCAAAATTACAGGGACCAAACTGTACATAATAAAACTATAATAATCAAATTATAAATAACAAAATCATACAATTAAAGCGATTTTTGTGGCTTTTTCTTAAATTTTTTTTTTATAGTTTTATTCTTCCCGTTTTTGGGTAGCTTTTCATCAATTACCTGATGGTTTGTCTTCGGTTTCCAACAAGGTTCTTCGTTTCGTCAACGTATTCAATTTATGGATGTGTATACTTGAATCGAATCACGTATTGAATTGTAAAAAAGTTGCATATACGTATTGGATACATATACGTATCGGATATAGAACACGCTTCCAAACGAGAACATTTCACACACACAAAAACATCAGGTCAGTAGCTAACCAGATGATTAAAAGAAGAAAAGGCAGCTTCAACTTCATCTTCAGAAGAAAACGTAACGAATCCATAACCGCTCGATTTCGAGGTTCTGGGAACTCGAGACACTTACGCGCTAAGAACCTTTCCTTTACCGGAGAAAAAGCTTTGGAGTTTCTCCGTGGTCACTCCCTCAGCAAAGATTCCCTACATATACTTTGTGAGGACTGTCGGTGAAGGGTGTTTCTTCGCTTCGGCTTGAAGAACCGATACTGTCAATGGCTTCTCTGTCACATTTACTTTGATTTCACGGCCTCCCACTTCCTGTTAGATCAATAAGAATCAATTCCCAGATTCATATACGGAAACGCTAATGCTCGTGAGCTACCGAGTTGTGCAAGAGAATGCTTGAGATTGACTCGTTTAATACTCGAGCATCCTTCGAGTGGAGCTCATTCAATCTCGATTCATATCAAGCTAAACTATTCGAGCAAAAAATCAAACCGAATCCAAACTGCTCGTGAGCGGCTTGACTCATTTACACCCCCTAATTGAAGCTAAGTTTTTCAAGATGAAATATATATTATCGAGGAAAGAATTTGTGACTTTCCTTGAATAGCATTAGACAATCTTTGAATTCCAGACAATACAAACACAGCTTAACAAAAAAAAAAGGTTAAATTTTTACAGCAAACATACGTTGCGTTGAGCATTGTGAGTCATCAAAATGAACCAACATCAACAACAACAGAAGGAATGATATCTCCTAATCATTCCATCTAATAATAATATACAGCCACCTCACCCCTTCGCATCAAAGTCATCATAACTGCGGCGTGATAGTGATGGTGGGGGTGGTTCTAGAGGGACACACACCGAGCCATGCTCATCAGAAGAGATCATTTTATTATTAGATAGATAATTGAGAAGCAAACGAGGTACTCTTCCTAGCCGCCTTTCCTGGAACTTCCTTTCCTTTTAAAGGGATATGATTCTTCCTACTCCGACCACGATTCAAGGACAAGAATGAACTCCGGGAAGGCCCACGTAACGCCCCTGCAACACAATCTCCTGCATGTGCACATCCCCCCCATGGTTTGGATGGTCCGTCTTCCCGGAAAGGCTTAAGTGTTGGTAAGAACTTTGAAAAAGTGCGGTGCTCGGGTGAATTCTCTTCCTCAACTTTTACACAGATGGGGCAAGGGGGATCACTTTTATGAGCCTTTGGAGTGGTTTGATCCAAGCACTCAGCATGGAATACATGGCGGCATGAAAGAACCCCAGCAACCGGCATGTCTCCACTCCTCACGATACGACGAGAGCTCCATGGTGATCTTTGTGAAAGAAGCCTCTCACACAATCCACATCTGTTGCTTTCGGATGAAATACAAGGTTTATTTTGGGAGAAAACAGCTTCAAATGATTCAGAAATATCTGTGAGATCAGCACTTCCACTAGCACTACTTAGACGCCGTCTTCCTCTTAACGGAGTACTAGGAGGATCAAATTCCAAATTCCCAGAAGGGCTACTACCGTCGGTAGCTTCCCTTCTACTAGGTGGTGTTGTATCAGCAGCAGACGGAAAAGACAAAGGATGAACAGGTTTGGACATAAAGTTAAGCCGACTTGAAATATTACGATGTGAATTATGTGTCTTTGTTGTGGACTCATGATCACTGCTATCTGATCGAGACGAAACTGAACTACTATCCCTTGCACCCGATGTTCCCTGTAATATTCACTTGTTTAGGAAGAGTATCTCTTTTTATTTTTACTATTATTATACCTTTTCAAGAATGAGAGGGAAAAACAGCTGATCATTCATGAGTAAAAGAAGAGGACTCACCTCCATTGTCACAGAGAAGCATATTGGCCTAGATACTGCATGAACACGGGCAAAGATATAATAAGATATCAGAATTTTGTAACAAAACCATCAAAGATAATAGAGATAAAATAAACTTTATTTTTTCAGGGAGGTAATAAGCATTTCAAAAAACAAGGATAGCATGGCAATATATCTATATAACCTCAACCGGGAGATCCTCCTTGTGCACCAATATAATCTAAAAAAATTAAAACCGTTCCATCAGAAACCTGAAAAACGTATCGAAGTTGGAGCCATGAATTTCACTCCTATCTCCGGGCCATTTTCATGCTTTGTTTGATGGCTAATCGACCATATACCCCTAATTCATTTCTGTGAAACAAGGATGTTACCATACAATGTAAATTGTGTTTATATATCTCAAAAAAATTAGGCTTTGATGAGCCACTTTGGAATGTCAATGTATCCAAAAAAGGTCCGAAGTTTTTTCTGGTAAATGGTTTGAAGCAGAATGATGGTACCTATATATGCACAAGCATACTGTGGCTGTACTGCAGATAAAGGTAGAAAAACCCAGATAGGGAACGTAACCAGGGGGCAGTGGAAGGTGCTGTGCACTGTTCTCACAACTCTAGTCAACGGTTGTTTTTTGAGTCTCCTTATGCAAAGGAAATATGTGAAAATATCAGAAGGTTATAAATGTAGCACGTCTTTTTTTTTCCTACAATTTCAGCAAGCATTAGTGTCTTTCTGTGGTGGTATGGAGCTATTGGAACGATAAACCATACCAGGCAAATTTCAAGTGCTGCCGAATTCATACAAACTTCCTGGGAGAGTCCAATGGTGCTCTATTTAACAAGCTAATAATAGGGAAGAATATCCATCAAAGACAAAATCCCACAATATCATTGACAATTAAGCGTGAAAATGGCAGAGTAATCCCGAGAAACATTTCAAATGCAAGACCAGAATTCATGTGTTAATTCTCCCCTCTAGTATCAGAACGATGAACCACTTGGAAACATACTTGAATTTGGCATTTGAAGCAAATTTAGTACACATGAATTGTCACACTAGCCTTTTACTCTAATAAAACAAACCATAACTTAGAACTACAATTCTGAGGATCCTCAAGAATGAGCAAAAGACACGACAACAAAGAACGGCAAGGAGAACCCAAAGAACAATGAAGATACCAAAGAAACCCAGTAGAATTACACAGTGTTCTAAAATTCGCTAGGCGAAGTCGGTGCGACCATGGGGCGCCTAGGCAGCGTCCAGGCGATTTCGTTTTTTATTTTTATTTTTAATAATAGTGCTTGTCCAATATAAATCTTACATCATATGATCATAAAACATGAAAATCAAGTAAAAATGTGTCAAAACTCAAAAGAAAAGACTAGCCAAAGACTGGGGAGGAGGGATTATCGGGTGAGGGGGAGAGAAAAAGGGGAGGGTCGGCTGTTTTTTTTATTTTATTTTAAAGAAATGATTTTTTTATATATATATATTGCAAATGGAAGCCCTAGGGTCGCCCAGGAGTGCCTAGACGCGCCCAGGAGCGCCCAGAAAACCGCATAGCACCCTGTCGCCCAGATGAGATCGCCTAGGGCATAGTCGAGACGCCCGGAGGTCGCCCAGGGCCTAGGCGCCGCCTAGGCCCAGGTCGATTTTTATAACACTGGAATTACATGACAAAGCACGTAAAAGAAACAACTGATCAGTGTCTAAGAGATATTGTAGCCCCAAAAATTCATAAACCAAACTCCAACCTTGCAAAATAAAGAAAGAGTACAACGTAAAGAAAAGCCTCAACCAAGTAACAGAGACATCTACTGAACATACCTCTGCTTGAAGCAGCACAATCATCGACACTGATTTCTTGAATTACTGGTGGAGTCCACAGCTGAATAGGGGATATCTCAGATGGACTGCTGTAGTACGGGCCACCACCATCAGATACCATATACTGGTTATGGGCCACATGATTTCCTCTCACCCAACTTCTACTTTCTCTACTATTAGAAGAAGCAGAAGACCCAAATAGCTGAATCCCATCATTAGAGCCAAAAGATAATGCTTCAGTTGGGAGACGTAAATCCCATCTGGATTGTGGCGGAGAATAACTAGTGTTGGTCTGCCAGTAAGGTTTCACGAGGCCCCATGGACCACTCTCTACTAGCAGCACTAGATCCATGTGGCCTTGCAGCCACACAACAAAGGGACCCGTCTTAGCTATTTTTCACAAAACTTCCAAATTTCTTCTTCCTCCAGCTATTAACACCTCTCAGATACTCAAGCTGTACTTAAAAGAAATGCTTCATCCTGCACACAAGTTGAGGTGTGAATATAAATGCAAAAAATACCTTAATCTGAGGGGGACGAATCTTTATAATTTGACCATTCCCCAGGCAGTAAAATAGGCTTAAGAGAGTGAATCACGCTTTGTCAAGAAAGCAAGGAGAGAAGCAAAAGGGTTATAGAGTATAGGCTCTTTAAAGAACATACAACAAATAGCTGAAAAAAATTGTAAAGATAGATATTATAGAGAAAGAAAAACTCTTAAAATACTTGACTAACATGGTAAACAAATACTTGCTAAAATTGTAAAAAGTTTATCTATTTGACTGACATGATAAACCAATACTTGCTAAAATCATGATCCGCATGTCATGGACTCTCTTTACCAACCAAGATTTGTTTTATGATTCTACACACGAATACCTGAAATCAAATTTTGCTCTGTAACAAGAAGCAACTCAATTAATCTAATATCCAACCCATACAACATCGCTGTGAGTGTTGACTAAATATCCAAACCCTTTCAGTTCGTTTACTTCCTCTAAATATAAAAATAGAACTTCAAAGAATGCAGGAAAATTTTAAAAAAATAATAAAAATGGAAATTATGACATTAGCAACCATAAACTGTACTCGAAGCAGCCTCCTAAATAAGGAAATAAACTCAAAAGAGAACTGCAATAGGTCTTTTAAACGCATAAATATAACCCAAACATTAGTTCCAAAACAATAAAAATATTGATTAGCTTCAAACGAAACCTAAAAGATCAGGAACAAAAGTCTCTCGCGCACTAATGACTTAAGTAGAAACAACAATCAACCTAGCAAGCTGAAGAAAAGAAGCATGCTGGTGAAATTCAAGAAAAATACAGAGAAAAAAAAATGGAAACCTGTCTTAAGGTAACAGCACACTAGAACACACAGGCAGGAGGAGTGAGGAGTAAGGAGACTGCGTTTGGAAATGTGCCGTAAATAATAAGAACCCTAACTTGACGGAGAAACGATTACTGTAATGGAAATGATTGCACCAAAACAGGTCACTAAATTAAATTGAATCAAAATAAGTGGGTTCTATCGGCACACTCTAAATTATTATTGACACCTATTTTTTGATTATTTTTTCGGATGGAAAAAACGTCAGTCACACTAGTGTTTCTCGTTAAACACCAACACCAAACACTGACGTTGGTGTGCACCGAGGGAGTGGCGTTTCTAAGTTTTAACACTTTTTATAAAGGGAACGTCAGTCACACTGGTGTTCCTTGTTGATCACCAACATCAGTCACACTGACGTTAGTGTTTAACAAAAAAACACAAGTATGATTGGCGTTCTATTAATAAAAATTCACCGGGTGCTGAAGTAATTTTTATGGTGCCAGCAATAGAACCTCCTCAAAATATCTCTTCAATAATTAAATTAAAATATGGGAAATGATTTTCTCATTGAACATTATTATTCTTAAACACCAACGTCAGACACTGATGTTGGTGTGCACCGAAGAACACCAGTGAAAAGTCGTGGACTGACGTTTTTAATGTTGGTGTTCAACAAAAAACATCAGTGTGATTGACGTTCTCTTTATAAAAATTCACCAGATACCGAAGTAATTTCTTATGGTGTTGCCAATAGAACCTCTTCAAAATATCTCTTCAAAAACAATTAAATTAAAATATTGGAAATGATTTTCTCATTGAACATTATTATCTTACTCTTAGTAAGACCAAAAATATTGAGCCCCTACAGTCTACAATGGGCCACGACACACATTCTTCAAAATTGTGCTCATACCTTGTTTGCTTGACAGCTGACGTTCCATTCTTGTTATTATTATTATTATTATTATTTATTTTTTAAAGACTAATAGTATAAGACCAAGAAATGGTGTCTTTAATACACAAATCTATCTTGCACGGATATGGATACGAACACGTTGCACAATACGATATGGACACGGTGATACGGTTAATTGTAAAATTTAAAAGCACGACACGTCACCAACATGTTAGATAAACTCTATAAATATGTAGAATAGATTATCGACCTTCATACGGTCCCAAAAGATTTTGTGGTTGGCCTTCAAAAGATTATGAATTATAAATATTATTGTTTATCAACAAAAAAAAACATATAAATCTGCTGTGACGTATTGTTTGTTTTGTTATTATAGAAATGAAAATCCTGTGTTTTAACGTTTACGTTGAAAAAAACTTAAATAAAAAAACAATATTAAAAATGGGTTCATGAGTGTCGGTGCCACCTAGTGGTGTAATCGAGCCGAGTCGAGCTCAACTCGACTAAAAAAGTTCGGGCTCGAAACTCGGCTCGAGCTCGATCGAGTCTTAAAAAAGCAAGATCGAACTCGACTCGCTAAGTACTCGATACAGCTTGACTCGGCTCGTAAACTCGATTATTTTCCTTGAATTCATTTAATTTTTAATGAAATATTGAAAGATCGAGCTCGACTCGTCTAATACTCGACTCGAATAATATTTTTTTTAACTATGAAAAATAATTTTTTATAATAAATTTAATTTTTTTGTCAATATAATAAATTTAAATAATTAAATAATTATTTAATCAAGCTCGATTAAGCTCGCGAGCTACTCGATTAATATATTATAAAAATCGAGCTCGGCTCGGTTAATTATTCGAGTAGCTCGACTCGAGATCGAACTCGATAAAAACCGAATCGAGTCGATCTCTCTCTTGCGAAGTCGAGTACGAGTAGCTCACGAAAGAGTAGCGAAATTCATTTACAAATTTCTAGTCGGTGCCGTGTCGGGAGTATCCACAATGTGTGGCGAAGATGTCGAGATATTTAAATTTTCAATAATGATAATTTAATCATCCGACACACGTGTCGACACGGTATCGGAGCGTGTCGGGCGTGTTGTGTCGTGTTTTATATTGTATACGACGACGCCGACAAGATTAAAATGCACCGGTGCATCGTATGCGAGATATAAATATGAGATGCCCCTTACAATTTAAAGTTGTTTCCAAAATGCTTCGGTTCAGGAGTGTCGGTGCCATGTTGGTGAGTGTCGACAATGTGTTAGAAGCGTGTCAGATATTTCAATTTTAAATAATATTAATTTAACCATCCGACACATGTTGGATACGATGTCGGAGTGTGTCGGAGCGTGTCGTGTCGTGTCTTATAACGAACACGACGCACGGCGACCGGATTGAAGTGTTTGTGCATCGTACACATAGATAAATATTGAGGTGCACCGCAATTACACGATGTATCAACGAGCTAAAGAAGCATCATAGACCGAAAAACAAAAAAACATTTACGAAAAAGCATTTACAAGAAGTTTTTACTCTTATTTCTTTTTCTTTTTACTTATCTTAAGATAATAGTAAGATTTCCAAAATACTTCTTGTTTTATTTATTTTTGTTATTATCTTCTCTTATTTGTTTTTTTATATTTTAGTTTTATTATAATATGAGATGATATGAGATATATCTTACAAGATAATGTCAAGCATCCATAAAACAAAAAATAAAAACCGAATAATGTGAGCCTGGACTGAAATTTTATCCTCTTCTTCCGTCTGTCCACCTCCTGACATCTATGGCTTCACATCAACAAAACAAGATCCAGCTTTTGTCCGGCGGTTATGCAGCGGTTCGTAGTTAGATCTGCTGGGTAATAGAACGAATCTGCTTTATTGGTTAGAGGACAGCTAATCAGAGCATTAATCGAGGAAGGTTTGTTCATCCAAGCATAAAACTGCAATTACACGATGGATATATGGCAGATCGGGTTTGAATATCAGTTTTCAAGGCTTAATTACCGGGTAAGCCTTTGATTTCTTGTGTAATCTCTTCACTCTCTCTTGCTTTTTAGTGCTTTATATTCTCTTAAGTTGCTTACTACCAGCCACGAGAACTAAACATTTGTTGTTTTGGGCAGAGAATATCCTCAAGAAATACCCACATCAATAAATATTCCTTCAACAGAGTATTTACTCTTCCATCATTGAAAGGTATTGTTTTTGGCTCTTACTATTTATTGCTGTCATGCATGTATATTGTGTGTGCTTTAAAGCTGATTGCTTGATCTTAAGATAGCTTTTAGCACTTATATGTACTGTTTTATGCTGTTTGTAGTGTCAGATTTCTTAAGATGGTCCAGGAATCGTACATGGGTGACACTAATGTGTAGTTTTTGCACTTTTAAGGTGTTGTGATGGTGTTATATGTTAGGAAATCACTAGTTTAACGCAGCGGAATTTAAAATTTGATTTCCTTTTCTAGATCGTTCTTCGTTTAATGCAATAAACACGTTAAGTAGTTTGACGGTTATACCTCAGATGATCTATAAGATCGTCGCTTTAACCGCCAACGGAGAGTAGTTCAATGCGCAAGCAGTCCAGGAGTCTGGCCTCTATCGCTAATCCACACGAACCCCTTGCCGGAATTCTCCTTGGATTGCTACCGGAAAACCTCCGGCTGCTAAACCGGACCTTTTCTTCCCTCACAAACTCACTATGGATAGCTCTCTATTTTACATAAGAACTATGAGCTATTGCAATTGTGTTGTATAAAAAAACTTGACACCCACTTCCTTTATATAGAGGAAGTGGCGCCCCATATGTAGTGTGGAGTAGAAGAAAACTTTTTTCCCAATAAAATAAGGAAAATCAACTAGATTGATTTATCTCTTTAATTATAATTTATTTTGCCAATATCTTATATTGATTATAATTATCTTATTACCATAAATCTATTTTTCCAAAATCAATTAATATCTTATATTAATATTATGACAATCTTATCAATTAAAGTGCACAATCTAAGTGTATCTTATACACATCAAAAGTGGTGCCCCATATCCCAAAAGATTGACTTTCGGAATATTCTTTAATTAACATAATTTGTATATAATTAATAGCTTGTATTTTATTTATTCATAATAAATAAATACCACCATATTAATTTACCACTATAACCTTTATAGTCTAGAGATAAACTTTCCTTATTTGGTTATCAACTATAACCGCATTTTAATCCGACTCGATGTTCATATGAGTGTGACCCGATAGGCTTCCGAGTATGTTGGCGTAGACACAAAGTGCAATTTACTAAAATGCCCTTCATACCTAACGATCACGGGATAGCGTCTGAAGCAACACACCGTGACCCCAATTATCGGAAGAGTCAAAAGCAATGACTACTACCTTTCATGTGAAGCGATTATCGTGTAACTTACAATCCTATCATTTGTAATAATATCCATACGATCGTATCTCGAGTGTCAATACATTGATGATCGATCTTAAAATCTGGATATCATGCTCTCTCGAATAACATATTTACTCCCACTTTGCAAAGATTCTCGAAGAGCTAGACATTCCTTATAAGAAGGCCATTTCGGATATTCGATCCCAATCATAGGATACGCGATTCCCGGACGACCAATCATGTATACTCCGCGATGCTTCAATATCATACCCAATCACCACCGCATGATCGCCCGTGGTTAGGAGAAATCTCAATAGTGTCAAAGCATGACAATCCACACCGTGATGCCATGAAGACTCGGTCAAAAGGATAATTACACAACCGCCACATAGTGTGACACTTAATGTAAGTGGGTCGATCCTAACATCGCATTCTCTAATACACGCCCACGCACGGTCCAAGTGTCCCTACACTTCGATAGACGAGATCTATCCATACCTTCTAAAAGATAGAAGACATCCAATACGTGCTAGTCTGGTTATACTATCATTGTCCCATTTGATAATACATAAGACTAGAGACATTTAAGTACCAACCTTGTTATAGTGATTAGAGATCTCATCAACCATAATCACTATCATGGTTTCTCTATCACAGATTGATACTAGGGACGTTACTATATATATACAAAAAATAATATGAAGATATATAATAACATAAGTGCTTTTATTAATCATAATAAAGTTATTACATGAACTAAATAGACTGTAAATGACCCGACACGGTCGGATCCGGTCGAACACGATTGGGTTTAGGACACCTTTCCAACTAATGTGCAGTTTTTGCACTTTTAAGGTGCTGCGGTGGTGTCATATTCCTGGCTTATTAAACATACATAGTGAAACAGATTCTTTATGTCTTATTAGGCTCTCTTTGAAGTAAAAACTGCCTGATAGGAAATAGTGTTACATCTTCTTAACTACGATTCTGGAAGAAAATACTTTTATGGACTGCTGCTTTCAGACTTGTTAGACCCTTTGGTGCTGAACATGTCATGTGGCCTTAAAAAAAAGGGTTTTGTAGAGCTTGTTTGAGGTAAAAGGTTGTTTTGTGGTTGTGGTAGGAAATAGTGTTACACGGCTTTTGTTGTGGTTGTTGTAGGAAATAGTAGTACGGAGTGTTACATTGAAACTTTTTAGGCCTTTTGAATGTATTTAGGCCTCTTCTGCATGTACAGAAGATAGGAAACAATATTGTATTCCTTGCTGTTGCAGATCTCTGTATTGCTTTCAAAAAAATTGGGTTGAGAATGCAAAACAGTTTTACCCTTTTTGTTGCGTGCAATGAAGAAACAATTTACTTGTCTGCTTCTGCCTACTTCTTGTTTTTTTTACTTGCATTTCTACAGATTTTTTTGAGCATTTGGTTGTATATGTATACTGATTTACTTGACCATGTCTCATTTGGATTTACAGGTTTTCTGCAGGTTAGAGCATTGGACTTTGTATTTTAGGCTCGATGAGTATGTCTACTCCTCAATTAATATGTTCATATGTTGACCCATTGACTTGTTAGTTCTGCTACCAAACTGCTTCAGTTTGTAGGTGTTGTTATTTGTTTGTGTTGCTTGACCTACTTTCTATTTCATTCTCTGTTGTGTGAGTGTTTTGTTCACAGATTGTAGTGTGCTTCCATTTTCAAGTAGTTTGTTCATAGGCCTACGTTGCATAAAAAATAGTATATGTAGATCTGTATAACTGACAGTGCTTGTTGTGTTAAAATTAGAAAAACATAGTACTTGCTGCATGGGTGATGCAGGGTCTTTCTTTAAGTCTATGATGTGCGAAAAGTATATTTCTGCTTCTAAGGCATATAGGCATAATGCAATCCTTAGATGGAAGGCTAAAAATGCAAAAAGAAAAGTATGCTCAAAACATCCGATCCTACCTGCTAATAAAAAAAGAAAGTCTGATCAATTGGTTAGTATTCTTAGGTCCGATACAACTGAGGTCCAGTCCTTTAATGCTTTAGAATCAGAGTTTGCCTTGTTTGATCCATTGAATGAAACCATAACTGTAGGATCTGTTAACTCATCAAACCTTTTGCACAACAATATATTAAGTGATTGTTTAGAAAACCAACAAAGAAGTATAAAGGTCAATACACATAGCGGCCAATCACATTCTATCCAATATTATTATGGGTGTTATGACCCTCTCCAATAAATGGATTTCTACAGTCCATGGGAAAAGACCTTGCTTCATACGGATTGTTACCTCCTAACATGGACACTTCTCAATTCGACGATCCAACTAAGGAACTCCGTATTGAACAAAATATTATTGTGTCTAAGGTAGATTTGAATTCTATAGCTCTTTTAAATAAAGAACAATTATTAGCATTTGAAAACATTACTGCTGCTGTTTTTAACAATAAAGCCGAATGTTTTTTCATAGACTGTCCAGGGGGGACAGGGAAAACCTTCTTATATAGAGCATTGCTAGCAGACGTAAGATCTAATGGCCATATTGCACTTTCTACTGCTACATCAGGAATAGCTGCTTCTCTTTTACTAGGGGGAGAACGGCGCATTCTAGGTTTAAAATCCCTATAGACTTATCTGAAGGACCAACATGAAAAATAAGTAAGCAAAGTCCGTTGGCAACCCTTATTAAATAAGCTAAATTGATATTATGGGATGGGGCTCCTATGTGTAAGAGAACAGGGATTGAGGCGTTGGACCTTTTGCTAAAAGATATAACAGGCAATGAGCAGCAGTTTGGGGGAAAGGTTGTTGTTCTAGGAGGTGATTTTAGGCAAACAATGCTGGTTGTACGAAGAGGCACAAAATCTGAAACAATAAATTGCTGGATATACAGAAACCCAAATCCGGATCCGATCCATAGTTGGATCGTCAGATCCGATTCACAGCACCGATCGAGACACCCGATCATGCACAACGGAAGCTACGAATAAATTCGCATGCGATAATACCACGATTCGATTCGCATAAATAATTAATAACTACAAGAAAGTTGAAGATTTACCTTATATAAGATGAATAGTAAATCGACATAGAGGGAGAAGCCGTGATCTTCCGGATTGTATCTCCAAGCGACGACTGGTGGACGTCGATCCTCACCGTAGAACCTCCTCGAATATGCACTAGAAAAACCCTAGGTTTTTCTCCTCTTAATGACTAAGGCAAGAAACTAATTTTTCTTCCTTTTTATTTAGTGGTGCCGCCATTATGTGTCGTTATTGTGCTAGGATGAACTCTCTTTATATAGGAAAATAACTAGTAATTAGAGAGTTATCATTTTCACAATACAATTACCTATTTCCATAAGCAAAAGATATTTGCCAAAAGATAAGAGATAATTCCCAAAAAATCAATCTCTTTTATCTCTTTTCCATTAATTATCTAACAAATAAATAATTAACTAATTACACATGTGACATAATCTATAAATTTCTTTTCCTAATTATCTCAACATGGGGCGCCATTTACACCATCAAATTAATAGAAAATGTTTTTTCTATTTTACATATTATTTACCAAATAAATAATATTGCATATTCATTAAATAGACCAACTATTTAATTTATTCTCAAAGTTTCATAAAACGAGAAAACACTCGCGTGTTAGGAGCCAACCCGGGGACCATGGACCTATAACTAGTAGATATAATAAATTGAATAAAATATTCATCGAATAGAATACTCAACTCATTAATTCCGGAATTGTGCCACCATAAATCCGAAACTGAACTCTATCGATTATAGATATAACTTATTCTCAAAACGTCGATTCGAGTCGATAAGTGTCCATTGATATAATCATTACATATAAACTAACCCTCCATAGACTATCCGTAATGAAGCGGGATTATTTCCGTAAACCTTCTTCAATACATCTCATCCTTATTTACCATTAATCCACTAGTGATCAATTAGTTCATAACCAATACGAACTCTGCGGATCGATCAGTTTCTAGGATCAACAAATAAGGGGATTGTCTTTCTACTTCCCGCAGGAAGGAATGGATTCCATATCTGTGAGACACACACTTCTTGTTGGAAAGGTGTCCTAAACCCAATCGGGTTGGACCGGATCCGACCGGGTCGGGTCGTTTACAGTCTATTTAGTTCATGTAATAACTTTATTATGATTAATAAAAACACTTATGTTATTATATATGGTTTATCTTCATGTTATTTGTTGTACATATATAGTAACGTCCCTAGTATCAAACTGTGATAGAGAAACCATGCTAGTCTAATAACTATAACAAGTTTGGTACTTAAATGTCTCTAGTCTTATGTACTATCAAATGGGACATTGATAGTATAACCAGACTAGCATGTATTGGATGTCTTCTATCTTATAGAAGGTAGGGATAGATCTCGTCTATCGAAGTGTAGAGACACTTGGACTGTACGTGGACGTGTATTAGAGAATGCGTACGTTAGACTGACCCACTTACACTATGTGTCACACTATGTGGCGGTTGTGTAATTATCATTTGGACCGGAGTCTTCATGGCATCACGGTGTGGATTGTCATGCTTTGACACTATTGAGATTTCCCCTAGCCACGGGGCGATCATGCGGTAGTGATTGGGTATAATATTGAAGCATGCGGAGTATACATGATTGGTCGTCCGAGAATCGTGTATCCTATGATTGGGATCGAATGTCCGAAATGGCCTTCTTATAAGGAATGTCTAGCTCTCGAGAATCTTTGCAAAGTGGGAGTAAATGTGTTATCCCGAGAGAGCATGATATCCAGATTATAAGATACGATCGTTAATGTATTGACACTCGAGATACGATCGTATGGATATTATTACAGCGATAGGATTGTAAGTTACACGGTAACTACTTCACATGAAAGGTAGTACTCATTGCTTTTGACTCTTCCGATGATTGGGGGTCACGGTGTGTTGCTAGACGCTATCCCGTGATTGTTAGGCATGAAGGGCATTTTAGTAAATTGCACTTTGTGTCTACGGCCAACATATTCGGAAGCCTATCGGGTCACACACATATGAACTTCGAGTCGGATTAAAATGCGGTTATAGTTGATAACCAAATAAGAAAAGTTTATCTCTAGACTATAAATGTTATAGTGGTAAATTAATATGGTGGTATTTATTTATTATGAATAAATAAAATGCAAGATATTAATTATATACAAATTATATTAATTAAAGAATATTCTGGAAGTCAATTTATTGACTAATGGGACGCCACCTATAAGTGTATAAGATACACTTGGATTGTGCACTTTAATTAATAAGATTACCATAATATTAATATTGGATATTAATTGATTTTGGAAAAATAGATTCATGGTAATAAGATAATTATATTCAATATAAGATATTGCCAAAATTATTACAATAAAAGAGATAAATCAATCTAGAAGTTTTTCCTTATTTTATTGGGAAAAAGATTTTCTTCTCCTACACACATATGGGGCGCCACCTCTAGCTATAAATAAGAGGTGGGTGTCAAGCTCTTTGTACATCACAATTGCAAGAGCTCATAGTTCTTGTGTAAAATAGAGAGCATTCTATAGTGAGTTTGTGAGAGAGAAAAAGGCCGGTCTAGCAACCGGAGTTTTCCAATAGCAATCCAAGGAGGATTCCGGCGAGGAGTTCGTGTGGATTAACGATAGAGGCCGAATGCGTGGACGGCTTGCGCACTGTACTACTTTCCGTAGACGGTCAAAGCGACGATCTTATAGATCATCTAATGTATAACCGTCAAACTACTTAACGTGTTTATTGCATTAAACGAAGAACGATCTAGAAAAGGAAATCAAATTTTAAATTCCGCTGCATTAAACTAGTGATTTCCTAATAGTGGTATCGGAGACAGGCTTTGAGCTTAAGCAATAAGCATAATTTAATTGCGTAGTAATTAATCGATAGATGCAAGATCTGTAATCGCGAAACGTTTAAAACAAAAAAATAATAATAAGGTTCAATTTGGGGGGCTCGGCCAACTGGCGGCGGTCCCCTCCTCTGCGGCGGCGGCGGCTTTAGGGCTGCCATCCGTCGGCTGTCCTCTTCCAATGGGGAGATCGACCCTTTTCGTTTTTTGATATTTATTGTGCATAGATATCTCGTTTGTTTAGTTGTGTCATATGGCCAACCAATGGTTCAAATAGTTTGGACCATCGGGAAACCATATGGCATATTGGCTTTTCCAAATTTTGATTTGGAATAGAGCTCAAGCCTTTTCAAATATTTGATTTGTAAAAGGCAGGCAAGCCACTTCCAAAATTTTGATTTTGGAAAGTGGCCATGCCTAAACCAAAATTATTTGGTCTTTCCAAATATTTGATTTGCATTACAGCCAGTTCTTTCAAATAGTTGATTTATAAAAGCGCAGAGCGCAGCCACTTCTAAAATTTTGATTTTGGAAAGTGGTCAGGCCTAAACCAAATTTGGTTTTGGAGGATGCCTTTTGATTTATGAAACCAAAGGCATCATCACTTTTGGTTAAGAACCAAAGGAAAGGAAACAAATTGGAGACTTTTATAATTTTAGTTTTATTTTGAATAGTTCAAATTTAATAAAATTAAAATTAAAATTGATAGTAAATTAAATGTTAATTTTATTTTCGATTAAGTCATATAATTAATTAAATGTTATTTAATTATTTGATGTGATAAAATAAGACACATAAGTAGTTAAAATTAGAATTTAATCTTTTTCATAAGATAAAATTGTATGGATTAGATGTGTAGATATAATGTGATTATATGGACCCTGATTGATCATGGACTCGACCAATATGATAGATGAGAATGTTTTCTTTATGTTCGTTTTTGAAAAATTGTCATAGGCCGTTATGAAGAACGTGACCAGTTTACTTTTTGCATTTATCTCATTCCCGTTAGCTCCCCCCGTGTGCGGCGGGTGTAATTATTTATTAGATAGATTATTATGTAACAAGAATGGAGCAAGAAGATGAAGACCAAAGAGAGATAAAGAATCCATTGGCGTACAACAATGAAGATCATATTGGCGGTTGCAGACACCTTTAGTTTGTGACCCGCGGTTTCGTCAGCTTGTATTCGAAACCACACCTAGGAAAAGTCCATGATCATACCGGTTATTTTGTGCGCGGAATGTTGTGTATGTTTTACTTTATATGATATCGTAGCAATATGCACATAGCAGATGAGACCATAATTAAACCAAATTAATTAAGTGAATTAATTTAAAATTATTCCCACGACAAAAATCTAGCCAAAATAGTCTCCCAATATTATAATGACGGTGAAGAGCCCTTGTTCGGATCCAGCTGATCGACCACCGTCGGGAGTTGACCTACCACGGGTATATCGTTATTATTGAGATATGATCGTCACGAGATCTCACGAATTTTGGGTTACGACTCTACTAAAGTCTCTCGGTGATTGGCCACCGTCAGGGCCGTCTGACTTTAGAGACAAGGGGTTGACTACCACATAGAGATGCGGACTGTCAAAGAGTTGACTAGTCAACCACTGGGAGCCGCATATGATGCGACTGGTGGGAGTACCTACCTTTCAAAATTGCCAAGATTGATCGACCACCGTCGGGGATTAAGGCGACTAGATTGGATCCCAGCCACTAAAAAAAAATATTTTCTTGAAAGCCAATAGGGAATAGTTGGCTAGTGGGAGTAAAACCTTATAAAATTATAAGTGCAAATTTAGGGTTTTTAATACATGAGCTTTTATTTATTCTATCTTTATTTATTGTTGTAGAAAATGTCAAACAAATTGAACCTTTGTTTTATCATCGACAATAAGCTTGACGAAACTAATTTTCTCGATTGGGAAAGAAACCTCAAAATCGTTTTGAGGCACGAGAAGATTGGCTATGTCTTGGATGAGGCCCTACCGGAAGAGCCGCTGAGGGTTCGGCTGCAGATGCTATCGAGAAGTATAACAAGCACTGTTCTAACAGTACTGATGCTACATGTATCATGCTTGCTTCGATGACACCTGAACTGCAGAAACAGCATGAGTCTATGGACGGCTACACAATCATGGTCCACCTAAAGGAACTCTATGCTTCTCAGTCTCGCAATAAGAGGTACGAGGTCTCAAAGGCCCTGTTTAGTTGTAAGATGGCATCTGGGACTGCTCTGGGGTCACACGTGCTTAAGATGATCGGGTAGATAGAGAGGCTTGGGAAGCTGGGCCACAAGTTGGAACGAGAATTGAGTATTGACTTGATTCTGCAATCGCTACCTGATTCATTCTCGCTGTTCTTGATGAATTATCACATGAACAAGATAGATTGCTCCCCTGCGGAGTTATTGAACATGTTGAAAACTGCTGAGGGCACCGTGGGGAAGGGAAAACAAGTGTTGCTGGTCATTTCAAGCAAGGGCAAGGCAAAAGCCTAGAAAAAGTCCAAGAAGGCGAAGGTTGCACCTAAGCCAACGCCTAAGATAGCAAAAGACAAATCCAAGGATGCTTGCTTCCATTGCCGTGAGACCGGACATTGGAGGAGAAACTGCAAAGGCTTCTTGAGTACCAAGAAGAAGCATTCCGATGCTTCAACTTCAGGTATATTTTTTATTGAGATCAACATTACTTCTTCTAAGTCTAACCACTGGGTATTAGATACTGGTTGTGGTTCTCATATTTGTACGAATATGCAGGCACTAAGAAGAACTAGAGATCTGAAGAAATGAGAGGTGGACCTACGCGTTGGGAATGGAGCAAGTGTTGCTGTACTAGCCGTAGGAGTTTATTTTCTTTCATTGCCTAGTGGGCTAGTACTTGAACTTAATAACTTTTATTTTGTTCCTGCTCTTACGAAGAGAATTATTTCTATTTCCGCATTAGATGTTGATGGATTTTCAATTACGTTTGAGAATAAATGTCGTTCTTTTTTCACGTGATGGAATTTTTTATGGTACTGGCATACTTAGCAACGGTCTCTACATATTAGATATGAATGTTGACGCACTTAATATAAATAACAAGAAAGCCAAGACAAATGACTTGAATGAATCCTACTTATAACATTGTAGACTTGGCCACATAAATAAGAAACGCATTTCCAAACTCCATAAAGATGGAATGTTGGATCAATTTGATTATGAATCGTTTGATACATGCGAATCTTTTTTACTTGGTAAGTTGACAAAGCTCATACATACTGATGTACGTGGCCCAATGTCAATTCAAGCCAAAGGTGGATACTCTTATTTTATCACTTTCACTGATGACCATTCTCACTATGGTTATATATACTTAATGAAGTATAAGTCTGAAGCCTTCGAAAAGTTCAAGGAATTCAGAAGTGAAGTGGAGAAACAACTAGGTAAAGAAATCAAAACACTTCGATCCGATCGAGATGGAGAATACCTAGATGGAGAGTTTCAAGGTTATTTAAAGGAGAATGAGATTCTACCTGAATGGACCCCTCCAGGGATGCCACAAATGAATGGCGTATCTGAGAGGGGGAACCGTACTTTGCTAGACATGGTACGATCCATGATGAGCTACGCAGTTCTCCTAAAATCGTTTTAGGGGTATGCTCTAGAAACCGCATCCTATACACTGAACCGAGTTCCATCAAAGATGGTTGAGTCCATTCCCTATGAAGTGTTCAAAGGGAAGAAAGCAACACTGGGTTACATGAAACCTTGGGGATGTCCAGTTTATGTGAAACGGACCATGCTTGATAAACTGGAACCTAGATTTGACAAATGTCTGTTTGTGGATATCCTAAGGAAACCAAAGGGTACCAATTTTACCACCCCGAGGAACAAAGGTGTTTGTTGCCGGGGATCGCCACTTTACGGAGAAAGAGTTTATTCGGATAGGGTCGGTGGGAGTAAGATTGATCTTGATGAAATTCGAGAACCACTTACGGATAACAGTCCGTTGATGAAAGTAGAGGAGACACCACATACAGATGTGGGGCCACCCTCTACCGTAGGCACACTAGCACCTCGAAGATCCACCAGGGAACGCCGTGAACCCAAAAGGTACACTGGCGTGTATCTCATGGAAGATGAGGACCCTAGAACTTATGAGGAAGTGCTATTAAGGCATGACAAAGAGAAATGGCTGGAAGCCATGAATTCTGAAATGGAATCCATGAAAGACAACCAAGTTTAGAACTTAGTTGATCCACCTGAAGGAATAGCTCCTATAGGGTGTAAATGGGTTTTTAAGAGAAAGACCGACATGGACAGTAACGTGACTACCTACAAGGCTAGGTTAGTGGCAAAAGGTTATAAGCAAAGACAAGGAGTTGACTATGACGAAACCTTTTCGCCTGTTGCCATGTTAAAATCCATTAGAATTTTTCTCACTATTGCAGCATACCATGATTACGAAATCTGGCAGATGGATGTGAAAACAGCTTTCCTTAACGGGAACTTGTCTGAGGAAGTGTAAATGACACAACCTGAGGGTTTCACAACCAATGACGCCAGGATGGTGTGTAAACTGCAAAGATCCATTTATGGATTAAAGAAAGCTTCTCGGAGTTGGAATCTTCGCTTTGATGAGATAATCAAACAGTTTGATTTCATCAAGAATGAAGATGAGCCCTGTGTTTACAAGAAGGTTAGTGGGAGTGCCATTGTGTTCTTAGTGCTTTGTGTAGACGACATATTGCTCATAGGGAATGATGTGCCTATGTTACAATCAGTCAAAGCTTGGTTATCCAAGAAATTCTCAATGAAGGACTTGGGTGATGTAGCCTATATTCCAGGAATAAAGATCTATAGAGATAGATCTAAAAGGTTGCTTGGTCTGTTGCAATCCACCTATATAGACAAGATGCTGAAGAGATTCAGTATGGAGCAGTCCAAGAAAGGATTGCTGCCCATGTCACATGGGGTCTACCTGTCGAAGGGAATGAGTCCTAAGACAGAGGAGGAAAGGGCACAGATGAGTAAGATCCCTTATGCTTCGGCAATCGGGTCTATCATGATGCCATGTTGTGCACTAGGTCAGATGGATCGTCAGATCCGATTCACAGCACCGATCGAGACGCTCGATCATGCACAGCGGAAGCTACGAATAAATTCGCATGAGATAATACAACGATTCGATTCATATAAATAATTAATAACTACAAGAAAGTTGAAGATTTACCTTATATAAGAGGAATAGTAAATCGACATAGAGGGAGAAGCCGTGATCTTCCGGATTGTATCTCCAAGCGACGACTGGTGGACGTCGATCCTCACCGTTGAACCTCCTCGAATATGCACAAGAAAAACCTTAGGTTTTTCTCCTCTTAATGACTAAGGCAAGAAACTAATTTTTCTTCCTTTTTATTTAGTGGTGGCTCCATTATGTGTCGTTATTGTGCTAGGAGGAACTCTCTTTATATAGGAAAATAACTAGTAAAGAGAGAGTTATCATTTTCACAATACAATTACCTATTCCCATAAGGAAAAGATATTTGCCAAAAGATAAGAGATAATTCCCAAAAAATCAATCTCTTTATCTCTTTTCCATTAATTATCTAACAAATAAATAATTAACTAATTACACATGTGACATAATCTAGAAAATTTCTTTTCTTTATTATCTCAACATGGGGCGCCATTTACACCATCAAATTAATAAAAAATGTCTTTTCTATTTTACATATTATTTACCAAATAAATAATATTGAATATTCATTAAATAGACCAACTGTTTAATTTATTCTCGAGGTTCCATAAAACGAGAAAACACTCGCGTGTTAGGAGCCAACCCGGGGACCATGGACCTATAACCAGTAGCTACAATAAATTGAATAAAATATTCATCGAACAGAATATTTCTACTCAACTCATTAATTCCGGAATTACGCTATCATAAATCCGAAACTAAACTCTATCGATTATAGATATAACTTATTCTCAAAACGTCGAGTAAAGTCGAGATGTGTCCATTGATATAATCATTACATATAAACTAACCCTCCATAGACTATCCGTAATGAAGCGGGATTATTTCCGTAAACCTTCTTCAATACATCTCATCCTTATTTATCATTAAACCACTAGTGATCAATTAGTTCATAACCAATACGAACTTTGCGGATTGATCTGTTTCTAGCATCAATAAATAAGGGGATTGTCTTTCTACTTCCCGCAGGAAGGAATGATATCTATATCTGTGAGACACACACTTCTCACTCATTCCAGAATAGTGCCAATGTGAAAGTGATTCGGACCGCGCCTCTTAGCGATCCTTAACGAACACATCAAACCCTATCCTGAAACAAGCAGGAGTTAGTAATCACTTCAGGATTAAGGTTAATCCATATATGATCATCTTGTGATTTAATAAGATTTCTCAATCACGGAATTATATGAGAAACTCAGATTAAATCGGTCCAGTCCTATATGACTACATCATATATAAATGCCCCACTTAGACAACCAATGTCGACGGTCCGGATAAGACGGTCACACCATAAAGTGTTCTGGGAGCATTAATGGTGGTTTAATCAATAGACCTCATACTTTGATTAACTTCACCACGGAATAACATTTCAAGTGTATCACCATAAACTTAATCCTCATGTGTGACACACACTAAGTTATATGGCTACATATGATACGACTTGGGGTTTTCAGCAGTGTATTACTTATAAGCACGAAGCAAACAATAAGATGAGAATAAATCTGTCATTTATTAATTCTAAAAACAATTACATAAATTGTCTTTCGGGCGCTACTTGCAACAATCTCCCACTTGCCCGTAAGGACAAGCAACAATTGTCTTTCGGGTACACTATATCTAACATAAATGTGGCATTAATTAGATCTTATTTGTGGCCACAACTTAAGAAGATTAATTTAGTGCAAAACATGCGAGCACGACTTTACCCTGAATTTACTTCGTTCCTTTTAGGTGTTGGTGGAGGCCTTAATCAAGATCACGATAATGTAAATATCCAATTGCCTGAAAATATTATTATGCCGTCTGTTAGTTCTAAAGATGGTTTAGAAAATCTAATAAAGCTTGTCTTTTCACAACCACATTCTGAGAGCAGTGAACATCAGCATACTATTAATAGAGCGATTCTTACTTCAAAAAATGTTTTTGTTGATGAAATAAATGATATGTTGATTAAAACTTTTCCGGGGCTTGAAACAGAATATATTAGTTTTCATAAAACACTAAACCCAAGTGATCAAGGCCAATACGAAGATATGTTGAACAGCTTGTCTCCAAACGGTTTGCCGCCTCACAAATTAATCCTCAAACCAAATGCACCAAAAAATTTATTAAGAAACCTGGACCCTTCAGAAGGTTTATGCGACGGCACACGAATGATATGCAAAGTATTAGACAAGAATGTAATATGTTTGAAATAGCGATTGGGGATCATCTTTGGAAAAATATCTTTATACATAGATTACCAATGCAACCACCAAATGATGAATTCTACCCAATTCCTTACAAAAGAATACAGTTTCCATTAAAATTGTGTTTTGTAATGACTATTAATACGGCACAGGGGCAAACTTTAGATTTCGTTGGGGTATATTTGAAAGAACATGTTTTCTCGCATGGTCAATTGTATGTTGCGTTATCTCGGGCAAGGACTTCGGCATCGCTGAAAGTACTAATTGAACTTTTACATGATAGTAATGCTCAGAAAAAATTCACAAGAAATGTTGTATATAGAGAAATTTTAACAAGTTCATAGTCATGCTAACTGCTTTCTTTAGTGCTTTTTCCCTTGCCTTGCTTTCTTGTTTGGCTACATAATTTTAGCGTTATTATTATGACACATATCAAATGTTGTAAATTGAAAGCTACAAGCCCAATTATAGAAAAGAAACCGTTCTAGTTATGCAGAGAAAAAATGAAACACCGTTTCTTGATGCTCTAGCTGTGAACATGTCTACAAGACCCCCTGGAAGGTTTTAGTTCAAGTGATTGAAAAACGCAAGGCAAAGGAATCCCAAAACAACAATTTACCATACCGTAACTATGTGCTAACTGACATGAAGGTAATACATGAAATGTGTTCTTGATGTGTGTATGAATGAACTTACTCTTGTTTTTTTTCCTGTTATATCCGCAAACAAGGTACTAGAATTGGAGCTGTCACTTTTGGTGCAAAAGTTGCTGCTATTAGGAAGATCTTGTTCCCATTTAGGCGCTATTATGTGTCTAATACTGGTTTAAGGCCAGGGGATGAAAGATACAGGGTTGGGGAATATAACTACACCTGGACGTTGACTCACCGAACCCCGATGCAACCTGTGTAGGAAACAGTTTCTTACAATTTGCCATGCCCTTTTCAGTTCACAAAGTTTTCGGATATGTGCAAACTTGCTGATAAAGAGTAGTCGATGGGTATTCCTCTTTCTTTTTTAAGAACATCCCCCCTTTTTTTTTTTTACTTTTTTCTAAGCCGCAAAATCTTTATTTGTTGTTGGTAGTGTATAGTATAATAAAATGTGCTGAAAAACATGAAACACAACATCTATACTACACATAATGCAGAGTAAAATACTATTTTATTACATGTTTTTTGCATAAATCGATACAATACATTACAAACAAATTTCATTCGATATATCGGTAGTCAATTCCATAGTGACACTAATCCTTCATGTTTTGTCTCTTACATCTGACATTTAAGGCATTGGTTATTCGCACACATCTTTGGTATAGGATCCGGAGAGAGTCGACAAGAGATTATGTCATCATTAATGAAAAGTAAGTTTTGTAACTTATCCACGAAACGTTAGCTTACGAAGTTGTTAGCTCGAAAAAAACGGCGGTCTTTTATTTTTGTTTTTCCCATTGTTGCAGGAAAATACCAATGTTCATGAGGTTATGGACTGATTGGTTGGACAATGATGCGGTACAAGTTTCTTCAAAGTATCCTGAGCCCACAATAATTTTAGGTCTGAATATGAAGGCGACTACTCATAATGGTAATTGGTGTGCAATGTTTTTTTTTTGTAATGCCTAAGGTGTAAATTGTTGTTTGAGAAAGGGAATAAACACAAAAAATTAACAAACTTTTATGATTTTTTTAGGCTTATCAGTGACGACGGGTTGGAATGGCTACGTTATGGTGAATCCACCTTTGGCAGAAAATAAAGCTCTGCTTCAGTGATTAGTATACATGTTATTTTGTTCTCGTACACTCGTGTCACCATCAACATATTTTTTCATGCTGTGTTTACGTACCGGTCTGCACATAATGCAGGTATACTGAAAATCAAAATGAAATCACACAGCTGATTCATTCTAAGGCTTATAAGAATGTCGATTTCTTGATTCCGCCACCAATTGATGATGCTGAGATTGTCGGTATAGGAAATGTGATTTCTTCTTTTGAAGTGGTAAGCAACGTTTAACTTATGATATGCATACTCTAAATTAATGTTCATTGTGATTAATTTTGACTCTCTTTGCACACAGCTTAAGACTGCTTGGGTTTCTGCAAGGATTGAGTTAATGCCAGCACATGAATCATTGTGGTACAGTGTTTTTAGTGGCTGTAATAAATCGATCACAGCAGTAGTTGGTGATAATCTTTATTGCAATTCCTGCGGTGAAGAGAACGAAGTTATATTGCGGTGAGGATGTAAAATTGCTTTTCCGCATTACACTCACATATTTTGTAATTAGATTGAAGCGCTAATGCGGTCCTTTTCACTACTATAAAGTTGCTACATGGAGGTTTTCTTAGCGGCGATCTTGGGACACTTGGTGCTACATTGTTCTCACCGGATGCTGAGAGGATGACGAATTTTACCACAGTCCAGATCAAAGCAGCACAAGATGAGGTAATTATGTAACAATAAACATTTATTCTTGTGCATAAAAAAATATAAACTTGTTTTCGTGTTCTCTTAAACTTGTGCAACTATTCTTGCAGTTACACCTGAATATTAGACCTTGCAGTTAGACATGAATATTTCAAATGTTTTGGTGCTCACTTTGGTGTTTAAGGAAGGAAAAAAATTGCTCTTTTATGACAATTTTCGTTTGTTTCGTTTGTTGATGTGGACAGTGTACCTATTCACTAAGTCAAGAAAATGGTGCTGCAGTTCCTATGGGTGAAAGTCCAGTCAAGAAAAGCAAGAATAAGGGAGAAGACAAGGATGAATAACTCAAGTTCTATTATCTATGACTATAAATAATGTTGTTTTGTATCATGTTTTGCTTAATAGTCCAGTTGGTATATTATAGCCATAGTTATCAGACCCGGCCCGGCCCGGCCCGGCGGTCGAATCGGTCGACCCGGTCCCAAACCGGGCGGGTCAAGCGATTCGACGTTGACGCAAGTGAACCGTTCGACCCGCCAACCCGGGCGGTCGGACGGTCAACCCGTGACCCGGACGGTTTTCCATCATTTTTTTTTTTTTTTTTTTTTTTTTTTTTTGTCATCAGGATTTCATTCAAATTCAGCCGGTTCTAAAAAGAAGTTTCGGTTCTAAATAGTATAAATCTCAAAACATCGAGCAAATTTTGTCATAAAAAAAAGAACATCGAGCAGATCTCTCACAAAAAAAAAATCAAGAAGCAATATGTATTCTTTTTTGTTTTATAGGAAATAATTATTGGTATTTAGGGGTATTTGTACTTTTTTTTTACGGTCGAAAAGTTGAAGTGAAGATAATGAGCTTGTTTTCATTATGGATTAAATGTATTGCTGTGTTTTTTTAAGAATGTATGAAATTGTACCAGTAGCTACAACACTTACCTAAAAAAAAGGCTAATTATTTGCGCTTTAACTTGCACAACAGATAATCATTTGAGGATTTTATGTTGTCTAATTTGTAATTGTGTTTGTTGGAGTATATTATGATTGTTATATTTTATTTTATCTTTATGTTTTGAATATTCAATTATATTTTGGGCCAATTATTTAAAATGACTGATTTTCAACTTATTAGGGGTAATAGGACACTCCGAAATCTTATTTAGTCATAAGGACATTCTAATTTTAAGAAGTAAACTTATTTAGTTATAAGGACATTCTAATTTCAAGTGAATAAAGAGGAAGAAGGAAAAAAAGGAAGGAAGGGAAAAATAAAAAATAAAAGAAGCGCTCAAAGGGGGAAAGAAAAAAAAATTTATTTATTTTTTTTTTCTTCATCATATTCTAAATGTCATATATTTTGATCTAAAACTCGGATCATCATAATTATTTCACTAAAATTCATATTTTTTCGTCTTCTTTATTCTAAAATCAAATTTGATATTTTTCCGAATAAATTTCATAAAATCAATTTTTTTCTTCATAAAAATCGACGTGACGTATTGATCACCGTCATGCATTGACCACTTACCCGGATGCATTGGCCACCGGGATCCATTAACCATCCCGATGCATTCACCGCCGCGATTCATTGGCTACCATGATGTATTGACCGCCGCGATCCATTGGCAACCTTGATCGATGACATCTCATTGTAGCGATTTATGCAATGACGCCTCATTGTAGCGATTTATCGCGATGACTTCTTATTGTAGCGATCTATGCATTGATGTCTTGTTGTATCGAATTATGCATCGACGTGTTATTGTAACGAATTATGCACGACGACGTGTTATTGTAACAATTTATGCATACCTTTGGTTGTAAAAATATGCATTTAAACCAAAAAAAAACAAAAGAAATACGCTTATTTTACAAAGTTATCGAAAATTTAAACCAACACTAATCAAATAAACCAACATCAATCAAATATTTAAAGATAACAAAGAAATAAAGTTACTTTACAAAGTTATCAAATGTGTGTATCAAGTTGTATACGCGGTGACATCAATATCATTGCATCGATTATCTAATTGTAAATACTGATCATCAATGTCATCGCTTCAGACATCAATGCCACTCGCATAAGTCATCAATGTCACCGCTTCGCAGACATCAATATCACCGCAAAAGTCGTCAATGTCCCGCGATCGACATCAATGTCACCGCGATAAGTCGTCAATGTCATCCGCATAAAACCTAACAAATTGCATCGATCGACTCACCGCTCTTGTTTTGCATTTCTCCAAATGTGGAGCTTTTAATATGGATAGAAGTACAAGTTTGGTGAAACTACAAAGACTCTTCACTATGACTCTCGTAATGGACACACGTTGTTTGTGCCCTCTTGATAATTGGATTCATTGTGGAATCCCTCAATTCTTTAACACGATCTTGAATGTTTAGCTTAATGTCCCTGCATCATTCATCAATGTCACTGTATAAGTCATCAATGTCACTGCATAAGTCATCAATGTCCCTGCATCAGACATCAATGTCACTGCATAAGTCAGCATTGTCACTGCATAAGTCATCAATGTCCCTGCATCAGTCATCAATGTCACTCCATCTGGAGGAGGTTGTTTAGACTCAGATGGGAGAGATTCGATTAGATCTGATTCTGGATATCACTGTTGACAAAGAGACAACCGAAGAAACGTCTCGAGGCCTACAAGCTGAAGCATCATCCAATGAGAATGACAATCTTAAGGCCTTGACATGTTTGGATTGTCAGAATGCAATTAAAGGGGAGTGTGAAATACGCAATTTAAAGAGAGCCCTTTTGGATATGGAAGCAGAAAAGGCCCATCTTAAGGCCTTGAGCTTCTGCACATACATTTGGAAGCTGCTCAGACATCAACTAAGTTTAAAATGCTCATCATAAATGAAAACAGCCATGCCATAACTATCAAAATTATTAACCCAAAACTAAAGCTACAGCCTATGTTTTAATGATTACCCCTCTTTTTCTACCATCCACAACACTTGAATGATAATTCAAGTGAACAAATAAAATGATGTCACTTGGCTTCCACCTTGTCTCTTCAAACTCATTCCAACCAATAGAAGCCAAAAATAAAAACAAGTAAATTAAATAGTAATTTACAAATGAACAATGATACAAAACAATTTGCATTGCCAATGCCAATTCATTACAGCAGGAACAGGGAAATTACAAATACATCAAAGGACATTCGAACACATCGAATCAAATACCAGCTTCATAACAACTCACAAATGGAAAACAAGTGATGCACCGTTTAGCTGAAAGATGTTTATTATGTCAAGAACAAGAAGTAGCCGAATAAAAAACAATAACATTAATAAATAAATAAAAGGCAAATAGAAAGCACAAACAACCGAACAAATCTGCCTTGATTATTGATGTCGACTGAACTCAAGAGATAACCAGAAGATTAGCAGCTTCCATGAGGAATGATAATCTGCCAAGAAGAATAAAAACGAACAGATAAATAAGTTGAAGAAGCACATAGAAGGTGGAATTAAAAAAAAGAAATTAGATTGTTCTTATAACATAATAAGTTTTTGGAGTGTCCTAAATGATTATTAAGTCTCTAACGACGGCCTTATAACTAATTTGCACTTAAAATTATGACCGGAGATGCTTTAATAAGTATTGGTTACACGATTTTTGACCAAGAAATATAGAACAAAAGAAGATAATGTGTGATAATGAAAAGCAAAGGTCCATGTTGAATCAACAGACTCCCTGCCAAGGGAGGCACAAAATGTCATCTCATCCTCCTCCACTTTTCATTCAAAATCAATATCCAAATTAATCCAATCATGACACTTCTCACAAATTCAAATCCTCCATATTTGCTAATAAATCCCAATTTCAAGAATATTCATAGCCCTAATTGTAATCATAATAATCCACACCGACTTGCTAATTCCCAACAATCGCATCCCAAAACCGAAGCATTTGCGGCAGCAAAGTTATCTAATAATGAACAAGAAGAAGAAACTGAAGCTCTAAACCACCACCGCAGCAGCCGGAGAAGATCAGTCATCACAGCGATTTTAGCAGTTTCGGGATCACAAATTATTGCAAATGGGAAGCCAGAAGAAGCAGCAATGGCGGCGGCGGCGGCTCCAGCTCAAACACAAAGATGGGGAACACGTTCGATGTTGTGGGAAAGGTTCTTGGGGTCGGAACTGTCGCCGGAGGAATCAGCAGAAAGATTAAAACTGACAGCACAAGGGTTTCATACCTTAAGGGAAATGCTGGAAAACTTTACATGGAGGTATGTGTTGACTTATATACGTACCAAGAAATCCTATCTTTCACATGATATGAAGAATGCTTTGGTATTGGTCCCTCAATCTCAAAGAAAATCTTACATCGACACCGCTAATCAATTGGTCGATAATTTATCCGAGGTATGTATCTAATTATATTCAACTCTCCCTCTCAATTTCTCTGTTTCTACTTGTCTGAAGAATAATTGGTTCAAAATGCATGGCTTATAATTAATATTGCAGTTGGACAACTATGTTCGGACACCAAAGATTTATGAATCCTATCTGTATTACGAGAAGACTTTGAAATCAATCGATGATCTTGTCGCATTTCTAGCTTAATTAGCTAGCTTGCTGCATTCATAATCCAGAGCATTTGAAGAAAAACCTTTTTTTTCCCCAGCTTTACAATATATTTTGGACAGTTTTAAGCAGTTTGTTTTGTTGCTGAAGATGTAAATCAGGGAACAATTTTTTCTTTTACATTGTAACCGACTCAATTTTCTCTTTTACTTCGTGTGATTTGCATGCAAGGCGGACCTATACACAACTAAGGGGGTCAATTGTCTCCTAATCCGAGAAAATTACACTGATATATGTAGTATGCGTTTAGTTTGTCCCTCTTAATTTTTTTTTGTTTGCCTTTAAAAATTTGTGGGAATGAGGGAGAGGACAGAAATATTTCATCAATTGAGTTCTTTTGAAACTTTTGCATAAATGACAAAACTATTTATTCACTTTCGAAATTCACTGTCGAAATTCACTAATTTTCAAAATTCATTGATTTTCGGGATTCACTCTCGAAATTCACTGATTTCGGGATTCACTGATTTTCGGGATTCATTTGTTTATCTATCTCATTATAAAAATTATGCAGGTTGTTAATCATTCTCCTAAAAAATATGTAGTTAATAAGTATTCTTAAAAATATTAAGTTATTGTCATTATCCTTAATTTCCCAGAAAAAATTTATTGCCCCCTTATCCGAGATCCTACATCCGCCACTGTTTGCATGGATATATAAATATATTGGTTATATCTTAAGCAATTGATTATGTCCTTTAAGTTTGCTTGCTTTGTGCTGCTATGCTAATTATAATTATATATATTTCCTATAAACGTCGTATTTAGTTAGAGAATTCGTTAATCAAGTCCAATTACCTTTCAAGCCAGCATTAATTACAAAGTAAAACGATTATGAAAAGAAACACTTGATGGTGTTACAACAGGGAAACACAACAGGTACATACATACATAAACAACCACACAGGTAGAGGCATAGTCACACTAGAAAGAAAAGTGCAGTCCATTTTATACAAACATTGCTGTATACGGGGGGGTTGTGTTCGGATCCGAGAATTGATTTGAACAGATGCTTGTCTTTTTCTTCCTCGATCGCAAGGGATATATCAACGCCTAGATAATGCTATGCCGGACAAAATGACGAGTAGAACAAGCAAAAGAACAGCAGAAAATGAACCGATTAAGGATGCAGAGATTCTTTGGCAGAAGTTTTGAAAGTTTTGGCATATTGCAAACCAGTTTGCGGAAGAATTTCCATTGTGTGCCAAGTACACTATGGCTGATGCTCCCGATGCTCCAGCCGTCAGAAGGGCCAGCGTTATCTTCACATCCCTCATCAAATGTTAGCATATCTTGCATACAAAGACGACTACTAGCTTACAATAATAGTGATGCCATGTTCCGGATACCGAGTCCTTATCCGAAAAAGAACATCCGACACGTATATAATTAAAATTTACTCTAATTATATACGTAAGCCTTACGTAGTCAAGAATCAGAGAACAAGACGGAAGACAAAACGATAGACTCGGGCAATTAAAACGACTAACACAACGATCGAAAACAACACAAGTTGCATCTAATACATCATTAAAAGACTTCATTGTTCGAGTCCCACTATGTGCGGCGCAAGAGGTTCATGGTTCAGAATGGTATCAAAGTCGACTGTCATACGAAGCTACGTACACAATGGCAGAAGAGGCGGTTGGAGCGCTCCTCTAATCTTATGGTAGAGACAGACAAGACGACAGTCCCGACCATTACAGTGAGAGAACCGGTCCCTTATAAAAGGAGGGGGAGAATGTAAAGTCTTACATCTGCAAATTAATGTCATGGTTTCCCTAATTCCCAATATAAGTGTGATACATAAGGATCTTGTTAACTGGTCGATCCTTTTAGATTAAACGCGAGACGACGGCCTAAGTTAGATTGACCGGATCATTTATGATTATTTAAGCATTCTGCGGCGTGGAGTGGAGGCGTCACAATAATGATGTCCCTTTTTCTAATCCTGCATAGGCAAGATCTTTCCGTGCACAGAAGAGGCATAGAAATGTAAAAGTGTTCAAAAAGAAAAGGAAGAATTACGTACGTACCGTGTCCAAGAAAATCAGCACAAGTCTACTTATTGTTGCTCTGCTCTTCACAATGTGAAAAATGGAGAGCAGAAGAGAAAGGGCAAGATATCCGCACACGGCTGCATTCACTATTACAAAGAGCCTTTTGGAAAAACAGGAAAACCAAAACAAAAAGAAAAAAAATGTTAAAGTTAAAAAAGCACGTAGTTCAAATGTGTTAAACAAGATTTTGAGGGAGGCACTCACTGGAAGCTTTTGAAATCATCATACTGAGCTTGGAATCTTGAAACTTGTGTGAAGAAGGGTAGTGTTTCATCAGTAGTCCCCATTATTATAGCACTTGCGAGGGTTCCGGAAATCGCGATAACTCGAAAAATAAGATCAAGAACTGAGATCCCTCTACTCACCTTCACCCCCCTAGATCTCTCACCACCACCACCACCACCACCAACCACCACCTCAGATTTCACTTCCTTCATGTTTTGCTTCTCTCCTTTTTGCATCTTTGCATTAATATGAATATATAGTAGAGCACATATTTATATATACAGTACTCATTGATATATCAACAAAGTATGTTTGTCCTTTTTCTTAATCAGCCAATTGTAACCTAGCATTATGGATTGGTTGTTTGATGAATTGTATTTTAGTTAATTTGATAAATGTAATAGTAAGTAGTATATACAAATACAAAAGATGATGATGGAAGCAGCTTTGGGTACATATCTTTGTATATATGTCTGGATTTCCTTTCATGAGAAATATACCTGCTCTACTAATTTCACACAGAAAATGCACTTATTAGCTTGTGTGCTTAAGTCGTTGCCATCTTCCTACTCCATCAGCTGATGCAAGAATATATCATATTGACATTACAAACATTTCATTTAAAACTCCTTTGTAGAGCCACAAAATAATAGAATAATAAATAAATAATATAACAAGTATTATTTAAGGAAGAATAAGTTAGTTAATTTTCCCCTAATCTTAGCTAAAAGGGAGGCAAAAAAAGATAATTTCGCAACTTTATATATTGGTGTTACAGTAGGAACTTTCCGGCGATGATCGGAAATCGAAACGGACTCCGATCGTGACGAAATTTGGAGGGCTTGTTTGTCTCTCCTTCTTCTTCAATCTGAACGGTGGAATCTTTGTTTCAATGGTTCAATTTTATGGAATAAGCCGCCGACCTGACTGCTGCGTTTTTTGTGATATTTCATTCTTAATTGATGCTTTGGTGTAGTTGAGTTGATTGATGTGTTTGGAATACTTTTGTATCATCTTTTGCTGATTAGTGGAGATTTTGTAGGTCTCGGTCTCGTGGTTTTTACTCTCTCATATCGCGTGAGGGGTTTCCACGTTAAAATTGTGGTGTTATTTTCGTTATATTTTCGTTTCGCTTTATTTGTGATTTAGTTTCATTGGAATTGCCTCTTTTAATTCCATTGTGTGTCATTAAAAAGATTTTATGGATATTTTTTATACGTATTGTATTGCGGTCATTTGTTTTCATAGCAATATTCCAAACCTAATTTCTTACCCAAAAAGAAAAATCTATGTTTTAGTTGGTTAAAAAAAGAGGTTTTTTTTTTTTTTTTTTTTTTTTTTTTTTTTTTTTGAAAAGATAAAAAGAGTTTTTCAAAGAATTGTATATATTGTACAGGGGCATGATCATTCATAGTGTATCCAAATCTTATTATTAGTATTATGATGATGATGATGATGATGACGACGGCGACGATGATTATTAGACGTGAGTAATCGAAGTATTTTCATTGATTATAATTGTGAGTAGACAAACTAGCTATGTGAAAGATGTATTAGCGGATCTGGCGATCGACATTAATTCTAAAATTTAAGTACACGACATGTTTTATACGGTGCCAAAAGAAATTGAGTTTGACATTCAAAATATTACAAATTGTAAAAATGATTGTTTTTTTCATCAAGAAACATATAAATTTAATACGGCGCATTATTTATTAAATTATTATAGAATTGAAAACCGTGTATATAAGCGTTTAATCAAGAAAAAACTTAAATTAAGAAAAAGAAAATTAAAAAAGGTTATTAGTTATAAAAATTTGTCATTAGAAATTTAATGATCATTTAGAATGACACTCAAAAACTTATTCGGTTATAAGGACGTTCTAATTTTCTGAGAGAGCGTCTTACATATGTGGAGTCTGACTTCACCTAAGCATAAGCAGCATGATGAAGAAAGAGATTCATCCAGCAAGAGCAAAGTTGAATTTGAACCAAATCTGAGTTGAAATTGATGTGATTTTTTTCTTTCCCTGTATCTCATTTCTGTCCGATATTTGGGAAAAATTTGGGCTATGTCCACCTGTAGCTTGCTGTGATTATTTTGGATTTGTACATGAGATTAATTAGAAGTTTTGGTTTTTTTTGTATTAAATTGTCTTTGATTTTTTCTATTAAATTGTCCCGTCATTTCTTAGAAAATGAGTTGGTTTTATCTTCCATTCTTTTTCCTACGTGTTTTCTCATATGTACTAAGAGCTACAAGCTCTAACTTTTGGGTTTGGAAAATGGGTAAAATTGACAATGATGTTTTACAAGTTGGTGATGGTTTACTTTTTGTACAAAGACCTGATAGTGTGGCTTTTGCGGCTGTAAATCAAAGAAAAGAAGTTTGTCCAATATTCTTCATATTAACCATTAGTTTGTTCTTCATAGTGTTATTTAAGATCCAATTACACATGAGCATGACATAAATTTGATGGTGGGTTTAAATTTGAGGAACTCAAGAGTAGAGCTCATGATTCTTTTGGTTGTACAAAACCTTGGATCTGCAATGGCTGATGTGGTCATTGATGCCATGATTGCCGATCACCTGGACTTGAGCGAGTGCGTGTTGATATTTTGACTCTTAAGTAGGATTGATTAAGGTTCTAACGAAATCGTTGTGGCGTTAAATGGCGTTTGATATGTTCATTCAATGGAACTGATATTTCTATTAAAAAAAAAAAAAAAAGATGATCCTCATTTACTTACGGTCTCCCTTGTGTTTATATGCATTTTGACAAAGAAGTGTAAGCTCAAGAACTACCGAAGTAAGATTATTTTTCCGATTTACATGTTACTTGATGGAGTGGCATTGATGACTTACGCGATGGCATTGATGTCGACGCAATGACATTGATGACTTACGTGATGACATTGATGTCTCGATCTGAGGACACCGATGACTTACGCAGATGACATTGATGTCTGAGCAAATGACACAATAACACGTCTATGAGAAACATTGAGCATTCATAGATTGTGTTTTACTAATTAGTTGATGATGTATTTGGGTGCTTATAATAGATGATATAGTCCCTTTTGCTTTCGCAGCACAAGTACGATCTAGGAGGCTCTTTATTACCTTCTTATGGGTTTCACTCACCATGGTGGCTTACAATTATGTCTTTTTTGGGCTTTTGGTGCTGCTTATAATAGCTGTGGATACTCATAGTTTGGGGTTGTTTTTCTTTTCTCTTATGGTTGTCTTTGTCCTGTTTCTTGGGTTGCAGGTCGAGGGCAGGACCATGATAGCTTTCAACCTTGTTTTTGGGTATATGGCTATTTGTGGACTGATCACACTATATTCTCATCAGTTGTGGTTAATGGTGGGGATAATCATAGTGTGCTTACAAGAATTATGGTTGGTGGATTCTTGGTTGGGTTGCTGGTGATAGTTAATGATGTGTGATTTTCAATAGATAATCACTAAATGCTACCGCAAGCGCACGGCTTATCGAGTAGTACTTAGGATGTCGATCCCACAGGGACTTGTAGTCAATCACCAAACAATTCCCGATTTATATTAGCTAGACAAATCAAATATTTGTAGGTTTTTCTCTAAAATCCTAAAAATAAATAAAATAAAGAAAATATAACTACAAGCCAAGAACTTCAAGATTTAGGTAATAGGATTCAAGGTTTAGAGGCATTTCTTGGATTTGGATCCACCACGGCGTTGTTTACATAGAATTTCAACAATCTTTCTATCAATATGAATCTTCCATTTATGAAGACCAATTATCAAATATTACACGTAAACATTCTTTCGAACTATTATCGTGATTGTACTAGTTTTATCCAACATTGATTTCCTACAATGATGAATAAAATTTGGTCCATTGAATTACCATAATTAAAGGGCCACTTTAGGTTTAACCTAATTTTCATTCAAGAAATCACAAAGATTCGATCTTGGTTTTAGGTTATCGATTAATTAATACTTTTTCGTCATCAATTAATCGAATGGAGTTTCTCATGCAATCTTACGAGTCATTCACTCCTTCGAGATATTATTTCCGGAAAATTACATGAATAAGCATACAAGATCAAATTCATAAACATGACAAAAATCCTATCAATGAAAAGATTGCATCTTTAAAACTATATAATCATCGCGGGCTTTTCTAATCCAAGAAACCAATATTTACTCTCGTAACATATCAAGATTCCAAGATTCAACCATATAATTCATACTTTGACAAGAAAAATAAATAAATAGAATAAAGAGAAAGGAGATAGAAAGAAACCGTCAAAGTATTGCATAAATAATCAAACCTCGGAAAAAGCCTCGTTCTTGAATTCTTAAAACCTAAAATCCTTGTTCTTGGGGATGGGAGATGATGATAGAAGAAAGGAGGAGCAAGAGTCGCCTAAAACTTCATGAATGGCGTGAATGATCATCCTCTTGATTTAAGGAAATTATTTTAGGATAAATAGGAATTTTCCTTAATTTAAATTGTGTAATTTATCTCCTAAAATAATATTCCTAGAAAATAGGACTAATATGGCGTGTAAATCTTCAAATTTGCGCCATCAATCATGGAAATCACGCTGGGAATTATCTCCACCAATCAGAACATTTCGTTGGCCTATAGAAATTCTGGATAGTTTCTGCATTTTTTCACACCTGTTCCATTCTTTCACACACGGGTGTGATTCTTCATGCCTTCATGACTTTGATCCTTTTTAGCTCATTTTCATTGCCTCTTATGCTCGGATTCACCATATCTGCAAGATATCAAAGCCACAACAGTAATCTAGTCCAAAAAAGCGATTTATCATACGAATATCACAAAATAGGCATTAAAACAGGCCAAAGCGATCCAAGAATAACCACATATGGTGGACTTATCAAACTCCCCCAAGCTTAACCCTTGCTTGTCCCCAAGCAAGTCAAAATATCAACTCAAGACGAAGAACTTAGAACACACATAGAACAATCTCAAGTAGGATGCAAAGTACACGAGCCTCGATAGATTATACTTCAATAGTTGAAATGCATAATATAAACATGGTCAACCTCTTTCAAAATACCACACTTAAACATGAACAAAGACTTCCACTAAGAATGAGATCAACCAAACAAGTAGACCCTCACGAGACAAAATCGCTCAACACTCATATTTGTGAGGTGGTTAATCTCTCAAGCTCATTCCAATGAAATTGCCCTACTATATGCTTGTATATTATCTCATGTCAATCACCAAAGCAACATGCACCACACAAATCATAAGAACTTAGAAGAAGGTATGGTAGAGAATAGCCCGGAAAGGTAGGAAAATGACTGAAATGGTGGTAAAAATGGTAAGTGTAGGATATATATCATGGTAGGTGGTTCAAGGCCATTAAAACTAGTGAAACATGTGACTACTGATTCATCAACTTGTGTGATCTCAAGGGGGTTTATCCAACAACTACACAATTCTTTAACAACGAGCCACTACATGACTTTATACTTTGGGAGGATATAGACGTCACTCCCTTTTTATCACACAACAAAAGAACTAAAACAAACATGGGAGGCTATTTTGGGATTGCACTCCTTTATTGACTCTATTCTTTTTTTTTTTTTTTGTTGATATTTGAAATAATATACAAGACACAAAACGGACTCCCCCAAGCTTAATTTCTTTGCAATCGAGTTTTCAGAATTTAATAGTCACCATCCCAATAATCTTAAGGCCGGGCAAAATAGAAATTTGGGCTATTCATCAATTTTTTAATTTTTTATTTTTTTGTGAGAGAGGTTATAAAATTTGGCTAGGTCAAAGATCAAGTAAAGGACAAGGCCCAATGGTGTTAAGTTTGGGTAAAGGAGGAAACGGATGCCTTAATCATTGGTATAGATGCAAGTACCATGGTAATATCAATAAGATGCAACACAAGTTCTAAAGGAACAAAATCATGGAAGAGAAAAATAAACGCTCATTTTTGGGTGAGGTCAAGTAGTCAGTCATTATGGCCGGAACATCTCACCGGGACAGGTTGTCTACTCACTTAATCTCAATCATTCTCAACAAAAATCAATGCACATTTACGTGTGGTTTATCAAGTGGAATCAAACATATTATATCATGCATCTTTCATATCAAAGTAGTCTCTAACAATTTTCATGCATTTCGAATCATACTCGAGATGACTATGTGTAATCTAAGCAAGACACGACTCAAAATGACTCGACTCATAAACTCTACCTAAGTGACTTTTATTGACCCTAAGACAAAAGACTCGAATAACAACCAAGGAAACTACACAAGTGACCCTCCCCCACACGTAAATATTACATTGTCCCCAATGTAAATAAATGAAAAGCAAATGAGGGTAGGAATGAAACTCACCGAATCATGATGCTGGAAGGTCAGATGGATCAAGGAGAGAGCACGAGCAATCAGGGGGGCAAGCACGTCGTTCAGCTCTTGAAGAATCTGTGTTAATGATTGTCATTCGCCGGACTCCGGCAAGAGGTGGTGGTCGGAAAGGCGGGGTGGTCATTTTCCGGTGACCGGAGTGGTGGTTGGCCGGAGTTGTGGAAGGTGGTGGTAGGAGATGGTGGTCCATGGGTATGAAAGTTGAAGTGAAAGGTGAGGAAGAGGGAAATAATTAAAAAGAATTTTTTTGTTTTTTTTTTTTGGGAGACATGAGGATCACAGGGTGTGAATATAATCACACCCTGGGTGTGAAACCCACGTCATTTATACCCACCCTTTTTTATTTTTTATTTTTTTTATTTTTTTTTGGACAGGAGAATCACAGTGTGTGAAAATAATCACACCATGGTGTGATTCCTTTTTTTTTTTTTTTTTTTTTGGTTTTTTTTTTTTTTTTTTTTTTGGACAGGAGAAATACAGGGTGTGAAAATAATCACACCCTGGTGTGATTCCCTCGTGTTTTTTTTTTTTTTTTTTTTTTTTTTTTTTTTTGGGGCGGGAGAATCACAGGTGTGAAAATAATCACACCCTGGTGTGATTCCCTGCTTTTTTTTTTTTTTTTTTTTTTTTTTTTTTTTGCCTCTCCGTCTCGCTTTTAAAGACGGTCTCAAATCACACCTCGAAATTTCCTTTCACCTCGATCATGCCTTTGTCCATGCTAAATATTCCACTTCATGGCCTCAAAATCCGCAAATTCCTCTTATGCAAGTTACCTGGCTACACAAACCGACACCAAAAACCAAGACGACACAAGACAAAACAAACCAAGACCAATGCACTGAGAAGAAAACTATCTTCCGTTTATTTATTCATTAAACAAGAAAAAAAAATTAAAAACACATTCTGAATTTATAGTCTTCAGTTGGACTATCTGTAAACATCATTTTCAAGGAGGACTAAACCAAAGAAGGGCATCCCTTTGCATTTTTTTCCACATATCAAGGATATTAACAAGGATTTTCAGATATAGCATTGGGAGCCTATAATCATATCTTCTTAAAGAGTGATTAATCATTTTAGCTCTAAAATATGAAGTGCCACTTAACAATTTATAAATCTTTTTATCAATGCTCATGACAAATCTAAGAGAATTATGGACTACTAGAGGTGCAACATCTATATACTCTACATGCTCAACATCCATAAATTCAACATCATTGTACAATGAAGGGGGGTTATCATTATCAAATGCATTCAAATCAAGCGCAATATTGTTACCTCCTTTTCATCCTTTTCTTGGCTCATCAATGTTGAATCTGGAATTATTGCACCGTTATCTTGTGGAGATGGTTGAATTTCCATGTGGCTTCACTCTTGTTATCTGAAGGCCCAAACACTCTGCAATCTTTGAGAAAGAATCACCGAAAACATTCATATCAAGACACTTTGTGGGATTTCATAAGGATCATAGTTTATTTCATCCCCACAACTTTCAAGCATGGCGTTCTGATCTTGAATCTCCATCATATGCTTTTCTTTTTCAATCTCTTCAGTAACATGGCGATTCCGTGCAATCAATTCTCCAATTGTTAGCTCTCTCTTATTAGTCGAAGCCATGGGATGTGAATCATTCGATCTGTCTTTGAACTGTTCCCATTCTTGAATAGGACTCTCCGTTATAACCTCAAGTCTAGACTCAAGTTCTGATTGAGGGAATGGTTCTTCTTTCCAATTGCTTTGACCTTGACCCCACGGAGAATAAGGACAGTTACTCCTCCCACCATTGTCTGTTGGTGCATTGAAGTTGTGGCTATATTGGAATTGATTCTCATAACTCACACCATAGTTGTCGTAGGTATTCAATTGGTGGGATAAATATCCTGGATTGCACTGAGCCTCACAATGTCTTCCGCCACAATTCGAACATCTCACTTGAATCTGATTAAACGCATATCCATACGTCCTCTCATCGGTCGATGGCACATAAGCATCAAATCCAGAGAAAAATGAATCCATCAAGCTTGTCACTTCAACTTTCTGCACAAGAAAATAGAAAAATCAAAAGCAAAAAGGTCTCACCGTAGCAAGGTGCGACTTGCTATGGTGAGGAAAAAAAAAAAAGTCTAGTCTAACAAAATCAAAAACACGTTCGATGTTGACACGAAGTCCCGGCAACGGCGCTTGAGAAAACTTGATGTGTGATTTTCAATAGATAATCACTAAATGCTACCGCAAGCGCACGGCTTATCGAGTAGTACTTAGGATGTCGATCCCACAGGGACTTGTAGTCAATCACCAAACAATTCCCGATTTATATTAGCTAGACAAATCAAATATTTGTAGGTTTTCTCTAAAATCCTAAAAATAAATAAAATAAAGAAAATATAACTACAAGCCAAGAACTTCAAGATTTAGGTAATAGGATTCAAGGTTTAGAGGCATTTCTTGGATTTGGATCCACCACGGCGTTGTTTACATAGAATTTCAACAATCTTTCTATCAATATGAATCTTCCATTTATGAAGACCAATTATCAAATATTACACGTAAACATTCTTTCGAACTATTATCGTGATTGTACCTAGTTTTATCCAACATTCAGTTTCCTACAATGATGAATAAAATTTGGTCCATTGAATTACCATAATTAAAGGGCCACTTTAGGTTTAACCTAATTTTCATTCAAGAAATCCCTAAAGATTCGATCTTGGTTTCTAGGTTATCGATTAATTAATACTTTTACGTCATCAATTAATCGAATGGAGTTTCTCATGCAATCTTACAGTCATTCACTCCTTCGAGATATTATTTCCGGAAAATTACATGAATAAGCATACAAGATCAAATTCATAAACATGACAAAAATCCTATCAATGAAAAGATTGCATCTTTAAAACTATATAATCATCGCCGGGCTTTTCCTAATCCAAGAAACCAATATTTACTCTCGTAACATATCAAGATTCCAAGATTCAACCATATAATTCATACTTTGACAAGAAAAATAAATAAATAGAATAAAGGAGAAAGGAGATAGAAAGAAACCGTCAAAGTATTGCATAAATAATCAAACCTCGGAAAAAGCCTCGTTCTTGAATTCTTAAAACCTAAAATCCTTGTTCTTGGGGATGGGAGATGATGATAGAAGAAAGGAGGAGCAAGAGTCGCCTAAAACTTCATGAATGGCGTGAATGATCATCCTCTTGATTTAAGGAAATTATTTTAGGATAAATAGGAATTTTCCTTAATTTAAATTGTGTAATTTATCTCCTAAAATAAAATTCCTAGAAAATAGGACTAATATGGCGTGTAAATCTTCAAATTTGCGCCATCAATCATGGAAATCACGCTGGGAATTATCTCCACCAATCAGAACATTTCGTTGGCCTATAGAAATTCTGGATAGTTTCTGCATTTTTTCACACCCTGTTCCATTCTTTCACACCTGGGTGTGATTCTTCATGCCTTCATGACTTTGATCCTTTTTAGCTCATTTTCATTGCCTCTTATGCTCGGATTCACCATATCTGCAAGATATCAAAGCCACAACAGTAATCTAGTCCAAAAAAGCGATTTATCATACGAATATCACAAAATAGGCATTAAAACAGGCCAAAGCGATCCAAGAATAACCACATATGGTGGACTTATCAGTTAATCTGGCTGGCCTATTAGTGCAGAGTGTGTTTTACTATGTGTGCAAAAGTTACCATCATCAAGAGATTGACAAGAGTGCCCTCTATGATCATCTTGGTGAGTCCGGCCTTATCTTGATGACATTCTTTGACTTACGCAGTGACATTGATGTCGATCTGATGCAGGGACATTGATGAATTATGCAGTGACATTGATGTTTGATGCAGTCAATAACTTTTCATTTTTGGAAATTAGTTGATGAATATTTACTGGAGATTTTAGTAATATCAGATCATTCATTATATATATCTCTAGCAATTCCCCTGTAGTATCATCCCGTTTAGTGGAATTCCTTTATATGCATTTTGACAAAGAAGTGTAAGCTCAAGAACTACCGAAGTAAGAATTATTTTTTACGATTTACATGCTACTTGATGGAGTGACATTGATGACTTATGCAGTGACATTGATGTCAGATGCAGTGACATTGATGACTTATGCGGTGACATTGATGTCGATCGCATTGACATTGATGTCGATGCGGGGACACCGATGACTTATGCATTGACATTGATGTTCAAGCGATGACACAATAACGCGCGTCTAGGAGAAACATTGAGCATTCATAGATTGTGTTTTACTAATTAGTTGACAAGTGTATTTGGGTGCTTATAATAGATGATATAGTCCATTTTGCTATCGCAAAGACAAGTCACGATCTAGGAGGCTCTTTATTACCTTCTTATGGGTTTCACTCACCATGGTGGCTTACAATTAAGTCTTTTTGGGTTTCGTGCCGCTTTTATATAATAGTGTGGATACTTGAAAACGAAAAAAATATGAATTTTAGTGAAAAAAAATTATGATGATCCGAGTTTTAGATCAAAATATATGACGTTTAGAAATATGGTGAATTAAAAAAAATTATTAAAAAAAAACTTAACCACCACCCACACGTTCACTCAGTAGTTTTTTTTTTTTTTTCCTTCCTTCCTTTTTTCTTTCATCCTCTTTATCCACTTGAAATTAGAATGTCCTTATAACTAAATAAGTTTCCTTCTTAAAATTAGAATGTCCTTATAACTAAATAAGATTTCGGAGTGTCCTATTACCCCTAATAAGTTGAAAATTAGTCCTTTTAAATAATTGGCCCTAATTTTAAAACCATTATGATTGTATCATATCATATTTGTATGAAAAATTTCGGTATAAATTTTTTTTCCTTCTAAAACTACTCTAAAACTTTATAACCTTTTGTTAAACTCACCATTTGCCTAGTCACCGTTACACTTTGTTAAACTCATCGTTTGCCTAGTCACCATTACTCCAATGTGTATAAAGCTTTACAGTACTCACATCAGATCCTCTTAACGAATATTATATTTCTGATTTTAAATACACGCGTTTTTTTAATTTCTGATCTCTATCCAAAATGAAATGCATCAGATTCTTTATTTTACATAATTTCATATATATAAAGGAAAATTTACAGAATATGGATGAATGCGGTAGATGTAAAGGAAATTTTACAGAATCTGTATTTTAGAGCAAAAAATACAGTATCTACTATCTACTGCAGTGGTATTTGTCATATTGAAATATCTATAATAAAGTTTTTAGCGGATTTACAGTATCTACCGCAAGTGCTCAACCTTTTGTTAAAGTCACCATTGTCGATGCTGTTAACACCCTAGCGAAACGTACCTCGCCTTAGCGGTGAAAAAAAAAACGAAATCCACACCAACCGATCGAACCAAACTAGTCTAAACCGAAAAAACGTAAACCAGGTTTTTGGTTGGTTTTTCTATTGTAAAAAGCCAAGTAGTGAAGAAAAATTTCGTTTTGGTATTCTAAAATAAAAACCAGACCAAACCGGATATATATATATATATATATATATATATATATATATATATATATATGGCCGTATTTATATATATAGGTATGTATATACGTGTGTGTGTGTATATATATATATATATATATATATATGTATATATATATATATATATATATATATATATATATATATATATATATATATATATATATATATATATATATATATATATATATATATATATATATATATATATATATATATATATATATGTGTGTGTGTGTGTGTGTGTGTATGTATGTATGGAAAGAACAAAGAAGAAAAAAATTCGGAAAAAACCGAACCAATCCAATCCAAACCGGACCGGTTGAAATGCTTTTGCCCAACTTTGGTTCAGAATGGTTTGTAAATTTTGAAACTGTAAAAAATTGTTTGGTTTTAAAAAAGTAAAAAACCATAAAACTGGACCATGTACACCTCTATTCGCATTCTGGCAAAGATATGGTTGTTGCTTAAAAAGTAAAATGACTGTGATGTTATTAAGGGTGAAAAAAAATGACTTTTGGAAGACCTAATAAAATAAATACGAATGTGTATAAACAGGTAAGAGAAATAATTATGCAGATAAAAGTTGTAACCAACAAGTTATCGGCCCTAGTGGTTAAGCACTACGTCATAATCCAGCTCTGACCAGGATACGAGCTCTGCTTGGGGCAAAAAAAAGTACGTGTGTATTTTTTGTTTCCGAGAAGAAAAAAAGGAAAAATTTGTAAAGAGGGCATAAGAAAAAAAAAATTTAGCAGAGGGCATAACACTCTTTATTACAGTTTTTAAACTTTATTACACCCGTTTTACGAATTTAAAAAAATTGTGATTGGAAAAAATAATTAAATACAACTATTAGAATAAAAATCCATGAAATACATAAAAAAAAAAAAGAGTGATTGAGGGAAAAGTCCAATTTTTAATACAAAATAAATAAACATGACATACTCTTTTTTTAGTTGCAATAAAGACAAATTAATTCCGTGTGACACAAATACTCTTACTCATGAACACGCGCAGCAACAAACACACAGATGGCCGATGCTGTTGTTGTTGTTGTTTTTGTTTTTTTTTTTTCATTCAAACATCAGTAACTTTTGATTTATAACTCCGATCATCGAAATTTTTTCACCAAAATTCATATTTTTTTTGCTCTTTAATTTGAGCGCAAATACGATACCCTTCCGACGTAAATTTTGAAATCCGAAAAAATATTTGCATTAACCGGAGCGTTTTTTTTATAAACGACCGTAACTTTTGATTTAGAACACGGATCATCAAAATTGTTTCACCAAAGTTCATATTGTTTTTATCTTCATTTTGAGACCTCATTTGATACCTTTTCGACGTAGTATTTGAAAGCCGAATTTAATCGCAACATTTACACTAACACAGTATCAGAAAACAGCATCAGTAAACAATATCAGTATCATTAAACAGTATCAGACTCATTTAAGGCTTAATTCAAGTGACTACTTCAAGGCACACATATCTGGCTCATATAAGGCTCATTTAAGGCTTAATTTTAGGGACACAATATCATATCTGGCTCATATAAGGCATACAATATCACTAACAGTATCATATAAGGCATACGGTATCAATATCGATGTCGATGTCGAAACATGATGTCAGAGCTCATTTAAGGCTTAATTCAAGTGACTACTTCAAGGCACACATATGTCACAAAATTCAGCCAAGTATCTCAATATATAGCATTAAAATTAGCCGTATAAACTCACAATTCAGCTTAATCACAATGCATCCCAGTGCATCAATTTTCAGCTCAGCTTGATTCGTTTATCAATCGTATAAGCATGCTTGAATCATAACAAGAAATCAAAGACAAGAAATCTGAAAATTGTAAACTATCACCCCATCAACTAGTATTGGGATAAGCATTTCATCTCCACAACATATATGCAGCAAAACCAGAATCCATAACAATTTAATAAAAATAGTCATTTTCAAATGACTCCAACAGGAACACAAACTCATAAACTAATAAAGCTAAAAACTTTCAAAGAAATTGCAACAAACAAACTAGAGATTAATCAATCTCACCTATTCATTTGGATTCAATCCAAATTCAAGAACAAAGAACAAATCATCACTACTACTCGGATCGATTCACGTATCGTTCAGCCTTATCATCTATTCCTAATTATTCTAAAAGAAAGACTCTATGGTTGATGATGAGAAGTCATGTGGTTCTGAGGGTCAGAGATAGAATGACTAGAAGGATCTTGTGCATTGAAACATCTAAATGGTAAATTAGAAGGCAAAACTATATTATTGCTACTATCAAAATCATCCCATGCCTTTTCGGGAAAAAAAACCATCCCATGCTCGACTACCAGGACCCCAACCTGCTGGTATTGCATTTAACCAAGCCTCAGCATCAACCCAAGAAAATTCTGATGACTGTGTACCAACAACTTCTTTTGCAACAAAAAACTCAAAACTTTCTTGAACTCTATCGGTCTCACTCGATTCCATTCCTGGATCCACACCAAGATCATAGATTTCAGGCAATTTTTGAGCGGGAAGCTCAATAGAATCAACTTGGACTTGAGCTTGTTCCGGCAGCTTTTTTTTTGCATATTTGATAACAGATTTTCGTGGGGTGAGGGAGGATCCGATGAAGATGAATCGAACGATGAAGATTTATTTGAAGGAATTTTCTTCTCTAATCGATCAACCTTACACGACATTTTGCCTAATAGAAGAATTGCAATGCATCTCGTTCATCGGGTTGTAATTTCAAAGACAAAGACAAACTTGCATTCGTTTCAAACTTCTCAACAAATTCCTCAACTGTAATTCATACTTGGGACTCCATCCAGTTTTAAAATCAATCAATCTGCAAACTTCTTTCACTAAAGCGTGTCACAAATCCTCTGTTAGGTGTAGTGCCCGAAAGACAATTTGTGTAATTGTTTTTAATAATGAATGACAGAATTTATCTCACCTTATTACTTGCTTTGTGCTTGTAAAGTAATACACTGCTGCAAACCCTAAGTATATTCAGTATGTAACCACTTAACTCGGTGTATGGATTACACGTGTGGATTGAGTTAGTGGTGATATACTTAAAGCTGTTAGTCCGTGGTGAACTTAATCGAGTTTAGGGTCTCTTGATTAAAACACCAATAATGCGCCTGAACACCTTAGGGTGTGATAGTCTTATCCGGATTGTCGGTAGAGAGGTACCTACGTGGGGCATTTATATATGATGACATTCATATAGGATTTGGACCGATTTAATCAGTATTTCTCGATATAATTCCGTAATCGAGGAATCTTATTAAATCATTAGATGATCATATATGGATCAACCTTAATCTGAGGTGGTGACGCGTGGTGCCGCTTGTCCCGGGTAGTGTTTGATGTGTTAATTACGGTTCACTTAAATATGTGTTCCAAGCCACTTCTCATTGGCACTATCTCCGAGGATGAGTGAGTAGTCACGATTTTCACAGACATGGAATCCATTCCTTCCTGCGGGAAGTAGAGAAGCGATCCCTTATTTGTTAGCCCTAAGAAAATGATCGATGGGCCCGGATTCATGTTAGACTAATTGATCACTAGTCGGATATGTGAACTAATTGATCACTAGGGGTTAATGGTAAATAAGGATAAGATATTCTCGAGTCGGGTTCACGGAGACTTCCACTCGAGAATGGACGATCTATGGAGGGTTAATCCGTATGTAGTGATTATATCAATGGGACGCTTATTCACTCATGGGTTGAGTATAAGTATACATCTATAATCGGTAGAGTTCGGTTTCGGGTTTATGGTGGCGTAATCCCGGAATTAATAATTAATGGACTTATTCGGTTCGATGAATAATTAATTATTGAGAGCTACTTGGTTATAGAGTCCATGGCCCCGATGCGCTCACGTAATTCGGACTAATAATCTTGTTATTTGGGCCTCAGTGATAATTAATTGAATTTGGTGATTAATTGATATCGTATGTATATTATTTAGTTGAAATTTAAATAATATAATACACATAAAAGACATTTTTTATGTGCGCTTTTTGACCAGAAGTGTGGCGCCATTTATGATCAATAATTAGAGAGAAATTAGTTTTCTTGGATAATTATTTGACATGTGATTTATCTTTTATTTGTTAAATGATAATTCATGGAATAATAGATAATAATATGATTTATCTTAATTTGTTTGAGATAATCATTTTATTTATCTTTTATTTGGAAAAGGATTAATGTGATAATTATCACTTAATTATTTAATCCTTGGAGGACATTGATTACTCTCCTATATAAAGAGAGTTAGTTCTAAAGTCTAATGGTGCTTAATAATTTCGACATATACACTTAAAATAAGAAAGAAAATTTGTTTTTCTTTGTCTTGGGTTCTAGAAGAAGAAAAACTCTAAGTTTTTCTTGGTTTGCATATCAAGGAGGTTCGTGTTTCAAGAAGGGTGTCCACCAACCATGCGTTTGGAGAACACATCGGCACAGACGCTTCTCTCCCTATTGGTAACATGTTCTTACCCCTTGTAGTAATTTAAGTCCTTTATTTATGTATTGTATGCGTAAATCGTGATCCATCCATTTTGCGTATAGATCTAATTCGTTTAGATCTAAGAACTCGCATCCTTCATGTGGTATCGAGAGAAAGGTTCACGATTTATGTAGTTATAATCATAAATAAACGATTTAAAGGAGTTTAATTGCATGTAGATAAAATTTTATTGTTCTATGCATTGTTTATGATTGGTTGTCATGGTTGAAGAGATGGATTGGGGTTGACATCTGTTTACCCGTTAGATCTATTGTAAACTCATATAAACGATGAAAATTCGTTCATATGAGTATAGGAAATTATGTAATTTATTTTTATTGCAATTTTAATTTCCAGAAAATAGATCTGTTTGGTAGCTGTTTAGATATTTCGTTTTTCCCGTTAATTGAGCCGTTGAAACGAAGATCCCTTCGGTCAGAATCAAGATTGGAAGATGATGAACAATCCCACCAAATTTGGCGTCGATCAGAGTCCGTTTGGTTGTCCGTTCGTTGCTGTGAAGAGGCTGCTGTAACAGAAAAACGCAGGATTCACAGAAACCCTAGCTGTGACTTCCTCGATTTTCTGGAAGAGTTTGGACCGTTGAAACGACGATCCAACCGGTCAGATCAATAAATATGGAGTTTTTGACGTGGGATAAAAATTTCAGGTCGATCGGGTTTCATCTCGATTCCCGATCGGCCGCGGGAAGTCATTGGTGCGCTGCTGTAAAAGTCAGATTCAGCAGCAAGTTGGGCGGCTCACTGGAAAAGATTGACAAGTCAAAGCTCCGATCCAACCGTCCATCTTGAAGTCCGAATATTGAAGATCAGATCTGGAAATTTTCGTTCCGATCCGAGTCCGTTTGATATGCCGATCATCGAAGTACAGCTGCAGATTAGGGTTTTAATTTATTTTTCGAATAGATTAGTTACGGGGGTGTCAACGGTCCATCTCGGTGTTTATTTTCCGCACTAGTATACATGTGTAGATTGTATGAGTAGAACCGGAAAATTGCCATGACATGCATCATATCATGAATTCCACTCCATATGCATACATGTAGAAATTAATTCGAGGAATTAGTTAGGCATGTATAAAACACACGATTAGTTTTAATTAATTGTTTGATATTAATTAGAAACTAATTAGGGTAAAAACCGAGGAACACGGGTTTTTTCAATCGTCGAGGTTGGGTGATGGATTCTCGGTGAATCCCACTCTGCAAAAGCATAAGGAGTAAAATCCCGAAACCTCGTGGTTAAGGTGTTGGATTCTTGGTGAATTCCACCTTACCGCAAGGCGAGATTACGTTTTTGTTCCGTAGTGTCTACGTGAATGTTTGATGTTTAAGGATTGGATAATCACGGGCAAACAGGTTGAAAGTGGTTTAACCACGGTTGGGTGGTCAACGGTAGCTACGGCTCAATCGACTTCACCCTCCACGTGTGGCGTTTGCGAAGTGCGCAATCTTGAGCCATCCGAAGAGCCGCTACGGCTCAACGGAGCTCTCTAGCCTTGACCCGTCCGGCGGCCACATATGTTCTAACGAATAGGTCGGGTGGGCTAGCCCACATAACCGACAACATTCGGGCCTATGATTTATTGTTCCTTAATGAAACATCAAGTCCAAAAGCGTGATCGATGAAACCCACCACTTTTTCAAAATATTGAGTGGGAGCGGGAGAGGCGACAACCGACCCCACGGCCTCTCTTGTTGACACAAGCAACGTGAGAGAATGGTGACGCCTCGTGCCGGCACGGGACCGGCCTCCTAAGGAAGGCCTTCACCGCTATCAAAATTCAAGGCTTGGTCTCCGAAAGGATAGGATTTTGGGTACTCGTCGGGTCACCGACCGACCCTAAGCGCGGCACACTCAGGGGTCTACCTAAAAACTGAGACGATGAGGTCACACTCATAAAGGGTATTTTTGGTAGTACCTTGGTGAAAAAAAGGAAAGGTGATTGACGATCACAAATGAGATGTTCGATTCTCAATCGATCTTCAATATTAATCGAAACCTCTTTGACCTACCCTAAGGCGGCATTGAGGCATTAGATTAAATCCTTGGAACGGTAGGATAGACTATAAGTACTTAGTTTATGTTCCTAAAATTTTAGTAGTGTATGATTTGGATTTATTTTTCTGTCAAATTTTATTTACAATCTGTAATATATATATATCTCTAAGGTGCTAAGATGCTAGTGTAAAATTGACTAGTAATGACTTCGTTAAAAAGTGGTAAAGTAATCGAAACGTTGTATTTATTAATCTCACATACGATTAATTTTTGGAAGAGATATTTCTCTTGAAGCCTTCAAAACTTAAGTGACGTAAATAGGCATAAACATCGCTCTTGTCACTCGCAAGTAAGCGAGAGACAACCGTAGTTAGTTTGAAAGATGATTGGGACGATAAAATTCTTTAGTGAATTGTGTAGTGTCTACACGAGAAATTTTACGATAGAAAAATTGGAGAATCATAAATTAAAGTGTCATTAGTTAGACGGTATTTGGAACCGATAAACTAGTGGGAGCTTTTATATTATGTTTTTCTAATTTATTAGAAAATCAGTCCCACAAGGTAACGCTTTTATTAGACATCCCACGTTCACGAGTAGTGTCTACTCAATTGAAGCGCTAGTTCAAGACTATTTCCTTTTAAGGAAAGTTGAGAATGGGAAAGAATGTCTATAAGTGTTAATCATCTTAACTAAAGTTTTGAGGCTAAACCGAAACATTAATTAAAGAAAGTATAGGATAAGGAAAGTGATTTGGATCACTAACCAATGAATCTTAGCGACTTTCTTAACCGAGTAACTTGACTCGGTAGCTTAGTTCTTTGGGAGAACAAGGAAGTCGTGCATTAACGATTAATAGAGTAACAACGGGCGTAATTTGGCTATAATAGTGGAAGTGATATAAGGAAATGAATTTGGATTCTATCCTTGAATATCACGTAAATTTTTTTTCGCTTTCTGATTCGTTGAAACAAATGGATTCACTTTCATCTCGATACTACGATTTGCCTTAAACAAAGTGAAGATGACATTTGTAGTACGAATCTGTGACTCTGACTTTTGTTTGATAAAGTCGAACCACTTAGAAACAAATTGAATAAGTATGTGTAACACATCTAAAACTATTAAAGGTAAAAGGTTTCGTATTAAGATAAACGACCTTCAATATCTATTAATTAGTGCATATATCCTAGAGATAAGACTGACGACTGGCTAAGGGTGATTCCCATCTCCCAGTCTTGGAACACTATCTCAAAGGAACAATGACTAAGTTTCTTTTCAATCGGGAAAGGGTAATAGTTTTGAAGGGTAACATAGCTTGTTCGCCATGACCTTCGGGGTCAGTGAGAGATACAAGCTAGTGGGAGATTTTGAGTGGTGACATTCGTCTGATAACTACTCAAAACATTGGTTGGTTTATCGAAAGAATACGAGGAGGTGTCTCTGATTTTAGCAGAGAATAGAGTATTCCATGCTCAGAAATAGGCTATCGCATAGTCTTGGGACTGATGCTCGGCCTGCCTCCTAGTGGAATGTTTCTCACTGAGGAAGAAACCATAGACTTGCCCTACATAGTTATTGATATGCTACAATACACTGCTAAACTCGATTAAGATAATTCGTTGCAAAATAACGGTTAACATTATTATGTAAACCGAAAAGTCTACCTAGAAGATGCTAGTGAGTTTATGGATAAGGAGTGAATTCGGTTCACACCACTTCCATAAATGTAGGCATTTAGCATTTAATGCTTAAAGGTAGGACTGGAAATTTTGCGCATACGTTCGATTTTGATTTGTTTGTGAAACATCTTAATGAGACGAGTGAAGGTTGATTATAAGATTCTTGAGATCGAAAGTGACGGTTGAACTGTCACAAGCCTTACGATAGAATCTATAAGTAACAACCTTAAACCTTGAGTACTGGTTACCCAAAGGTAGTTACTATCGATTTAATCGGACCACATCGGTTGTTGGTGATTACACCGATAAATACTACTAGATCGTAATGTCAATCCACCCAAGACACAAGTGGGAGTATGGTTTAACCGTTGACCCATTGTGATTTTGTGGACTTTATAATCATTTGGGGTGATTGATAACATATGGCTCTTGGTGGGTGTATAGGATTACGATTATAGAGGTTGGTTTGAAAACCTTAACCCTGTGAATGGAGTTTTGGTACTCTGTTCGACCTCTTGTAGAACCACCGAGTGTCTCAGGCCCGATGGGAGCAATTGGATCTACACGGAAAGAGTCGAATGAATAGGAAAGTTTAAACTTTCAGCGCAAAGTTGAGTGGTATAGGGGTGATTCACGACAAGTAGAGAGTTAACTGGACCTTGAACTCTCTTACCACTAGCCTTGCTAGATTTCGTTAGAAAGCGAGAAAATAGGGTAATTCCCTGAGACTTTTTCATGAACAACGGAATCAATTCATTTAGAAACGTAAGGTTTTAGCTAAGAATGAATAACGGATTCGTTACAAAAAAAGAAGATAGGGGTGATTCCCAAGACCTTTTTTTTGAGACTAACGATATCTTAATTCATTCGTAAAGAACCTTTGGTAGGAGGCTCTGCCATGGCTTATATCCTTTGTGGATTTAAGAGAACCTCTCGGTCATTTAAAAGTCACATGTTTTAAAATATGTGAATTTGACCAAAGTATTGATAAGTCTTTCGTAGACTGGATATCAATATTGGTGAAGTAGTAGTATTAGTGTTCATAAATGATAACACTAAAACGGTTGAAAAAAAAAAAACATGGGTGTGCTATCTGAAGTCGGAAACTGACACGCCTAGATTCTCTGGATGAGAGAATTGGACTATATTCTAAGAATTTGATTCGGTCAAATCCACGAGAATGAGTCATTGGCTATCCCACCTGTCTTATTGAATAAGATTGATTATGCATATACGGTTAGTAAAGATTCATCGAGAGTAGTCCTACCCTACCTCTCGGGAATGATTCTCTAAATCTCGGGATAAAGAGAAAATGGGATAGAGTCTCTCTTGGATAAATGACAAGTCGAGTTATCATAAGTCAATAGTAATCGAATCTTGGATTTGAGCAAAGAAGTAGCTTGATTTTAGTACGTCCTCAAGTATCTTTAGAGAACGAGGAATCATATGCTTGTATATTCAGTGCAAACTTGAATATGGTTGACTACACCGATTCGACTTGTAGTCGATTAAGGATGATCATTACGTTGATCTCGGGTTCAGTGTTTACTCATAGTGCTTAGAATTTCCTTTTTGGTCTGGGAGTAATTCCAGGTCTGATAAGCCGATACCACTTCATTGTGAAAACAGTGAAGAAATAGCTTAGAAGGATCTTCTCAATCACTAGAGGTCAAAAGCATATTGAGAGAGTACCGCCTGATTAGATGGACCGGCAACGTTTCGTCTCAGGCCGACAACCAAACTGATCAGTGTACCAAGTCTGGTGCTTGGAGGGTACGGCATTGAGGAATATATCTCATCTGCTTTTAGAGCAAGTGGGAGAGTGTTGTGAATAAGATGAGAAAGGGTGTGCTCTAAAAACAATCGTTGCTTGTCGTTTCGTGCAAGTGGGAGATTGTTAGGTGTAGTGCCCGAAAGACAATTTGTGTAATTGTTTTTAATAATGAATGACATAATTTATCTCACCTTATTACTTGCTTTGTGCTTGTAAAGTAATACACTGCTGCAAACCCTAAGTATATCTGTATGTAACCACTTAACTCAGTGTATGGATTACACGTGAGGATTGAGTTAGTGGTGATATACTTAAACTGTTAGTCCGTGGTGAACTTAATCAGAGTTTAGGGTCTCTTGATTAAAACACCAATAATGCGCCTGAACACCTTAGGTGTGATAGTCTTATCCGGTTTGTCGGTAGAGGTACTACGTGGGGCATTTATATATGATGGCATTCATATAGATCGACCGATTTAATCAGTATTTCGATATAATTCCGTAATCGAGGAATCTTATTAAATCATTAGATGATCATATATGGATCAACCTTAATCCCGAGGTGATCACGAGTGCCGCTTGTCCCGGGGTAGTGTTTGATGTGTTAATTACGGTTCACTTAAATATGTGTTCCAAGCCACTTCTCATTGGCACTATCTCCGCAGATGAGTGAGTAGTCCGATTTTCACAGACATGGAATCCATTCCTTCCTCTGGGAAGTAGAGAGGCGATCCCTTATTTGTTAGCCCTAAGAAAATGATCGATGGGCCCAGATTCATGTTAGACTAATTGATCACTTTAGTCGGATATGTGAACTAATTGATCACTAGTGGGTTAATGGTAAATAAGGATAAGATATTCTCGAGTCGGGTTCACGGAGACTTCCCACTCGAGAATGGGACGATCTATGGAGGGTTAATCCGTATGTAGTGATTATATCAATGGACGCTTATTCACTCTACATGGGTTGAGTATAAGTATACATCTATAATCGGTAGAGTTCGATTTTTGGTTTATGGTGGCGTAATCCGGAATTAATAATTAATGGACTTATTCGGTTCGATGAATAATTAATTATCGAGCTACCTGGTTATAGGTCCATGGTCCCCGATGTGGCTTACGTAATTCGGACTAATAATCTTGTTATTTGGGCCTCATTGATAATTAATTAATTTGGTGATTAATTGATATGCATGTATATTATTTAGTTGAAATTTAAATAATATAATACACATAAAAGACATTTTATGTGGGCTTTTGACCGAAGTGTGGCGCCATTTATGATCAATAATTAGAGAGAAATTAGTTTTCTTGGATAATTATTTGACATGTGATTTATCTTTTATTTGTTAAATGATAATTCATGGAATAATAGATAATAATATGATTTATCTTAATTTGTTTGAGATAATCATTTTATTTATCTTTTATTTGGAAAAGGATTAATGTGATAATTATCACTTAATTATTTAATCCTTGGAGGACATTGATTACTCTCCTATATAAAGAGAGTTCTCCCAAGTCTAATGGTGCTTAATAATTTCGACATATACACTTAAAATAAGAAAGAAAATTTGTTTTTCTTGTCTTGTTAGAAGAAGAAAAACTCTAAGTTTTTCTTGGTTTGCATATCAAGGAGGTTCAAGTGTTTCAAGAAGGGTGTCCACCAACCACCGTTTGGAGAACACATCGGAAGCACCAAGGCTTCTCTCCCTATTGGTAACATGTTCTTACCCCCTTGTAGTAATTTAAGTCCTTTATTTATGTATTGTACTGCGTAAATCGTGATCCATCCGCTGCGTATAGATCTAATTCGTTTAGATCTAAGAACCTGCATCCTTCATCCTCTTCGATGCCATGAAAAACACTCCTGCTGACCCATCCTCTTGGTTCATGGTTTGCTTATACGAATCCAAAACCCGAAAATTGTTGTCGTCATCATCACCAACACTACCGAAGTTACTATCTCCTTCATCCCCTTCCTCTTCCGACTCTTCAAGTACATTCGAATTAAGAAAGTTTTCATATTTTTCATTGAATCTGCAAATGTGTTGCAAATTAACTTTCGGGCCTCCAACACGCCCATGGCTATTGGAAGAATTCCATGAATTGTCTGTATTTTGTATATTCAGAGATCGTTTACGACAAAACAGGGGTATATTCATCCGGTGGAATTTATTTGTCCTTAATATAACTAAAAGAAATCTAATGATCTATCAGTCCTTGATAATGATGAACTAATAGTGTTTTTAATTGTTTATGAATATAGGTGTAAATGAGCCGAGCCGAACCAAGTATCAGATGTTTGAGTTTGTGTTTGACTAGTACACAAACGAGCTCGAGTTTGTTTGTTTAGGGAACGAACTCAACTTATGTTTGAGCTATGTTCTTTAACATATTGCTCGAGCTTGACCTAAGCTCAAACAAGCTCACCTCCCCACTTTACAACTTCCATTGATGTTCTTCAACTCTCACTCCCTAGTGTGAAATGGCGAATTAGTTGAATGTCTTCTTAGTTTTTTTTGAACTAATATCAACTAGTTAATTGACACGGAGAATAAGAAGATTAATAGAGGCAACAATGGACGACACTTTAATGTCAGGAATTTAGGTGAGAATATATATATATATATATATATATTTTTTTTTTTTTGTGTGTGTGTGTGTGTTCATGAACGTAATCAAATGTTTGCGAGCTTGCTCGTGTTTGTTCGTTTAGTAAATGAGTACAAAAATATGTTTGTGTTTGGTTTGTTTAGCTTAACAAACAAATGAATATGCGATTATACGAGCCGAACCCGAATTTGTATGCGAACGGCTCTGTTCGTTAACAACACTATGTATGAACTAACATCCAATGAAAGAAAATCTAGGAGAAAAGAGTGCCACAATGTTGATTTGCATGTTGTTAAAGAAATATGCTCAAATGAGACCTGACAAAATGATAAATTTGTTAACAGCTGAGGACAAGATTAAGGAACTCACACCGATGATCAATAACTGTAAAAGGTTCTCTAAGTAGGCTTTCTCACACAACAGAAAAATAAATCATAACTCTAAGTAGCCCAAAGACAACGTGTTATTGTCACTATAAATGCAACGTGTTATTCTATAAATGCAACAAACTTGGTCACTATGCTAGTTATTGTCATGGAGGAAAATCTTAGGAGCACAGATCATTTATTGTGCGAGGACACAGTGTTTTCGGTTGTGGAACGATCTGACCATACATTTACATTTTGGGGCATATCTGGTCGTTCATTTTTTTTAACACTAATCATCAAAACGACGTCGTTTTGGTGATAATGTGTAGAAACATACTATCACAACGCACATCATAGCGGGTGCATACATCAGAGGATCGGGAGTCAAATATGAGTTTGCTCCTATAAAGACAAGGAGAAAAGCATTCACTACCAAGTCATCTTAGGATGAATCCTCATCTGAGGAAGAGAATGAAGATGAGTTTGCAATGATATGTTTGATGGCATAACACAACAAACTTTTATATTATTGATCATAATGTAAAAGTTGTTGTTAAGACCTATTATAATCTCGAATATAACGCATGTTATATCACTCGTACACAACCATTCAAATAGTATAGGGTCAACTTTTATGTTCTTGATCACCATAATGTAAAAGTTGTTGTTTAGACCTACTATAATCTCGAATAAACGTGTGTTATGTCACTCGTACACAACCGTTTAAATAGTATAAGGTCAACTTTTATATTATTGATCATCATAATGTAAAAGTTGTTGTTCAGACCTACTATAATCTCGAATATAAACGTGTAGTATATCACTCGTACACACCCGTTCTGATAGTAAAGGCCCAAAAAGAAAGATATAAAAAATATGTCATTTATTCATACCACACTAAATCCACAACTGCACTACTCCTAAATAAATTTTTTTAATTTCTACTTGTTGCCCACACATATTATTTCAAGATTTACCTCTACCACATTTGTGATGAATATGATGAATCATGGGTAATGAATATAAGGTTTTAGGATGAAGAAGATAAGGTGTGTATGTAGCGACGTAGGATGTAAGATATATTTAATTTAATAACTAATATATAATAAAAAATAATTGGTGTGAAAGTAGTATAAAAATGTAGTGTAAAAAATACGGTGTGAATAAAAAATAAAAATATTTAAAATCCAATATGATACATAAGTAGATTTTGCTTTTTAAGATAGTGTAAAAGGTAGAGTCATCAAGTGATAGATCAGTCACCGGAGAAAAATCACAAATTTTACATACATGCATAGTAGTTAGCATGACCAAAAAAAACAATGGTAGACTTTTCCCCCTTCTGCCTTACCTTCTATTGCTAAAAGCCTCCCGGTAATTCTTTCTTCGCGATCGATCAAACTTAGTTAGCTAATTTCGTAATATAAAGGGCAAAGCATTATTCCATTTGATTGATCAGATCAGATCTTATCTATAGTAATGGATTACGGTAGTAATTGTTGCAAAATAAATTCCTTTTTCCTCCTCCTACTGGTTGTAGGGTTCTTGAGTTCCACCGGAGTTGATTCGCTCCGATTCGAACTGGAATCTGGTCACACCAAATGCATAGCTGAAGACATCAAGTCAAATGCAATGACCGTTGGCAAATACCACATCGTGAATCCCAACGATGGCATCCCTTTACCTGATTCCCACAGAATTACCGTCCGGGTACCTTACTTTGTTGTTTTTATCTTCAATTCTTGCTGTATTTCAGTAATTCCGATTGTTAAAGGTTTTTTTTTTTTTGCTTTATAGTTTATGATATATTGTGTTTTTGGTGATTTATATATAAGTAAAAGCTTCATTTTCAATTGTATTTTTTTTTTTTCTTTTTGTGAAATTTGCTTGTTTTTGCAAAGATAATTGGAGTAGCTTAATACCAATTTGGCTTGTATTCATCACATTATTCTCGATTGCATTTAAGGTTGCCAAAGAAGATCTCGCTGGATGTTTCAATCAGATTGTATATGCTATTTTTAAAGATAGATCACTCGTTCGGTTGTAGAGTATTGGTGTAGTATGGAATTATTTGTTGATTTGTTTCTGCTATCTTCTTTTAGGTGACATCGACTTACGGGAATAATTATCACCATGGTGATAATGTGGAGTCGGGCCAGTTTGCCTTTCAGACAGCTGAAGCAGGGGATTACATGGCTTGTTTTACTTCAAACTCCCATAACCCTCCTGTTACTTTGACTGTTGATTTTGAGTGGAAATCTGGTGTTGCTGCAAAGGACTGGTCTAATCTTGCCAAGAAAGGCTCCATTGAAGTGAGTTTCTTTCAAGCTTTCTCGCTTATGTATATGTGCATTAGCATCCATAACCCCCCACCCTCCCTCTCCCCTTGTGTGTTACTGTTCAAAGTTGGGCTCGCACTAATTTGAGATCTTGTTAATATTAGGCACTATTATTGCCTTATTATATGCTCTCAATTCGTGCCATTTTGTAGAAGCTTAATGTTTGTTTGCATTTTCTTGTTAGATTGTTATTAGACTGAGGAAAGATTTCTTACTTTCATTATATAGGCCAGGTTGATTGTTTGTTCTTTGTATGTTTACTTCTATAAATCTTAAGCAAAACTATTTGAAAATTGTAGTTCTGTTGAGTTGCTACTTTCTGTATCATGCAAAAGATGCGTAAATCACAGCTTGTTTCCGTATTATCTTCTTCAACTAATTACTACCACTGTCCGTCTGTCCCTAAATAATAGTCATTTTGAAGATTTTCACACTTACTAAGGAAGTGGATGGATGTCATAAGTTTTAGTCTCTAAAGAGTCTAAAATACATTTTGACTATCATTAATGCAATGGTGGTGAAGTTCAAAAAGTTGTTGGATGGATAATAAATTGGAGGTAGGAAGAGGAAAAAAGCTAACAAATGCTATCTTGGTATTCCAAAATGACGAACATTTAGGGACAAATTAATTTGGCCCAAACGGCTGTTATTTAAGAACGGGGGTAGTAGTTTTTTCAGTTCATCCTTGGTTTAGTAAGATTGATGCTCATGTGTGCATAGCTCCTCACTCTCTTATGCATAAGACAAGGAACCTGGAGAATCTTTATCTCAAGCTTGATGTATATAACTAGCATCCTTTGATTATTACGTCCACCCTTACGCCATCAAAGTGCATGTATGCGATTAAGCGTACCTACAGCTTGACGTTATGGGATTTCGTGTGGCAAGCATTCATAGTAGGTTGAGATCAGCGTGGGAATGTTGTGTGGGAGTTTTATTAGGTTTTGTTTAATACTTTAGGTATAGTTTTGAATTTTCCTAGCAAGAAGTTTTTGGAGATCTTGATAAAAAATGAACAGAACGGTGTATTCATACACCTCGATAATGCAGGGTACATGGAAATCTGGGTCATTTACGCCTATTATGTGGAGGCTTACCTTATATTTTTATAAGAGGCTGAGGCTGAGGCTGAGGCTGTTAGATTAATCATAAGAGCTAAGACCTAATTAATTTAGTCCTGTTAGCTTCTTAGAATTTGTTGACAATAAAAAGGTATAAAGGTAGGTTAATTGCTAAAGGCTTCACTCAAACGTGTGGAGTTGATTGTTTTGACACTTTTGTCCCTGCGGCAAAAATGAACATTGTGAGAATCTTGTTCTCCTTGGATGTCAATTTAGACTGAAATTTACGAAATTTGACATTAAAAATGCCTTCCTACTAGGAGACCTGAATGAAGAGATTTTTATGCAAATTCCCCCAGGTTATGAAATTCAAAAAGGGGAAATTTGTAAAGTATAAAAGGCTCTTTATGGCCTAAAATAGTCACCGAGACCAAGAACTTTGTTTGGTAGGTTCTCCAAAACTATGCTCAAACTCTAGTATAAATAGAGTCCAGGTGATCATACGTTATTCATCACACATTCTAAATCCGGTAAATCTTACTGGTTTATGTTGATGACATTATTGTCATTGGGGATGATATTGAGGAAATTCAAAAATTAAAACAACACTTCAAGAATTTGACATTAAAGACCTAGGAAGACTAAGATACGTTCTTGGTGTTGAAATCCTTGACTCAAAGAATGGGATCTTCATCTCCCAGTAGAAATATATTCTTGGGTCTATTAAGGGTAATTGGAAAATTTGGTTGTAAACCAAATGACACCCCCATTGAAAATAATCATAATATTAGTTTTGCTCGTGATGATAACCCCGTTGACAAACATTTATATCAATGGCTTGTTAGAAAGCTAATCTATATGGCCCACACTAGGCCAGATATTGCCTTTGCTTTGAATGTGGTTAGCAGATACATGCAATATCCTAAGGCTGTCCTTCTTCAGTCTGTTGAAAGAATCCTAAGATATTTAAAGGTAACTACTAGCAAAGGCATATTATTCAAGAAAGGAGCTCAGATGTCTCTTGAAGCATATACTGATGCAGATTATGCAGGCTTAGTTGATGACAAAAAGTTATCTTCTGGATATTCCACATACCTTGGGGGCAACCTAGTGACGTGAAGTAAAAAACAAAATGTTGTGGCAAGGTCAAGTGCTACCTCAAAGTTTCGGGCCATGGCACTTGGGATTTGTGAGTTGATTGGATCAAAATTATTTTAGAAGACCTTATGATCTCAAGGGAGATGGCGATGCATCTATACTGTGACAACAAGTCTGCTATAAGCACTGAACATGATCCTGTCCAGCATGATCGCACCAAGAATATAGAGGTGGGTCGCCATTTCATCAAAAACCACACTGACAACGGACTCCTTTGCATACCATTTGTCTTATCCAAGAATCAACTTGCTGACATTTTAACCAAAGGACTCATTGGCAGCATGTTTCAGCATCTAAGAAGCAAGTTGGGACTTAATGATCTCAACCCAGTAGCTTGAGGGTAGTGCTGTTGCCGAGCCAAGTATAGGTGGTTTGAACTTGAGCTTGTTTAGCTCACGAGCTCGTTCGTGATCGTTTGTTTGTTAAACGAACAAAAAATCATGTTCAAGCTCGGCTTGTTAAGCTAAATGAACAAACGATCATAAACATTAACGAGCCAAACACGAGTTTTTTCACTAATGCTCTATTCGTTTAACAACACTAATTGAGGGGGAGTGTTAGAATAAATGGATATTATCTATCTTATTTAGATATTGTTTATTCTGTTAGAACAATAATTTGCTGTCCATTTGTAATCTTTTCCTCCTCTTAGAAGCTGGACCGTCCCCAATTGTGTTATGGGCGGCTACAACTATTTTCCTACTGGCTTTTATTAGTTGTTCCCTAGTATCCGTTGTGGCCTTCTCTCCTCCTATTCAAGAAAATCGTATTTTTCTTCTTTCATTCACTCTAGCAACTATCACTATCTTTGTTAGAAATACAAAATATCAGAAACGAATGAGGAGAAGTTGATGTTTATTTCATTCACCAATCGGCCATTTTATACATCCAAGAGAATCAAGCACGATCCCATTATTTAGGAGACAATACAATAAATCATATCCCTTATTTTTCAGCTTGCAATTAATTATACGATTACAAAGATATTTTCAGATTTTCCACATGTCCTATATCCATCTCATAATAATTCTGCAATACTATGTCTCAAGGTGGAGCATGGATATCATGCATGGTCATCTTGGAACAAATATGCTTCAGGTGACTCCTAGTAAGAGCTTTTGTGAACACATCTGCAAGTTGATCACTAAAGTGAACAAATAGGGTACAAATTTCTTTGGCGGTGATCTTGTCCCGTTTGAAGTGACAATCTACCTCAATGTGGTTAGTTCTTTCATGATACACAAAATTAGATGCTATGTTCATGGCAGCTTGTTTATCACAATAAAGAGGGAATGGACTGTTGATGGTAATACCAATTTCTTCAAGGATTTGGAGAATCCAAGATAATTCGGTACACGTGTGGGCCATGGCTTTATGCTCTGCTTCTGCGATGGATCTAGTTACCAAAGTTTGTTTCTTGCTTTTCCATGTAACGAGGTCCCTCCCAAGAAATGTGCAGTATTCAGTCGTGGTCCTTCTATCCGAAGACGAGTTTTGCCCAATCAGCATCAGTGTATCCTTCTACCCTCAAGTGTCCATTTGCTTTATAGATGAGTCTGAGCCCAAGTGCTTGTTTAAGATATTTGATAATATGTATAATAGCATCCCAATGAGGCACCCTCAGACATTCCAGAAATTGACTTAATTTACGTGCTTAATGCATTAGAGATGGCAGGTTTGGTGACCGTCAAGTAATTGAATCTTCCAGCTAAACGCCATGATTGAAAGCTTTTTTAATGTCAAGTTGATATAATGGCCACTGATGATTAGATGCAAGAGAGATAAGGATACAAATAGAAGGAAATTTGGCGGTTGGCGGTAATGTTTCATCATAGTCCGCGCCATAGGTTTGGGTGTAATCTTTGGCAACCAAAGGAGCCTTCAAGCGATCCATAATACCCACCTTTGTTATGTTTGATGGAATAGACCCATGGACATAGGTTTCTTACTAGAAGGAAGAGGCACCAGGTCCTACGTGCCATTGGACTGGAGGGTAGACATTTCAATTTCCAATGTTAACCGATTAGCCGTTTTGTTTCACAGGAGGAGGTGCATTTTGGATGTGTGATGATTGGCATGTTGCGTTGTTATATTTCGAAACCAGCCATGTTTGAGTTGGGATGATGATGACAACTATGCTATTTCACAATCTTGTACTATGTATTATTGTTGGATTGGGTACTAGTTCATAGTTTTTTTTTTTTTTTGGGAGGTTCATAGTTTCTGATTTGACACTAATCATACCTTAAACTTGCGTGCTAATATTGTTTTCATGTTTTTGTCTCTATTATGTGTTTGTTTCGGTTTCAGTGTGTGTATTATAGCAGCAGTTGGCTCCTCTGCATAATGCATGTTTTGAAGTATTATTGTATCTTATAGATTTCAGTTGACTTGATGTTGTTGCTTTGTGTTTTTGTGTCCCATTTATGAAATTGGCTGACTGATGGTACTCTCCTCCCTCCCCGCTATAAAAATCCAGATGATGGAACTAGAACTGAAGAAAATGTATGAAACTGTTCAGTCCATTCATGATGAGATGTTTTATCTCCGCGAAAGGTTAGTAGTCCTCCGTGTGTATTTCGTGTAGCGTAATCAGTGTCCAAGAAGTTAAAAAGAAGTTGTTGTATTTATTGTCACAGGGAGGAGGAAATGCAGCAGCTTAACCGATCTACCCATTCTAAGATGGCGTGGTTGAGTTTTTTTTCACTTTTTGTGTGCTTGTCAGTGGCAGGGTTGCAGCTAATTCATTTGAAGTCCTTTTTCGAGAAGAAGAAGCTTATTTAAAGCTCGCTTTTAAAAAGAATTACCATGATGATCGATTCCTTTAAAAAAAAAATAAAAAAAAAACTCTGTAAATTTCAAATGTTTGGTGACCGAGCACATTTGGATTTGCCAGTCTTGATTTTTAATTAGATAGAGAGAGATTATCAGTGTAACCCAAAGGATGATAGATGTTGCAGTTAGATTTTCCTTTTTCCTTTTTCCTGCAAATGTACTCTACTGGCTTTTCTCTGGTGGATGACCACTGATGTATTATTATTGTCAAAGCAACTTTTAATATATTACACCAACTTAGTGCAAAAGGTTAATCCGTGTATGTGTATATATATATATATATATATATAACTCAATGATGTATCTACCGTCTCAAAGCACTTGATGCAAGTGCAGCAGAATCTGGTTGGATCCTTGAAAGCAATTACTTGTAACACGCTTATCGAATACGTTAATCGTCTTCAACTTCTTTCTTTGAATAGAAATTCTAATGCAGTTGAGAAAATCAGTAATTAGATACTAATAATCAATATATATCATTCTCCCCCGTTTGTTTGGACATTTGAACATTTTAACATCCACACTCCTTGAGTTGGCAGACACTACGGAAATACTAAAGTGAACCCGAGGATGAGGGTGGGGGGGAGAAAAAACCCACAAAATTATGATTATAAAAACAACAATCATTTATAGGTGCTAAGCAAAAAGATGCGTGCTAAAATTCAAAATCTCAGATACATCATGTTCAAAAGGGGGGTTTAGTCAAGAAGCTAGCTGTTCCAGCTAACAATGGGGGTTTGGGGTGGGGGGGCTTTTAACAAACAATGTGTACAATGGTAAAGTGAAAGTGAAACCTTTATTTGTTTCATCCCATTTGAATTTGAATTCCTCTCTACATCTTTTAACCTTTTTGTAAAAAGCCGAGGACTGCTCGCTCTATACACACATAATGATTAATTCATCCTCACGGCATCCGCAACTGTTCCAGACTTCTCCCTAAGTGAATATGCTCCAGTGATTATCAGATGGTAAGATTTCCTTTATTTTTTCAAGTCTCTTCAGTATTTCCAGGAAGGACGGCCTCTTATACATATCTGCATCCCAACAATGCTCCACCAAACTGAAATATATATATCACCACCAAAATATTATTCCAATGGCACCACCAGACCATCATATGGAGCTGTTATTTTGTACAAAAAGACCGTATGTTTTGTCTTTTTTACACACACACACACACATTATCCAATCAATGGTGTAGTGCAACATCATTATAAGAATTTTCTGAATAATTCAAAAGAATTCTCATTCACAAGGAAAAGAAAAGCTTCATCAACAACAAGGTTTGGACATACTCTTTCATTTCCGGAGTGAAGCCTTTTGCCCTAAACATAGGCCTGTGTCCTTCGGCAACATATTTAGCTGCCTCATACGGTTCATAGCTGGAAAGTGGTGGCTCACCTTCAAGCATCTGCACCACTCCATTGGTCATTTCATGTTTTTCAATATAATCTTATATATAATTGCCCCCCCCTTTTTTTTTTAATATATAAATCACCCATTCATCTGTAACTAGACTAGAGGATGGAAATTTACCTCATAAAGTATCATGGCAAAGAGAAACACGTCGACCTTCTTATCATACTTTCTGTGCTTAAATACTTCAGGTGCCATATACCGATCTTCTTGCATGAAAGGATAGTTAAATAATATTAACCACTCACAACAAATTAATTCAACAGTATTCAGAAGTTTATATTTTGGTCACTCACAGCTCCCGGTCTCTCCAGTCATTTTGTACACGTCATGGGAATTCTGAACTCTGATCAGTTTGCTCAACCCGAAATCGCCCACTTTTAAATGATCTGCATTGGTATTCACAAGGAGAACATTCCTGAAAAGTAACATATTAAAAAGACAGCACCCAAAATCTTCTATAAAATAATGTAATACGTGGAAGATTATCTCTTCAGATCGTGTCAGGTGGGCAAGGGAAAATTATAACGGAACAAAAGAGATCGAAACAATAGGCACAAACAAGTCATGTTTACCTGGGCTTTAGATCTCTGTGAATAACGACATTTGGTTCATTATGGAGATAAGCCATGCCTCTGCAAAACATTATTTGTGATTGTGAACACATGCTAAGGATACATCTTATTGATAACATATCAATGTGGGCATTGTTAATGGCACCACACCGAACCTACCGCTCGACGACACCACAAGTGACAATTGACTTTTCTGAAAAGTCGATTCTTGACCTTAGAATCGCTTTTTCACTCGGTCGATTATGAAAGTTGATTCTAATGTCACGACTTTTAAAAGTTCGATTGTTCCGGAGTAGTGCCGCAGTAAAGATTCGGTGGCATATAAAGGCACCCTATCAAAGCTCAAGATGAAATCAAATCATTTTGATATTTTGACTTAGTATTAGAGTATGTGCATAAAAAACAACTATTGTTAAAGATAACAAAAGCCTCAAGACACCTGAAAAGTTCCTTTCTAACTATGACCAAACAAAAAAAAAAAGTACTTGCATCTTCTGTATTTACAACAGAGATAAGAACGCTAAATATTAGGCAGAAAATGAATAAAGAAAATATTTCACAAAGCCTGGACACCACAAGGAGAATGGAGAAAGAGAGAAGGAAAAGAAAAGAAAAGATTTCAAATATCCAGTACCTGGCAATATCTAACGCGAATTGATTGCTGTTGCCGGACTAAGTGCACCTTTGTCCTTCAGGTATTGATGGAGATCACCCTTAAATACGTCAGAATGCAAGTAATTAGCATGCAAGGCTACCTAAGATGGTATTTATCTGCATAGATACACAATGTAAATGAAGGTACTCAACAATTAATATCACATATACACCCACTTACCCCCGTAAATACTCTGTAATTAACATTAAAGGCTTCTTCTCGGTAACAGCTCCAAGAAATTGAACTATATTTGGATGGCTAAGCTTTACTAGCAAATTTACTTCATGCCTGAAGTCCTGGCTGTTTCAGAGGAAAACATAACTTGTTAAAGTCCAAAAGCAAGAATGAGTTCTGCACGACTATTAATAGTAATGAGTGCCTCACGTGAAGTCCACTAGAAAATCCGATTCTATGAAAGTACTAATATTACCTTTTAACATGACTATATGCGAGTAAATAATATCTGCTAGATATTTGTTTTGACTTTACAAAACCATGTTTGATTCAAAACCTCACATGCAATACATAGCCCAAAGAAGGAAAAAGAAAAACCCAATTTATTTGTTACTATAGAGTATACTCCTTCACAAGGAAACAAATGTTTCTGAAGTCAGCAAACAAGAGAAAAAAAAAATTAAATGGATGGTGGGGGACGAGATGTGAGGACCTTTGTCCTTTTTCCACCACTTCGTTTCAAGACAAGCAACACGAAATTGGAGGGAACAGCCCAGGATTTCATCAAGTGATCAGACCTTTCTTAGAAGAACATGGGAATCAGCCATAATGGCTATAAATATTTATTGCAGGTGAACAGAAGAACTCAAACATAAATTCCAGTCCAACATATGAGTTACTTCTTGAGTCAGGAACAATGATTATATAAGTTAGAATCTGGCAAATCTCAGCAGTTAGTACTATGATCAGGAAAAACACCGACATAATTTAATTAATTTTCAGAACAATACCTATTCTTTTACTACGTCTGCCCATTTTAAGCGTCACATTTGACTATTCACACAGTAAGAGAAGTGTTGTTATTGCATAGGCTGTCATTAATCTATGTATGATTTTACACATACACTAGCTTTTAGGTACTCTATTCGTTCCTTTTTATGTTTTGATGCATATTAAGACAAGATTAAGTGCTTCAACCTTTAAGACGTGAAAGACTAAAATATCATTTTATACAATCAATACATTCTATCTTTTATTGTCTCATCTAACAAATAAAGGTAACGAGGGAAAAGGAACACTAAAAGTTGCCGTAAAATCGAATGTGCCAAAATAAAAAGGAACAATCTGTTTTATTTAAAAGCCAAAAAAATTGCATGGAGGGACGAGTTGTTGCATCATAATGTAAAGGTCCAAGGGCATTTGAAAAAAATATTAATAAATGCACAGTGTGAAAACTTATTTTGGAACAACCAAGAAAGGAAACGTGGACACATAATATGGGATGTAGGAAGTAATTCATAAGGATGTTTAGATGGACAAAACAGGGGAGACTTACATCACCAATCTGTCATCTGAGAGATTTGGAAGTATTCTTTTGACAGCTACAGGCGTGCCCACGCCAATAAGCTTTCAGAATCTCACCAAACGACCCTAAGAAAATTCTTCAACTGATCAGCAGCAATCAAAATTGGTTACCAAAATCACAGTCCACTTCACTGAATCCAAAATTATTAGAATAAAAATAAATTAACATAATAAACTCTCAAAGCAAAACAGAGAACAAAGAGGCAGCGCACACCTAGCTCCACAATTAAATCTTCTATTATCATTGAAATTACAAGGAACAGAAGTAATATATGAAGTGGAAAGTAATATCAAGTTCTTATAATACAGTCTAGGGCTTCTTCAGTAAGAAAGAGACGGGGTAAATTACAATGGCTTCATCTTTTGTTTGACTCTTATTATGGATATAAAGAATGAAAGCATTTTGAAAGGAATAAGTTCCCATCACACGCGGACCCAATTTACCAATTGCAAATCTTAGTCATCACCACATAATGATTCAATCAAGGCCACAATGAGCGGCCAAAATCAAAGTTAGTTCATCTTCCAACGCCCCACCAATCTGCCCTTGCAGTGGGCAACACCACCAACTGAAGATAGATCCAACAATTCTAACTGCCAACCCACTGCACTCAGGATGGAGCAAAACAATTTATCAACTAGCTTCCATTTGACATACAAAAATGATGACTTTTGGTAGTAGATAACGAAATGGTGCATGGCCACATAGGATTCACTATTCAGCATACTTGAAATATTGAAGAACAGAGAAAGTACTAAGAATCTTTTACAGCATGCAAGCACACATGGCATCTGGATTAAAGACTTCCTATGTGCAAATCAGTGCTTATATGCAAGAGTTCTGCAAATGCTTATGGTCCTTCTGGATGGACCTTTTTTGAAAAGGGGGTTGGGGTTAACAAGACCAAAATACTGACCGAGGAAAAAGACAAAGGAGAAAGGGAACAAAAAAGGAGGTCACAGTAAGTTCTTGCACTAAAAGAAAAGTCAGTATAGCCATTCATTGGGTTTTTGTGTGGGAAGGGGCGGCCAGAAAAGTTACTAGGAAAACATTCTCCTTAACTTTAGCTGAACCAGATTTTACTATTTCTGATTTCAGAAAATGGCCCCATACAGCACCACTGTCCAACGTATGCTTTCACATCTATCTCCCCAAGCATTTTATGATACAAAGATAGAACAACTAGAAAATTAAACTACCATTTTTTCATGATTCTAAGTAGTGTGTAAAATATTAACAAAATAATCAACAAAGTATGATGGTTATGGTTAGATGAACGTACAAATACTTAGAGAAGTCCAATGACAGTTAAAAGCCTTTCTAAAATACATCCATACCTTTCCTATTATGGCTGAATTTGAAAAGTCAAGCTCCAAAGGATCGATTTCCCAGTCACACTTGTTCGGAAGTGGGGGAGGAACTGGCCTTGGTTCAAAATGACTTCCATTTTGGCCCTGCATATCAGAAAAACCGAAATCATCGTGAAGATCACAGAGCTAAGTTAAGCCTATGTCTCCTTAAGAAATTTGGAGAAGAACATCAATACAATACAGTGACAGCTGGGAAAATGCAAAGCAACTCAAACCCAAAAAAGAGCAACAACAACAATGAGGCCATAGAGTAAACTCGATCAATTACAACACATCTTGGAGAAAATTAATAATTTCTAAAAATACAAAATACTAGAGAAAGACAAATGCAACATCATCTCTGTCATGTATAACAAGTAAAAGAAAGAAACTTATTAGACAGACTAGACATTTTGTGCAAAGAGAAGCCATTGTGCCATTCAAAATTTACAAAATGTAATTTTTTTTTTTTGCAAGCTACAAACTATAATCTAAACTAACCATTCAGGAAAATGCAGAAGATTATTTAATACGGGCTACAAACCAGAGGGGGTAATCCAGATAAACATCCAAAAAAACGAAATTAAGATTGTAATCTGAGAATTCATAACAAGTTAAACCATCACAAAATATTTGCTTCTTGACTAGACAACAAAATTAAGTGCATATCAACTTCTAAAAAAGTACCAGAAAGAATGTTCTCATTTTCATCATGAGACATATTCTGAGAGGTAAGACATATCTAATTAGTGCAGCTGAAAATGTATTGCAATATATTGTTGAAATTACCATCTCTCACAAAAGATTAAGCTGATTGGGAGGTAGATAATCAACATTTTTTTTGGGGGCGGAGTATAATGTTTGTAGAGAGGTTTGAACCTGTGACCTCCTACTCTGATACCCTTTCCAAATTACTGTTAGGAACTAGTCTGTTTTAGCCCTAGGGTTGAGTCTTAGGTCTGAATTCGACAATGGAGCTCGTCATGAAAGTTGTTCTCTCTCTCTCTCTCTCTCTCTCCTCTCTCTCTCTCTCTCTCTCCGCTCTCTCCCTCTCTCCCTCTCTCGCTCTCTCCCTCTCTCCCTCTCTCCCTCTCCCTCTCCCTCTCCCTCTCCCTCTCCCTCTCCCTCTCTCTCTCTCTCTCTCTCTCTCTCTCTAATTCTCTAATTCTCCTTTTCCCTCCCCAATTCTGTTACAAAACGGTTACAGAATTCTCTCGTTAAGCTCAGTGCTTAACATATGGTATCAAAGCCAATCCTGCCCCTGTGGCTGCTGTTATGGCTGCTAAATCCATGGAGGAACTTAAGCCTATGCAGCATAAGATGAGTGAGGACTTCAACCAGAAAATGAGGCAGTTCAAGCTCAGATTCATCAGAAGATTGATAATCAAATTGATTCGATGAAGCTGCTGATGCGAGCTATGATGGAGAAGATTGATCAGAGATTTGAATCACCAGTTGAGTCTCTTGCTACTGCAACATCCTTGGGTGATGGTTTGGTCTGCTGCTCATGCATCGAAAGGTGATAGGTACGAGCCTGTTAGTAAAGCACCTAAAATAGATATTTCTCTGTTTGATGAACGGAGTACAAGATGTGAAAGGTATTTTCAAATTGATGATATTCCTGATAATCATAAGGTAGGCTTTGCTTAAATGTATCTGAGAGGTAAGGCAAACGTCTGGATTGGGGGTTTAAGAGTGAGTTCCCCATGCCTGACTTGGTCAATGATGAGAGAGGAGGTCCTAAAACGTTTTGGATCTAAGTCTATGGAATGCAGTTGATGAATTCCATCAGTTTAAGCAACTAGATTATGTTGATGAGTATCTAGCTGCATTTGAGGAGCTTGAAAGCCTGGTTCAATTGCAGTTTCCTATGCTGACTGAATCACATTATATATCCTGCAATATTAGAGGTCTCAAAAAGGAAATCAAGTCTATGGTTAGGTTAATGAATACAACCACCATGCCAGCTGTTGTAGAAGCAACCAGGTGCCAAGAGTGTGATTCTATCACTAGATCACAAGCCACTACCCACGCCAACATACTCGGGGGGACAGATTAGACGGACTCTAGTTCCACCCAAAGGTATTTAATAAAACGCATGTGACTGAACAAAGACCTATTTTGCAGAGGGCTATAACTCCTAAAGAGATACAAGATATGAAATCCAAGGGATTATGCTTTAGGTGCGATGAAATGTACACACCAGGCCATAAATGCAGGCAGAAACACATCCACTTTATATTGGCAGAGGATGAGGAGTTTGTAGAAGAAGAGAATTTCGGGATCCAACAGAAACCTCCCAACTGTCTGTACTTACCATGTAAGGTCAAGTTACTGCCAATACTTTCAAGATTAAAGGGACGATCAAAAGAAGGCCTATTGTAATCCAAATTGACAGAGCAGCATCCCATTCATTTCTGGATCAGAAAGTGACCAAGGATGTTGACTGTAACATTGAGCCTAGTATCCCCACGGTGATCACTGTTGCTGATAGCAATGTATTTCAAGTGAGCTGATGTGCCCCAATCTCACTTGGTCCATGCAGGGTATAAATTTCTAGCATGATATCAGGGTGATTACGTTGAGAGGTTGTGACATAGTGTTGGGAGTAGATTGGATGAGTAAGTATAGTCTAATGACCTTCAATTTCCAGAACATGTGTCTGCCCTTAATCAAAGATAGGGACCAAGTTACATTGAATTGAGAGGGTTACCCAGAAGTTGATTGAGCAGCTACATTCTAGACCTATGGGGGACATTCTGGAGTGAGAGCATGCTATAGTAGAATCACAAGATTATTCTATAGGCCTAATCTCAAAATACTAGTCTAGGACATGATTCAGAAGTGTATCACTCGCCAGCAATGCAAGAGTCTTCATGACAAACCACAAGGATTGTTGCAGCCACTGCCTATTCCATCTAGGGCATTGTCCCGGATCAACATGGATTTTGTGGAGGGATTGCTAAAGTCCAAGAGCAAAGTAGGCATGGTGGTAGAGAGATTGACCAAGTTTGCAGATTTCATGCCACTGGAAAAGGGGCATATAGCAGAGATGGTAGCTTCAGTTTTCTTTGCTGAGATCTACTGATTACATGGTGTTCCAGAAAGTATTGTCAGTGACAGAGATAATGTATTCACTTTTGAGTTTTGGAGCCTTCTCATGAAGTTGGTGGGGGTTAAACTGTCATACAACACTGCCTATCATCCTGAAACAGATGGGCAGACTGAGAGAGTCAATCAGTGTCTTGAAATGTATTTGAGATGCATGTCCTTCTAGAGACCCAAGATGTGGAAGAAATGACTACCCTTAGCTGAGCATAAGTATAACACTAACTTCCACACTGCACTAAATCATACCCCATTTGAAGCCCTATATGACTACTTACCCAACTCTCTTCCATTAGGGAGCTTTGCTTAGGAGCCATTTACTGATGTGGATGAATTCTTGAAGTTGAAGAAAAACCAGATCATTTTGAAGGAGCTCAAGAACCAATTAGAGGAGGCTCAAGACAGGATGAAGTTCTATGTTGATCAACATAGAAAATAGAAGGAGTTCAATGTGGGGAAGTATGTGTTTCTAAAGTTGTAGCTTTATAGACAAAGTTCTATGTCCCTTAGGAGGAATCATAAGCTTTTGCCAACTATTTTGGTTCTTATACAATATTGGCCAGGATCAATGAAGTGGCCTACAAACTGCAATTACCACAGAATGCCAAGGTTCATATTGTGTTCTATGTGTCCATGCTTAAGAAATTTGTGGAGCAGAGGTTTAGCCATCAGTGGGACTGTCAGTGACTACTATTGATGGCTAGATTGTTGTTTACCCAGAAAAGGTCTTAGAGATCAGATTTGTCAAGAGATATAACAGAGATGTGGTACAGTGGAAGATCAAATGGCTCAACATAGATGAGGAGCAGGCCTCTTGGGAAGATGCAAACTATATTTTAGCTCAATTTCTAGATTTCCCTCTTGTGGACAAGCAACGTCCGTAGGGAGGGTGATATTAGGAACTAGTCTGTTTTAGCCCTAGGGTTGAGTCTGTGTATTCCTAGGTAACATTTTATATATTTCAACAGCTACAAAGGCAAGCTGAGAGTATCTTCAAAGAGATTAAATAGGTTAGGCAACATCAAAAAAGAAATTAACAAACTGCACGAGTTGGGCTGATTATACCAATTCAGCCATCATCACTTACTGAAAGGTACAGCCCAATAAACAACTAGAAGGGAAAATGCACCACTTACATAGGATAAGCCGCCATATGCCTTTAACAATGCAATCATGCTTTGCTTTTTTGCACCTTCTGCATCAGCAAGCGGCTGTCACAATCACTATGAAGGTCAGGAGACAAAGAAATGGAGGATGGTCTTAAATAAAGCAAAATAATGGCTTCATTGTACCCCATCCACCAACATGCAAATTCACCTGCACACATGCAAGGATAATGTCTAGATATAGCGTAGCAGATTTTACATTAGAGTCAAAATTAACAGCCTCAAACAAAATATACTCTACCTTTAAAGGCTGCAAAAGCATAGACGAAATAGTTACAATGGCAAACTGGCTGATTTTCTTACGCCTATTGAAGTTCAAGCTTTCCGATGGACAGAATGATAAAACAGGAAGTTCGGATAAGTGGAGAACTAACTTACAAACTCAGGTGTAATATAAAGGCTTGGCGTTCACTTCTAGCTACATCCAAGAACAATTTAGATGTGGTTTAGACAGATTATATACAGACATAAATTTAACACATACAACATTGGGTATTCCTGAAACAAGCAAGAAAGCGAAAATTCAAACTCTTATGGTCCGTTTGTTTGGAAGTTATACAATGGAATGAGGGCATTCTATTACTCGTTTAGCATGTGAAAACATATAACGGACTAGAATTCACAATAGAAGACACATCGAGAGGTGGTTGTGGATAATGTGATAGAGTGGGGGTGGCATACGGGTAGGGGTGAGGTGGTAAGTGTGGTAAGGGTGAAGAGTGAGGTAGTAGAGATAAGGGTGGGGTGGTAGTAGTAGGAGGTAAGGAGGGGTACGTCTGAGGTGGGTGTGGGGCGGGTAATATGATGGTAGGGGTAGTATAAGGTGAGGGTGGGGCGGGTAGAAGGTAAGGGGCGGTGGGGGTGGTAGGGTTGTAGAGGATAGGGGTGGTGAGGGGTAGGCATGGGGTAAAGGTGGGCGTAAGGGTGGGTGGCAATAAGGGATGGAGTAGGGTAGGTGGCAATAGGAGTAGGTATAAAGATGAGGAGGTAGTAGGGCGAGGTGAGGTCGGGTTGGGTGTGGCGGGGATGGATGGTAAGGCAAGGTAAGGTAGGGTGGGGGCCGGATAGCGACATGCTTTGTCAATTTACATTAGCTCTCGTTATAGAATTTGGATTCCCACCTTTGAAAGGGGTCAAATGATTCCTCATATGATAAGATTCAACGATACATTCATCATCATGTGAAAATGATCTAGCCGTACATTGTTTTTAATGTTTTTCACTAATATTCGTTTTAAAGTAAATGAAAGAAACTTGAGGAATCAGCACAGGAGAGGATCCAATCTCTTTCTCTTCGTTACATTCATTTTCAGAGGTGATAAAAATGAAACTTATCTCTCGTAATGAAATTTCAATGTATTCCATTACCTACAATCATACATAAGCACTGAAAACACCAAACAAGGGACCCCATTACCTACAAGGCTACAATCATACATAAGCACTGAAAACACCAAACAAGGGACCATAAGAGCAATATAACTACTACGAATGCAACAATATCTACATAAAAAAAATAAAAAATATGAAGCAGAAGACTTACAAGCCGAGGTCGAATCAATTCCATGGCATTTAAGCAAGTTACAGGAACATGAGAAAATGAAAAAGAAAAAAAAGGAAATAGTGACTGTATATCAGAGAAATTACTGTGTTTTTCCATCGATCTTGAGAGTTGACGTCAGCGCCAAATTCAATCAAGGTCTTAGCAACATCGATCCAACCATGGAGAGCTGCCACATGAAGCGGAGTCCTCTTATCATAATCACTAGCGTGCACAAGAGTCGGATCTTCTTCTAAAAGCTTGCGGACAGCAGTGGCGTCATTCTGATGCGCATGCCAGAGAATCATTGAGGTTCGACTTACTCTGGCCTTAGCCTTCTTCTTATCTGCATCAGGCGCCGAAGATGTTTCTCCGGCGGCCGAGTTGCCGGAACTGCCCTCGCTCCCGCTCATATTGGATCAGCAAGTGCGGACCTGAACGAGGAAGGTCGTTATAACGGCAGCGTCTGTGTGAAGTCGCTCTGTGCTCTGTTTTGGCAGTTGTAAATTGTTAATGTGTGCACGTTTTTCCTTTCTTTTTTTATTACTGCCTCCTCCGGTCCTAAACATAAATAGTGTTTTTTTTTTTTTTTTTCTTTTTTTCCCACAATACAAAATATAAATAGTTTTTTTTTCTTTTGAAAAAAATATAAATAGTTATTAAAAGGTATAATTTTTTATTCCGAAACAAACGACTTATATTAAAGATTACATCCGGACAACCATAGGAATACTGTCAGCAAACAACCGGAACCAAGCATACAAATACAATGAAATAAAAACGTAACGTGGACAAACTCATTAACACCAAATACTATCTCATCATTGAGAACTTGATTTGTTAAGATAATTTGTAATTTGTTTTGAGAAAATAGTATACCCTTACGTTTTGTAACGTGGCTCTACGTCCAATCATAGGGACAAATCTCATACATTATGACAAATTACCTTGGATCAAATAACACAATCTTCTTCTTTATCGCGAATCTTGTTTTTTTCCCTTCAATTTCTCTTATATTCACTGACAATGCTGGAAATCGTCTATTAAATAATGCGGGCCTTATTTCCTAGTGACAATGAATTCAAGATCCAAAAGCTTTGTAAAATATAAATGAGGGGGGGGATTTGAGTGTGTTTAGATTGAGCTTGAGATAATGTCTATATCAAGTTGCCTACGTATCATATGATTGTTCAGGAATAAAGTCTCTTCGTAGTTCTTGGGATCGTTTATATAGAGAGCCTTATGCCCTAGGCATGCATGTGCCGTGTCCTTTGTGGACTCGATTTCGTATCCCTTAAGGTTTAGATAATTACCAATTTATCTCCTTGATTTTAGGAGTTAATCACGGGATTTGAATGATGGTTTAAATGATAGGATCAGAGTCCTAATTGGTGAAGAATCCTTAGGATCTTACCATGATTATCCAATTAAGTAGAAGGGCTAGCTCTAGCCGACCTGCGTCGAGTTCCCAAAGTTGATATGGCTGACCTGCGCTGACCTAGCTCCGTTGCGCCATGACCGACCTGCGGTGGACTGAGGAGTGAGCCAGGGCGATCTTCCACCTGGTACCGATCTGCCCTTAGGCTAAAAGTGGGGCTCCTGGCCCTTAATGTTGTACTTTATCTGTCTCATTTAATGCTAAGTAGAGTTGAGGATGACACGTCGCTGAGGGCTAGTCCAACCTCCATCATTCACCACTCAACATTCAACGACCTATAAGGAATTGAGGGATTTTACAGGTATGAAAGGATAAAAAGTGATATTTTTTTGGGTACAAAACGGGGGTAAGGACCCCCAAAACTACTGTCTAGGCAAAAGAACCCCTCTCATGTCATCCGACAAAATATCCTTAACGAAATCTGGGGGGGTCATTTAACAAAATAAGGCTAGAAGAGGACAAGTGTCCTCTAGACGCTAAACCATCTGCTACACGATTCCCTCTCTGCCGAGGTATCTTGTATAATGCAATTCCAATCTTTCTTCGTAAAGCTTCGCAATCCTCAATGAGGTGGCCTTTATTTGTTTCCCAATCTTCATCTTGATAAATGCTTCTGACAGCGGATAAGGAGTCCGATTCGATGATAACATTCTTGAACTTGGCATCCCAAGCCGCCTTAAGAGCTTCTCTAATTGCTTTGAGTTCGCACACAAAATATAAGACAAATTAGAATTCCCAAAAAACCGAATAACCATTTACCTTCATGATTTCTAGCAACTCCCCCGCTTGAGGAGGAACCCGTGAGGTTGTTGCAACTCGCATCAAGAGATTGCCAACCAATCCACCTGATGCATCTGGACGAGATGGGCTGACGAGGAGACTGAGATAAAAAGTGATATGCAATGTTTGTTTTACATTCGAAACGGACTGTTCGATTATTACATGGTCGAATATGACGATGTTGGTTCAAACCATGTAATATGTAGTAATGTAGTGAATGAAAATTGTGGTTAAATTATCTTTCAGTCGATTGAACCATGTAGTTTGTTATTCACCGTTATTAAAATCTTATTGGATCTTTCTTCTTCATTTGCTTGTAGATGAAGCCACCGAGAATAAAAAATCCTTCTGAATATTGAAGAGTCGTCAAAGAGACCAATGACGGCATCACATAGGAGGAAAATGAACCCAAATGAATTTTTGTGGATCATAATTTGTTTCCTATTTTAATACTGCAATTTTTATTTTTTTTTGGCACTGAATGCGTGTTTCGACTGGGTGCAAAAAAAAAATGTCAGAAAGTTCAGGGTTTTTTTTTTTCCGACTTTGGAGTAGTCGAAATTGCGATTTTCGAATCTCGGCCAGTCGAAATGATGATTTTCGACTCTGACGGTGTCGAACTGGTATATTGTATGTTTTTGATTCATTTAAATGTTTTTTCAATCTACGATCGACAAGTTTAATGCACATGTATCATTTAAGTTGAATTTCATTGCTGAGACAAGATAGAAATATTATTCATATTTCTATGTTTTTAGAAATGGTTGGAGTGGACATGCATGAATACAGATACAGCTAAAAATAATTTAACCATTTCTAAAAACATAGAAATATGAAAGGACACAAAGGGCTAATGATAGGAAACATCATATCATATAGATAGAATAGAATACACTCACTATACCAGAATGGCTTGCATATATGAATATAATAATTCAGGCTAAAGCAAGAAACACTTGGGTTCAGTGGACTTCTAATGGAGGGTGGGTCGGTTATCAAACGCTCCTTATAAATAATTTCACACGACTTGTTAAACACAATCAACGACATCACGATCCACAAAATTACACGAAACTAACAACTGCTATTCGATCTATATACTATATTCTGCATCAAACATACTTACTCACAAAGAGATATGGAGGATAATCCTTTTATTATATGGTAGAAGGCTCTTCTTCAATAGCTGTAGGGGTTTTGATTCCTCCGTTGTTGTTGTCGGATAATTGTTGAGATTCTTTATCAGGGAACACTTCAGCTTGTAAAGAAGGAACAATGTTATTCACATGCAACCATGTAAGTTCCCACAAGCTATCTCCTCCAAGAGCACTTCTCTGTTGAAGCACCCCTTTGATTTCATGACGAGCAACGTGTTCTTCAGGATCTCAGGGACTAGTTCCTGAAGCTTTTCGCTTCTTTTCCTCTGATTTTCACCTTCATATATTTTTCCATCCTACTAAGCACACCAAGCCATAGCTTGCAGAAGGTTGTTAACTGCGATAGCTCATCGAGTAGTTGCAGAAACACCTTGGATAATAGTTTCAGAGCAAGAACAAGTGTTCCTTCTATGTTTCTGTAGTCCTTCTGGGACTGCCCGTGTGCTATTTCGATCAGATCATCTAGCTTTGTGAATATGACCATGTCAAAACATTGCAGCCATATACCATGAGGAATGTGGATGCTTTCCACTCCGGTTAAGCACATTTGCAATGACAAGAGCGCGTGATTTCTAACTTCCTCCCTCTGTTCTAGACACACCTTCCTCAATGCCTGCGTAAGCCTCAGCCACATCTCTCCTATATCTTGTGATATTTTTGCATCATCTGCCTCTGCCAATGCTCCTCTTGCATCTTCAGCCCACCTTACTAAAGATGCAACAGAACTAGCCATAAGATCCACTGCCTGGACAGACCTCTCAGCCTGTCCGATACGAGACTCTGCAAAATGCCTTGCTGCATCTATGCAGTGAACATAATTAGCAGGTGACAAATGGGCACCGTCAGACATGATGAAGGACAACGCATCAAATCCTGCTTCAGAAGCTTCTAGGTGTCTAGCCGTAAAAGAAAGTAGATTAGTAATTGTTCGCCAACCCAAACTTGATCTGATGTGATTCGCGTTTGCTTTCACCAGACGGCTCACTTCCTGAGTAATTTGCTCACAGTACGCATCAGCAACCCTTGCATCCAGCTTGAGAACCAGATTCAACAGTCTTAAGAGATCATCGGCTAGATTTTCCTTATAAGGAAGCAACCTCTGGCAGATACGAAGGACTCCAAAAACAGCCTTCTCAACCAGGGCACATGGCATTACAGTCGATTGAACAATGTTCGCGATATGTTCATAGACTCCAGGCCACAGTAGTTGAATCCTATCCCGATTATTCAGGGTGATCACAAGAAGCAACTCCAAACAGAATACTGCAGTGTCCTCATCCTCTGGAGAACTACTACCCCCCTTCTGAGGGCGTCCAGCAGCCCATATAAGTGCACGAGCCAGCTGTAACAAAGATTCGGCATGTAGAAATTTACTTTCAGTGAATATACTGTCAATATGGCATTTTTGGATTGTCTGAAGCGTACGTTGATGAGCAGCAAGTTGCTGCTCTGTAGGTTGGGATCTTGGTTCTTCTGTCTCTAAAGATAGAAGCTGACTGAAACGGCCCATGAGTCCAGATCTTCTAGGCGTGCCTATAGCATGCAACTGAGCAGAGGATAGAGAGTTTGTAAGTGGCTTACCATGTCCAGGCTCAGAGGACATCTCCGAGTCATCAGCTGCATCATTAGCCACGCGAGCAGGAAGAATGCCGAGTTTATGCAACCTCAGAATGCAGTCCAGTATATTCCTCCACCCAGTCCGGATAAAATCACCATACCTGTTTGCAATAGTAAACACAGTAGCAGTTGCCATCCTGGCCTTGCTATCGTCACCAAATGCTAGAACAGGTTCGTCAACTAATGAAGGGTTTAACAGTGTAGTGAACTTACAAAGGGACACTACAAGATCATCCAAGACATCTCCAAGATGGTGGCAAGCTGAAATTTTGCAACAGCCAAGAATCCATCAATGCACGCTTGATAAACATCTTCATGTTCTGCATGATCAAATACCACTGAAATGGCAGCAATTGTAGGGCCAGACATTATAGCAAACATGTCATGGTCAAGATAAGCTCTAGAATCTGGCATGATATACGGAGCACTTTTCTTCGACTTGTGCATCAAATCAATCCAACGACTGGGGGTCATTTCTAAAAATCCAGCACTTTGTTCTGGTATTGTGCGAATCTCATTCTTGCAAATAGAATGATATAGTTCTGACAGGAATTCGCGAGGTAGGTCACTTCCCCCGTTTATATGCCGATTATTACGAATAAAATCTTCTTCTGTCATCTTTTTCTTCACTTGGACATTATGTTGGTCTGTGTTTAGCATAATCAATGAGTAAGACAATAAGAGAGCAGCATCCTTATTAGCCAGAACCTGCGATGATTGCTCATAGTACCTCTCAGAAAATGCCTCGAGCACCCTTTGTATCTTTTGAGATTCTCCAGGCAGTCTAAAAGTCTCCAAGAATAGCCGCAATGCAGTATCCAGATTCATATCTTCGAAATCAAAAGTTCTAGCAAATTCGTGAAGAACTTGAACACAAAACTCATCATGGTTCCCAAGAAAATCCCCAACAAGGTTTTTATCTAACCCAGCAGTATACCTGAAAAAGCAAGCCACACTTTGAGGATCTAGTTTTTCAGGCAAAAGGTGTGTTCCCTGGAGAAATTCTAACCCTTTTTTGGGATCTCGATTGAAGTGATCAGCTCCAATCATCAACCGCCTCTTGATATACTTTTTCTGCTGGACATAGGGAACCCAATCATCAGGATTACGGTGATTTTCACACTTGAGCAACCAGAATGGAGTATACTCTTCTAGTTTAACAGGAGCTGGTTCGGAATCTGACGACCCATTGCTTATCCTCTCAGCCATTCCCTGAACAACAGCGATCAGACCATCTAAGGCAAGAATATGCATAGCTGATAAAGGATTATTCACAGGAAATGCACTCTTTGCCAGCAAGTTGGCAAGCTCTTCAAAACATTACTACATGTTATATCACAGTCTAAATTTGCGTACATTTCACCATAAAGGATTTTTGCCTACAAAAATCCACAAGTGCCTCCATGGCAACCTCTTGCTGCTGATAAGAAGCTCCATAACGACTTTGTGTGAGTCTCAGTATTACACAAGAAAAGAAAGCCTCAAGCTGTAATTTGAGTTCTGTACGCAAGTGCTCGATAGATTGAGTACGATACTGCAGACCATTGTAAGAATTAGAGGACTCATAGACAACCCGAATTGCATTAGATTACGAAATAGTTCATCCTGTACCAAGCTTAACAATCTAGGGTGAAGGGACAGTGCTGGGCCACCTAATTCAATAGCCGAGTTGATTAAACCTAATGTGAAAAGCGGAATATCTTCATCAAATGCCAAAGAATTTGATTTAGGACCCATCACCATATTCTCAGCAAGGTTCAACAATGAGCACAGAAAGTGAAAAATCTCAACCATGCAGGGGATACCATATGGTTCTGTCATTAAGTACGAATCATATGGAACAGCATCCTTTCCACTGTCACTCCTGCCTGAAGAATCATCCATCATACCATTAAGCAGGGAACCAGAAGAAGAAAAGGGTCCAGAAGATAGTTGGCCATCATATTCAGATGTAACAAAACCATTTTCAGATTTGCTGTTGACACTATAGTCAGAAGGGACCCCAGCCTGCACAAAAAAAAAACACAAACTGAGACCCCATTTATTCAGATGAAAAGAAAAATGAAAAAGCAGTCGTATCCAGGAAATGAAGGACCATACGAGAAACATCATGAATCAACATGTGAATGATCTCATGCTAACTTGACCAAACACAACCAGGATATAAGTATATAACAGCATTTGCTCATGCTTAACATGTACCAGGAACATTTCTCGGAACCCCCATGTGATGTCACCCTTGCGTGGGAGTCATGCAAATCTTCTCTTTATCTTTCAAATTTTACATGTATTATAAGGATGTACACAAAATTTTAGTTTTAAAATCCATCATACCATTCTCCAAGATTATCAATACTATCCAGCAAACAAAGTTTCACTAGAGTTTCTGTTTTTTGTTAAAATAAGTGGCGGCTGTGTTCAGAGTCCAGCCTAGTTGTGATTCCTAAATAATATGAAGGTTAGGGCTTCATATGTATTACAAATAGTGGTGTTGACTCCAGTGCGAAATACATGAGAAAAAGTTATTTCTTCTTTATCTTTTCCTTACCAAATTTTACACTTACCTGTGCACATAAACTATTGGGTTAAAGCCAAACAAGATTTCTTTGTTTCTTTGTTTATTTATTATCATTACTATTATTATTTCATAATTTAATAAATTATCAACAATTTCATTTGCATGGGATAACAACGATAAGTCATGCTGCATCAGAGGCAAAAAAATGGAGAAATAAAACTAGAAAATAGACAAGTCATTGCAGGGGGAAAGTTACATAATGAGACCAACAAAAATCGAGTATGGACAGAAGATGAAAGTTACAATGCATACAACCAAGAAACTTATTTACTGCATAAGCCAAACAAGACACTAACATTAGCAAATTGGCATACAAATGAATCACCAAAACGTCAAGGGAAGGCTCAGAATTCGCTATAGAAAAATTGGTCAATAAAATAAGATCAAGAAAACGACCTATAACTAAATGCTAGAGCAATTTTGGAACTTTCTTATCTCTGTATATATTCCTCATACATGGGTTGTGGTAAAGGTTAGATTGATCACATTTCAGTTAATGCGCGATAATATGGCAACCAATCATGAAAAAAAAAATTACACCACCTTTTCTATTTTCTCCAATTTCCACTCTAAAGCATATGCAGCATTGGAAAGAGTGGATAGGAATATTCAAGAATTCACTTTTTAGACAAAAGGAGAGAAATCTTAGCCACACCTCATGTTTGGTAGAAGTGCGCCCTTTGGCCAATGAATGCTCACTGCTCTCAATGTCCGCAAGATGTGAAAAGATACATCGCACAAGCTCGTGCATTGTGTGGCGAGCTATCCTCTGTAACAGCTCACTTTTTGTTCCAGATTGATGAACAACTCGGTAGACTGCGTTAAGTATAGTGCAGACATGCTGATTACTCAACACAGTAGATGCTTTGCTTTTCATGCATGCTAAAAGAACCTGAAGTATCTTCATCAGTACAATTTCTTCTGATCCAGGATCCTCAAATCTGCAGCTAGTCACTGAATCAACTACCAAGTGCATTGCGTCCTCAATGTTGACTGCATTTAGGTCAAGCACATCAAGAGTCAAAATCTTGTATACAGAAGTCAATGCAACACTTGTGATTGCTGCACCGGTTTCATCGGATCGAATCACATCAAGAAAAGGCTGGAGATACAACATTGGGCTGATAGTTTGCCAATGATTCTGCCACACAAAAATTTGCTTCCTTAACGTCTTCAGAGACTGAATGAGGGAGTGCTCAAGCTGATCATCACCTGATACATAGCGACCTCCCCACCTTACATTCCTCCTCATGACTGCCAACACAGCTCCTATTTCTGTATTTATCAAACAGGCCAAAGCAGCTTTACTGGAAAAGGTAGCTTGGCATTCTTCTGGTTCCTCTTCGATCGCCTTGATACTAGATTGTAGTCTTAATCGACCCATACTCCTCACAGATTCTCAGGACACTGCCTTCAGTCTCCAAGTAGTAGCTGCTTAGCTAGAAAGTGCTGGAGCCTAGTAAAATCATAATTCTCACTGTATTTAGGAGTAGTTTCATAGAATGTCAAGGTGTAAAGTATCATGTAAGAATGAAAAGGCAAGCACACTGCCACAAACAAAAAAATGATTAAACGAAAGACAACAGCCCACATTCTGACAAATGATCACATGCAGTCAAATTATTGAACCTTCACGGACATTTCATCATATGTTAAAGCTATTCCAGTATCCCTGGTCAAACTGGCATCAACATGTGGTGGTTAAGTGAATAACAGATGATAAAAACCAAAACAAAGTAATGGGGCAGCTAAACTAGATAAAGTACGGCAAATTTCAGGCATTTTCATGGGATTGCAACCAAGTGAAAGAACCATACAGTACAACTATTACGACCATAAAAAATAGTTGAGTATGGAAATGGCTTCCTCCATCACAAACGCTTCTACAACCACTTCATGTGGAATTCCAACAGAATCAGATAGGTGAAACTATGCTATGAGGTGTTGATACCATTGTTGAAAGCATAATCCTTTACACAATATAAGGCACTGCTTCAGAGACTTATATAGTTACAAATCAACACCAAACAGCGCCTATTTCCTCCCTTTAGCCCAAAGGCATTAATGATGAGAAAGAAAAATGAATAAAAAGTCAGTGTATCTATCCAACCATTCCACCAAGTACATTGCATTTTCTTCCTTTTTTCCGTTTTTTCCCCTCTTTATATTTAATGGGGGACTCATACTTGAGTGACTGGGGTGACACATGTTAAAGAAAAGGGCTGTTTGCAAACACATTGCAACTCCGAAGATCTAAAATCTGAGAAGAAAACTACCACGACAAGTTCAATTGATCTCTCTTTTGGAATATACAAGCATAAGAAGTGAAACAAAAGAAGCTGGCGATCTAAATCTAGTAAAGCATCGATTTGCGGCATCATAGTCTGCAAATTAATTTTCCAAATCTCAACTAAACAGCTAACAGAAATCAGGATAATTGTTGCTAAATTACCCACTAGACAAGCATGTAACATTCCAAAAAGATCAAAAGCAAAATTCTACTCACAGGCAAAGCATAAAGTCAACAAGCTAGATTCCTGCTGGTTCAACAAGAGAAGGAGTCATCATGGTGGTGGGGGTGGCCGCCGGAGCCTGGAGGAGGCCCAGTTAGAGAGGTGGTAGTTTACGGAGGGGTTTGCCGATGGAGTTCGCGGTAACGGAGGTAAAAAGACTGAGAAAGTCGACTCAATCGCTTGTTCTGCCAAAAAAAAAGAGTAACATGAAAATAAAAATAAAAATAAACTTTCTATTTTTCAGTTTAAAATTTTCGTCAATGGCAATTGACTCAGTAGTAATTACATAGTCCTTAATCCTGAAAAGTTGGGTTTGTAAGGACACTTCCAACAGAGGCCTCAAATTTTATCCCTAAAATAATATAAAATAATACATATATCTATTTTACAACATCTCAATTCAAAAACCTCCACAACAGCATCTCTATCCTTATCCCTATAACATTTCAAATAATATTAAATAATACATATTCTACATCACAACCCTTTTATACACATTAAATATTTATTATTTCACTCCAGCAGCATCACTATCTCCATCCCTATAATTTTTAATAATTAAATATGTTAGTAAGATTGAATAGTGATCTCTACAAGAGGACAAGACTGCTCATATCCCTAAAAATAAATAGTGATAGGCCTCTCACATGGAAATTATTTTAAGCAGAACTCTATTTTTATCTTCATTTTAGTGATTTGACAACATATAGTGCTTCACTTTGAGAGCGCTTAAGTGTGTATCTGCCAAAAAAATAGATAATTACTAACTTCGTTTCAAAACATCGAAGAGTGGTATCATACTACTCTTTGATAACCATTACCCATAAGAATCTTACATTTTTGGTCATTCCACAATATGTTTCATTTTATATTATCAATACAATATTTATTATTTTTTTTCTATCTTACCCCTAATTTATTATCAATCCAACCACTTTTCATTACTTAACAACTATCGTGATTAATAATAACCAATCAGATTTTAGATATTAACCATCAAATTTATAACATTCAACTAACCACTTTCTTAATTTGTGTGAAAGCAACTAGGATACTTATATTTTGGAAGGAATGTAGTAGAAAATATGACACTTTTTGAAATATTTTTAAGTAACATGACACACAAATAAGTCGAATGACATATATGAGCCAACAGAGACAAGAAATTTCATATTTGAGCTTTGACCAAAATCCGTTTTTTTAAAGAAAATGAAAAATAGGAAAAACCTTATAAAACCTGGAAGTGACACAAATACCCCTCCCTTTTATCCCCCAAAATCTTCAATTCCTTCCGCAAATTCCCCCCATTCCCCAACAACTTCATCGATTTCATCCATATTTATTACCGTGAACTTCCCCAAAATTCACGCCCTAAATTCATCACATATCCAAGGAGCTACCCAGATTCAAACTTGTGATCTGCAAATATCTTCAACACTCACCGGAACCTTTGAGCAAATGTGTAAATTCCCATTGGCATCTGGGTGTGTTGAAGAAGAAGAAGAACTCGAAGAAGCCAATCGGACAATTCCCCAAGAACAAGAACTTGAAAGAGCTGCTCGTGTCTGTCAATATTGGTATGTGTATGTGGATTTACTTCACCCAACCCTATGCATTTAAACGAGTAATGTATATGATTTTGGAGATTAGGAAGATGTGGTTTGTTATAGTGTTGTGGGATTAGCTTAAACTCTGCGGCTTAGGCAAATTGTGTAACAAAATTTGTTAGGTTAAACAATGGCAGTAGCCATGTGTTTACTTTTACTTAATGGCGTTGAATTAAAAAAAAAATTATTTTAACTAAATTCAAATTGATTTGTGCTTTAAATTGAATGCAATGCTACATTAAAAAATTATGGATTTTATGTATGTGTATATTGTTTTGTAATCATTGTATTGTAAGTTGGGTCAGTCAAATCATATACACAACATTGCATTTTTTGTCCAATATTGAGGATTTAACAAATCATGCTTATGTTTGTAAGATGTGATTATCTATTAAATTATGGAACATGATTGATTGATACCTTTTGTTTATTTTGTTGGTTATAGTTACTGGGTGAAAAATGGAGATGCATTATGCACTTAGCTCGGAAGATATGACAAGAAAATGTGAGATAGAAAACAATGTACAATAAGTAGAGTAAATGAAGTGTATGAATTGCTTGACGGCAAGCACAAAGAAATGTTGAAACAGTGTTGTTTTGGATAGTTAATCAATCTTTCGGATCTCAAAGCCAATCAAATTGTACATCAATTGGTAATGAGGTTGATTAAGCTAGAAGTCCGAATGTTTTTTGGTTTAAATTTGGAGGCAAAAAGATACGATTTAGTTTTGAAGAGTTTGTTCTTGTTAGAATTTGTGTTTGGTTGGCGATGATAGTGTGGTGGATAAAAGCGTAAGAATAGAGTCTCGGTTAGTTAAGAAGTTTTTTAATAAGAAGGCATCAATATATCGGAAGGATGTGTGGGAAATGTTTAAGCGGACTAGGGGTTTAGACCGTTACAAGTTGGGCTTTGTCATTATCTTGATGTACGTTGTGTTGGCAACAGAAGAGAAAAGTGCGGTGGATTGGTGGTTTTTTGAGTTGGTTGACGATTTGGATGCTTTGAAACAAGTATCCATGGGGAAATCTATCTTACGAAAGCACGGTCCATTTTTTTAGGAGGGACCTAAGTGTTGTTTTCAAAAAAGGACCCAATCCAATATGCTTTCTATGGTTTCCCGCATGTTTTAAAGGTATGTAAACGCCAATTCCCTTGTTTTATCTCATAATTTATACATAGTTACATTGTTATGTAAGCTGTTAAAGTTTTTTGTTATGTTTGATGCATCACTTGTATGTACATGCATCGTAGGTTTAGGCACTTGAAGCAAATCCTGCTTTACAAGAAGTATTCGGTGATTGTTGACGAAGCTGCACTCCCAATGATGTTGAAGTGAGGAAAGGCAAAAAGGGTAAACTCTGCTTTAGTTGAAGTTTTCTTGAATCAACAGAGGTAGTGATGTTTAATTTGTATATTAAGTTTGGTTATTGGTGTATGATGCTTCACATTATTTATGAGTAAGACATTAATGCAAGTGGAAGTGTTTCCAAAGTTGGTTCTAAGCAAAAGTGAAAACAAAACCTTACTTTGTGGGTGTGATGCACGGGAACCTGGGAAGGTAATAATGAAACTACTATTGACAATGACGATGATATAGTTGAGGGCCTCAGAACGCCCCGCTCCGGATACCGAGCCATTATCTTGAAGAGAACGATCGACGCGTATGACATTAAATTAATCTAGTATTATACGCCACCTATACGTCATCATATCAAAATAAAGCAACGGAAGCCCAAAAGGCTCGGGTAAAAACATAAATGCTACTAAGAAGACTAAGATTAGACAAACCGACTATAGTTGAATTGTTTAACTTACAACAACGAAAGGTCCAAAGGTTACAACGCATTTATGTCTAAAAGAAAGATACAACATTTGTCTTAAAAACATGAAACAAAAGAACAACATGATCTTTAAAAGAAAGATACAACATAATCTAGTACAATGTTTATAAAGCGAGACAATAAGAAATCATCATCAAGCATCTCCACATATCGTCATCAATCTCCTCATCCAACACATGGTCAACATGTTCATCTTCTCACCCCACAATGCATACAAAATAAAATGAAAATGAGTTAAGTACAAAGTACTTAGCAAGAGTAAGAAACTAATGTATAACTAAAGTTTACAAAGGAAAGGTTTAAGTTATTATTAATAAGTTATCTTAGTGAGACCGACTCAAACTCTAGGGTTCATTTCATGCTCATCAACATGTCGTGACTAACTGTTTCTAACTTAGCTTATCTATGTTACAACCGCATTCAAGGGCACTACACATGGTGAATATCCGCCATGAGATATCACTGCAACCTATCAGTGGATCACACCGATAGCCATGGAAGTCTATTCTAGTAGACTCCGATAGTGCACGCGTTCGGTGAAGTCCCTCTACTCCTAGTGCCCCTTCAAGGCCAGTAAAGTTATTCATTCACGAAGTTCGCCTACTCCCGGTGCCTTTCAAAGGCCAGCAGAGTGATTCGCTTTATTCGAATGGCCCACTCATCGCGATATGCCTTACCAAGAATGACATGTTGTTTATTCTTTTAATTAACTACACAAGTACGTTTGTTATTAATTGTTAACTAGCCACCTAAGTATCTTCAAGTAAGCTCTCTCACATCTACAACTCACTTTCCAAGACCCCTAGACACGGAAAAGACCTAGAAATTACACATACATTGATGAATACTAATTCATCAAAGCACAAGCCAATTATACTCTTCCAACGGTCCCGAACTTCATCTCTAATGAAGAATCCATTTAAGTTTGGAACTAACGATCGAAGCTTAATCAAGGCTTGTTCATGTTCATTTAATATTATTATATCGAGAAATAACATTTGAAACTAGATTCGGGACTTAAAACACAACATTTCACCAATCAGACCCAATGTGAGCACATTGAGCATTCAGATGCTTCGTCGCAATGTGCACACATTACCCCCTATGTGCACTCATTCCATCCTCAGATCAAAATCGACATTCACTTCATCAATGTGCACGCATTACCACCTATGTGCCACATTACAATAAACAACCTTAAACGTAGTTTTTTGCAATTCTACGAAATCCAACCCTTTCCAAACATGATCAACATCAATTATCATAGAAAAAACAGCAGAAACACAACTTTTACATAACCAATCATCATATACTTCTCTAACAACAAGTAGGCATGATTTCTAACATTAAAACACCACAACCACTCAACCTTAATCATCATAAAACCCAATTGCACATTAGGAAGAGCCTCTTACCTTAAAAGCGAGCAAAACCAAAGTACAACTCCAAAAAAGACTGCAGCATCTTCTAAGACTTCAACCGGAAACCTTTCTCAAGACTTCGACTTTCTTGTACCAAAACGATTCTCTTTTCCTCACGATTCCGCTTTTATATTTGGATCCAAAACAACCATGATCTTGAGGAGAATTTGGAAGAGTTCATTTTGCTTCTCCTTTCAGTTTTTGTTTTCTCCTGATACCAAAGTTTGAATGTTTTTTTTTTCCTCTGCCGTGTTTTTCTGACAAACTCCCTTCTATAAGAGGAAGTTATTTTGTAGAAAATAACCTCTAGGAGTTATTGTTTGCCACTAACTCCTCTTAATTGCAATTATTTCCATTAATTGCTACTTAATAACCATAATCCGTAAATCCCAAATAAATACTAATTTTCCATAATTAGTATTTCTTTTAAATAGGACTTAAATCCACGATTAATTAAATATAATACCCCGTTTTCCGTAAAAAGACATGTTTGCCCTTATTCAAAAAGTCGGGATATTACATTCCTCCCCCCTTAAGAGAAGTTTCGTCCTCAAAACTCGAATGTACTCAAACCCTTGACCTTCCTTAGTACTCTCTCACTTCAACCCAAACCAAACCGAAGCTTCACTTGTTTCCCACTGACAACGACTAACCGATTCTGATCTTGCTAACCATTGAACCAAAACTTTACCGATTCCCAAACCGTTTAAATTTTTGTACGCCAACACAAAACTGATAAATTCGAGTTTGAATAATTTGTAAGATTATTATTAGCATGCTTGAACAAATAAAATTCATGTATACTAATATAGCTAGCATAAATATTATTGTATGTGTTTACAAAATTTATTGTATCATAATTGAATATTTATTTATTTCATACAATTATGTTGAAATATAATTTGGTGTATCATTGTGTGTTCTTTTATTATGTTAATGAAAGTAAATATTAAAATATTGAATAATCTTTTACCACAAATATTTGAATATTATAAGGTTAAAGGTTGTGGATGACTATTTTTAATCTAAAATGAGTAAAAGGACAAGATAAAGATATTGTTGAGAAGAATGACAAAACGTGTTGCTACATTACACGTTGCTACAACCACATGTAGTAACAACATGAAGAATACGCTGCTTTTGTTTTTCTCCCTCCATTTTTTTTTTTTGCTTGTCATTTTTTCCCATTTCAGATCTTATTTCATTCTTCCGACTCGCCCAATATTATATAACTAAAAGTTGAACAATGTCATAGTTACCTAATATAACCGTTAATGATAAAAATATAATTGTCTAATACTTGATGTAACATATGACTGATATTGTTAGTTAATTCTACCACAACATGTTTCTCATTAATTATTAACGTATTTATTTTCTATCAAATATAGTCATTTTTATTTACTTATCAATTTTATCAAGATTAAGATAATATTATAACATGCTCCTTTTAAATGATCGATCGTTATACAAGAAATAGAACTTTGTATTACTCATGTAACATCAATCACATAATTCTCCATCTACGTGTTCAAGAAACATGATTGACAATAAATATCATAATGTATATTATTTATGCTAAAATAAAACAAAACTATTAAACTATATTTATTTAAAATTGCATACATGACTGTTTGAATTCCTATGATTTTGATGATATTATTAGAAACTTATAAAATATCCACACATGATATCGTCTGAAATATCGCGGTGGGTATTACAGCGTTTGCATGGTGGATATCTAGCTGAAAGTAACGATCTTTTAGTAAAAGGTGGTGGTTGTTATGAACAAGAGGTGGTGCTCACCTGGCGGACACGACTTAGTATGAAGGCGAGTATGGAGTCGACAAATTGGCAGAGTATATCTGCTTCTATTAATTCCTCTCCCTTTATGGGTTACATGTTGTCCCTATTTATAGGCGGATCTCTAATGACGGTAGACTAATTGTGATAAGACATAATTAATTACAATTAAGTGATTAAGTAATGATAGGAGCGGATCAACGAGCTCGCCGGGTCGCTTTGATATCCTCTTGTTCGGCCGAGTCTTGTCCTTGCTAACGCCAAGTGTAGATCATGTTCGCCACGATTGTGGGCACGGTCCGACCGATCGGTTCACCGGATCGAAAGCAAAGACGCCGCCCTCACCGGGCAATGTTTTGACTGCTCGCTTGTTACCAAAGCGGGATGATGGCGATGGAAGTCGTAACCTCGGATGTGACCGCTAGATTTGGTCCGTGGTGGTCTGCAGATCGTATTCGGGTTTGGTATATCAACACACACAAAAAACATGTACCAAAGATTTGAGGCAAACCCTTTATTTGTTCAAGTCAAACATACGATTTCCTAACCAATAATTCTAATCTTATTAAAAGGAAAGACAAATGTAGCATGTAAACATTTATTCAATGTGCATGAGAAAGAGATGCAAAATAATTACATCAAGCATTGATTTATTTTATTTAAATTTTCATATTCAATATACAATTACTTTATAAATCAAACATATACTTAACAATGGGTGTAATATTATACTACATTTCAATTTTTCTTAAGTATAAAAATATTTGTTTAATTTAAACACGTGCAACGCACATGTATTTTGCTAGTATATATATATATATATATATATATGTGTGTGTGTGTGTGTGTGTGTGTGTGTGTGTGTGTGTGTGTGTGTGTGTGTATACATACACGAAGAGATTTAACCCAATTACCCGCTTTGCCCTGCTCCATACCCGACCCAAACCCCTAAAATATGAAGAAAAAAAAAACTACCCTATTTAGAAAATTCGGCTGCCATAATTAGAAAAATCAATTAAAATTTGATTTCCCTAATAAAATATTTCCCAATCTCACAAATTCGGCACCATAATTAGAAAAATCAATTAAAATTTGATTTCCCTAATAAAGTCTTTCCCAATCTCACATTCATTTCATTTTATTCACCTATTCATCTTACATTCATCTTTCCGCTTTAAAAGGTTTAGGCTGATATTTTGTTATTTTTTTCAAAAAAAAAAGGCGGATTTTTTTAAATTCTTTTTCTTTTGTCTTTCTTTACATGTACTTGATTTTACAATCAAATATCTAAATTTTGCACAAGGTGATGGAATTTTGAATTTATGCTTTTAATTTTATTTGTGCATATTTTTGTTTTTTTTTTGGGTTTAAGTTTGATATCATATTTACTGTGGTTTAGGCTAATTTTTAAGGGTTTAGGCTAATATTCATATTTTGTTATTTTTTCAAATAAAAAATGGCGGATTATCATATTTGGGTTTTTTTTGAAAATGGCCAGAATTTTTTAATATAGCTGAATCTTGGGAAAATAGCATACTGAGGGAATCTGTGTTTTTTTTAATTTTAAATTATGGTGGAATATAGTATATAATAATTGATTATAATCACAATCAATCATAATTATTAGACAAATACATAAAAATGTAAAATTTATTACCTCAAAATAACTACATACAATTCACACTAACTACAAAATATACAATCACAAATTAATACTTACACTTCACAATAATTTCAAATTTTTTAGGGATTAATACAATAGTTGATTAAAATTATAATGCATCATAATTAATATAAAAATGAAAAAGTTTTATCAATAAAACATGATACAATAATTGTTGAATGAAAAATGGAATAATTTAAAAATATAGACCGAATATGTCATTCAATACAAAATATTCTATTATTAAATAAATTAAAAATAGTCCTCCTAATTAATATCAAATATTTTTAAATTTATTGCAATGAATGCAAAATTTCACCATTAAGGGTTTTTTAAAATGTCATATTAGGTTATAATATTTACTAAATGATAAATTTAATTTTACCAATCAATGAAAAATATTCTAATATTTTGATAAATATATAAACTCAAATATGTCATTTAATACAAAATATTGAGACATTAAATACATCCCTTATAAATTATCCATCCCAAAATAATGTCAAATATTCTTAATGCGAAATATTTTTTTATTAATGTTTAATATTTAAAAAGTAATATACGAAATTTGATTTTCTACTAAATATCATCTCACTCCAATCACATTACTTTACACTTCACAGTACCTACATAATTAGACTTTTTAAAATTTGATTTTCCAAATAAATAACCCTTTCTCTCTCTCCAATGACACTATTTAATGACACTATTTACGGTTCACACTTATTACCAAATTTGACTTTATCAAAATTGATTTTTCTAATAAATAACCCCTCTCTCCAATCACACTAAATCATATTTTGAATGATAAGTAAATTCAAATATGATAATTAATACTTAAATATTCTTAAATTAATTCATCCCCTACATATTAGTCACCTCATTTAATGACAAATATTCTTGAATTGAATTACATTTAAAAAAATAAATGTATTTAACTTTTCCAATATACGAAATATTGAATGCGAAATATTCTTACATTCAATTATATTTTCAACAATAACTAAATTCAATTGTGACATTCAATGGGAAATATTTCTACATTAAACAACAATGTCGGTCAAAGTAAAATATTCTTAAATTAAATTACTTTTTAATGCCTAAGAAAAATAATCCTCTAAACTACATTATATTGATTTTATGAAGCATAAAAATAATAAAATTGGTCACACATAAACAACTAGATTTAATAAATATCCTTTCTTTATAAATTATAATTGTTGTCATACTTTCTCTCTTTATTAAGATGACTTGCACTTACCTCAAATGCATGTTTTCTATGTGTTTGGGGGTGAGAAGACTAACACGCTGTAAGCATGTTTAATATGAGGAGTTCGATGATGACGTTTGACGACGCCTCGTTGAAGACTTTATATTTATTTATTTTGTCTTTCATTTATTAGGTTGTTGGAATACTTTTGGTTTAGATTTTTGTCTTTCGAGCACTCAGTAGAAGACTTTTACGCTTCTTTTAAGAATATCATACGTTTCTTTTAAATTTCGTTTTTTCTTGAATGTAATAAAGTTACATTTCCATCTTTAGACTGTATTCTATTCTTGGATTTTATTGGAAGTTTACTACCCGAGTCTTTTGCTTCCGTTTGCTTGTTTTTGATACGACGTAGTAGAGGCTTACGTATGAATGAATTTATTTTTATTTTATACATGCCGAACGTTCCTTTTCCGGATAAGGACTCGGTGTCCGGGAACGGGGCGTTACAGTTGGTATCAGAGAGAAGCGTCTTTTAGGCCTCCTTTCTTTTAAGATAAGCTTTCTTTGATCTTTTAGTAACGTTCTAGTTTTCTTGGATCATCAGGATGGTGTTCACAAGAACTGGAGCGGGTGCAGAGACTTCTGGAGTTCGTCGGGAAAGCCCAACACCAGTAGTAGGAGGCGGTGTTGTGAGGCAGAATCCTCCACCTCAGCGGAGCTTGTCACCACCACCTCATACTGCGACACCTACTGTTGGTCCCTTGGAAAGGCTAACACAAGTTTAGAGGGGGGTGAATAAACTTGTCCCTAAAACTGGATTTAAAACAAATTAAGGTTCAGTTGAAAACTTATGTGGAGTTGTTTCGATTAAAGCTAAGATTAAGTCAAACTGACTTAAGTCGAAATCGAGTCAACCGCGCAAATGGATATGATTTTAGCCTTTGTTGATCTTGTTATTCTATTATGAAAATCGAGTGTTGTGAACCAAATTCGTGAATGTCGGCCAGGACTGTGGAGGTGTATAACAATCAAGTATCACAATGTCTTTGTTAGTAAATGCCGAATAAATAAATAAATGCGTAAAGTAAATAAGGCGGATATTATAGAGGTTCCGTGTGGTGTAATCAGACGCCCTCTCTTCCTCGTGGTGCGGAGGAAAATTCCACTAGAACTTCTTGAGGTGAATCTGTTACAAAAAGTCCTAAACAATAGTCCTTGGCTAATCCTCTAGCGTCACTATCTAAACAGCTTGTAGAACGGTAGAATTGTCGCTCTTCAAATGCTTGAACCACTGGTCCTCAGAGGGTAGGATTGCCTCTTCACCAGCCTACCACCACAAACACAATCTACCCGATCGCTTGTCACAATCGCCCTTGGCTAAACCTTCCCGGTTTGTTTCATAGTCTAAAACCTTTGATGTTGAATCAAAGTTGGGTTGAGAATCAATAAATTGATTCTTGTTTGTGGTTCATCAAAGTGTTGAATTCTTGATAAGTTCTTTGTAGCTTGAATACTTGAAGAAATACTAGATATGATCTTGTTATAGTTCAGAGATGATAGCAATTCAAAATAGAATAGACTGATGCACAAAATTGATTGTTGATTCTTGTACTCTGTTCTATGTTTTTGTTGTTTGTGCAAAGTCTTCTATTTATAGTGTGAAGTCCAACGCTCATCGGCTTCAATTTGAATTGTATCAACGCTTCATCTTGCAACGGCTATATTTTTCGACTGCTCTCTTTGTGTCGAGAACTCATCCAATGAAATTGTTTCCTTTACAACGCTCGATTTGTACTTTCGCTTTGTTGGATGGTGACTTATAAAACTCGAGTTTCCTTATCGCTTTTATAATCGAGTTTTTCATTTGTCGCTTTCTTAACTAATTTGGAGCATTAACTGAGATTTTACTCTTCTTCAAATATCAGTACTCCAGTTTTCATCTGATTACAATTGACTTAATCATAGTACACCATGACACATTTATCATCTAAGAATTCATTGTCCTTATGATTCTTAGATCTTCATACAAGATCCATAAAGTCAGTTCAGGTCACTACAATCTTTCCTGAAGTCCAACTTTACAGTCTCGACTTGTAATCTTCATAATCGAGTTTGAACCTCGCTTCTTCATTCTTCAATAACCGAGTTTGAACCTCGCTTCTTCATTCTTCTAGATAAGTCAACCGAGTCTCAGAACTCTCGTGAACTTACCTTCTTTAGTTTCATATAAGTGTATTCTGAGTCAGTTTGCTTGTCTCGATGATTTCCAGTTTTCTAAATGATTTCCAGTTTTCAGTTTACAACACACTAACAATTACAGTGCTTGTCTGATGTAACCTATACAAATATCAGACCCTAGTAAAACTTATACATTCAGTTCTAGACATCTTTTAGCTTTCCACTATAACAACATCGGCTTCAAAGCACTTCATCAATGGGGTTAAGATAATATTTTAACAAATAAGATGAATTATCATTAAAACATAAATTTTATTTCCAACAATTTCCCCATTTTTGATGATGCCAAAACTCTCCCTAAAAGAAAAGCTTAAAGACAAAACTGAACAAATGAAAACCGATCTTGTAGAATTTGAAAATTACTACTTGAAAGATTCAAGCTCACCCAAGCTAATTCAATGGAGAAGATGGAAAGAAAGTAGTCAAGTTGACTACAACAAGACCTTCTCAAAGGAAGAATCCAAGCTTGAAGAAGATTTTCGCTTGTATGACAAAGCAAAAATATATAATTCAGTCATGCAAAAAGCTAAGAAGAAGCTTAGTCTTTAATCACAGTTATTTGAACAAATGTACTTATCCAGTTTTTGCTCATTCTAATGAAAACCAGTTTTCCAGTTTTACATTGTTTCAAAAACATAGAACAGAGCATATACAAGAATCAACAATCAATTTTGTGCATCAGTCTTCAATTTATAGTGTGAAGTCCAACGTTCATCTGGCTTCAATTTGAATTGTATCAACGTCTATCTTGCGACGGCTATATTTTCTGACCGTTCCTGCTGTGTCAGTAACTCATCCAATGAAATTGTTTCCTTTACAACATTCGTCTGTACTTTCAGTTTGTTGGATGGCTGACTTATAAAACTGAGTTTCCTTATCAGTTTTATACAGAGTTTTTCATTTGTCAGTTTCTTAACTGATTTGGAGCATTAACTGAGATTTTACTCTTCTTCAAATATCATTACTCCAGTTTTCATCTGATTACAATTGATTTAATCAGAGTACACCATGACACATTTATCATCTAAGAATTCATTGTCCTTATGATTCTTAGGTCTTCATACAAGATCCATAAAGTCGATTCAGTCACCACAATCTTGCTCAAGTCCAACTTTTATGAGCCTCGACTTGTAATCTTCATAATCGAGTTTGAACCTCGTTCTTCATTCTTCAATAAGCTGAGTTTGAACCTCGCTTCTTCATTCTTCTAGATAAGTCAACCGAAATCAGAATCTCTCAATGAACTTACCTTCTTCAGTTTCATATAAGTGTATTCTAAGTCAGTTTGCTTGTCTCGATGATTTCCAGTTTTCTAAATGATTTCCAGTTTTCAGTTTTACGACACACTAACAATTACAGTGCTTGTCTGATGTAACCTATACAAATATCAGACCCTAGTAAAACTTATACATTCAGTTCTAGACATCTTTTAGCTTTTCACTATAACAGCTGACTTCAGCACTTCATCAATGGGGTTAAGATAATATTTTAACAAATAAGATGAATTATCATCAAAACATAAATTTCATTTCCAACACCTACACCAAGATCTCAACAGAGTTTGTCACTGTGACCTCATCAGGAGCAACCTCCATGATGGCACATGGGAAGTTCGGTTCAGTTTTCTTTGGTAAGCGATGTTCTAGCGGGTTTAGTACCGCCACCGGTAAGCTACCCTCCACAACAACAAACCTTCTACCCGCCACCAGTCAGTGTTTACCCTCCACCAGTCAGCCACCCCTCACCACTAATGTTTAACCAACAACAACAGCAGACCTTTTACCCACCTCCTGTAGGTCATACCCCACGACCTACTGTACCACTTTCACCGCATTTCAACCATCAGCAAGGTTTTGGTTATCCACCCTTTGGTTTCCACCAGCCTCAGCCTACCTCACAGCATTATCAGGGATATTATCCTTATCGGTCTGAGCCTCAAGTGATCCCACCTTACCCTCAACAACCCCGGCACCAGCAACATATAGCTTATGGATACCCACCTGTTTACCCACCAGTGAGTCCAGTTTTTGAGCAAGCGCCGCCAGTTGATTGGTATACAAGACTGAGGAGGAACATAGTTTAGGATTTCTTTGGGAATGCGGAACCTTCGAAAGCTGAGGAATGGATAAGAAGCTTCGAAAAGGCATGCAGGAATATACATGTGCCCGAGACTGAGATGACACAGCTGGCAGTCAGTTTTCTTCTGGGTGCAGCTGAAGCTTGGATAGATGCGATACAAAGTAGCAATGGTAAGTTAACGGATTAGGAAGGTTTTAAAGCTATGTTTTTCAATGAGTACTTCCTGGCAACGGTGCAAGCGGATAAGGCAAGTCAGTTTTTGAAACTCAAGCAGGGTAATTACATGACAGTATCTCAGTACACCAACAAGTTCAACGAGTTGGGAAGGTTTTTACCCAGAGCTGATGAAAGTGAAAGAAAGGAAAATGGCCCTTTACAAAGAAGGGTTGGCCTATGAAATTCAGTCTGGCATGTTGGGATTTACAGCGAAGAATATGGCGGAGTTATTGAACAAGGCTTTGGAGGTTGAGACCTTTAGGAAGAAGGCCACAGTTGTGATTAGAAACAAGAGAAACTTTGGAACTAGTCAAGGCAATTACCGAGGAGCACCACAACAGAACGTCAAGAAGACAACAGCTCCCACGGCAGCTAAGGCCCCGAGCAGTGCACCACCTTTCCCTAAGTGTAACTGAAATCATTCAGGGGAGTGCAAGCAGAATACTAATGGTTGCTACGTCTGCGGAGAGCCAGGACACTTTTCTAGAGCGTGTCCAAACAGAGGGAACAAAGGCAGTTCGAGCCAAGAAAACGGGAGAAGCGGCCCAAGCCTACCCGTTCGTGTTTTTGCGGTTGATGCTAGAGATGCGGAACCAGAAGATGATGTTATCTCAGGTACCTTTTGTTAATTTATTTTATTAAGATATTCTATAGCATGTTTATTCATGCTGTAATTTTATTTAAATGAATGAATATGCATCTTAGATACGATAATGTTAGATAATCTAGTGGTCAGAGCTTTGTTTGATATGGGAGCGTCTAACACCTTTGTGTCGACCAAGGTAGCTAAGAAGTTGAGTTTACCTTCGGAACCGTTAAGAAACACTTTGGAGATAACTACACCGTTAGGAAAGGTAACAAAGGTAACTAATATGATACCTCAAGTGGAAGTTTGAGTTGGATCTTATCGATGCAAGAGCGACTTTACAGTTCTAGACTTTTCAGATTTTGACGTGATTCTTGGAATAGATTGGCTATCCGAGAATTATGTTCACTTAGATTGCCGAGAGAAGAAAGTGACTTTTAAGATACCCGGAAAATCAGATAAGACTTATCAGGGTAATGTGTACAAGCCGAGCAAGAAGAGACATCTGATAATTTCAGCGGTTAAGGCAATTAGAGCTTGTCAGAAGGGTTGTGAAGGCTACTTGTTGTACGCAGTGGATGTAGAACAAGTGAACCGAAGCTAGAAGAAACTCCGGTAGTGAGAGAGTATCCTGAAGTGTTTCCGGAGGAGTTACCGGGAAACATGACAGATAAAGACATCGAGTTTTAGATCAAGTTAGTACCGGGAGCGGCACCAGTTGCTAAGGCACACTATATAATGGCACCGGCTGAGTTGAAGGAATTAAAATCTCAACTTAAGGATATGCTTGAGAGGAACATAATTCAGCCTAGTACCTCGCCTTGGGGAGCCCCATTGTTGTTTGTCAAGAAGAGAGATGGTAGCATGAGGATGTGTATCGACTACAGAGCATTGAACAATCTTACCATCAAGAATAAGTATCCTTTGCCAAGGATTGACGATTTGTTTAATTAGTTACAAGGCAAGAAAGTGTTCTCTAAGATTGATCTTAGGTCTGGTTATCATTAGTTGAAGATCAAGGTAGCAGACATACCGAAGACGGCTTTTAGTACGAGGTATGGACATTATGAGTTCTTGGTTATGACTTTTGGACTCACTAATGCTCCATCTGTATTTATGGATTTAATGCAGCAAGTTTTCATGCCTTACCTGGATAAGTTTGTGATAGTGTTCATAGATGACATCCTAGTATACTCTAAGGATGAGAAAGAACATGAGGAACACTTAAGGATATTGTTGGATACTTTGAAGAAGAGTCAGTTATGCTAAGTTTTCGAAGTGTGACTTTTGGTTGAAGCAAGTCAGTTTCTTGGGTCATGTCATTTCTGGAGATGGCATTCAAGTTGATCCCGCGAAGATAGAAGCAGTTGAGAATTGGCCTAGACCTACCACAGTTTCAGAAGTAAGAAGTTTTCTTAGATTGGCTGGCTACTATAGGAAGTTTGTGCAAGACTTTTCGAAGATAGCTACTCCACTCACTAAGCTTACGCAGAAGAATGTGAAGTTCGAATGGACTAGAGAGTGTGAAATAGCTTTTCGTACCTTGAAGGATAAGTTGACTACAGCCCTAGTATTGGCAGTTCCGGAGATCTTTGACGTCTACACGGATGCTTCGGGACAGGGTTTAGGTTGTGTGTTGATGCAAGGAGGGAAAGTGATTGCTTATGCATCTAGACAGTTGAAGGTGCATGAGAATAATTACCCGACGCATGATCTAGAATTGGCGGCGGTAGTGTTTTCATTAAAGACTTGGAGGCACTACTTGTACGGAGTTAAGGCAAGGATCTTCACCGACCACAAAAGTTTAAAGTATTTCTTTACTCAGGAGAATCTAAATATGAGACAAAGGAGATGGTTAGAGTTCGTAAAGGACTATGATTTGGATATTCAGTACCATCCAGGCAAAGCCAATGTAGTGGCAGATGCTTTGAACAGGAAACCAGTGTTTGCAGTTTCAAGCGTTGAAGTTGTTGCAGAGAGGTTTGATGGGCTGGAAATCGGTAGTTTTGATCAGATTGAAGACCGGCAGTTTGTGGCGCCGTTGTTAGCAAGGTCAGAGTTGATGGATGACATTCAGGAAAAGCAAGAAGAAGATCCGGTGTTAGTGGATTTGAAGCGAGTTGCTAGAGAGAAGCCTACAGTGGGTTATGTCTTGGACAAGAATGGAAATCTTTGGTACCAGGATCGTCTGTGTGTGCCTAATGTTGGTGACTTAAGACAAAGAGTTATGGAAGAGGCACATAGGATTGCTTTTGCAGTTCATCCAGTGCTACTAAGATGTATCGGGACTTGAAAGAAAAGTTTTGATGGCCCTCGATGAAGCTAAGTTCGTGTCAGAATGTGACACTTGTCAAAAAGTAAAAGCAAAGCATAGAAGACCAGGAGGAATGCTTAAGCCTTTGGATATCCATGAATGGAAATGGGATAAGATTACGATGGATTTCGTCACCGGTTTACCGAAGACTAAGGGAGGACATGATGCGATTTGGGTAATTATGGATAGATTGACCAAATCTGCCCATTTCTTACCGTATAAGGTTGATATGTCTTTGAAGAAGATGACAACACTATATCTGGATAATATAGTGAAGTTACATGGAGTTCCTATCTCGATAGTTTTGGATCGTGATCCGAGGTTCGTCAGTCGGTTTTGGAAGAGTTTACAAGAAGCTTTTGGAACCAACTTGGATTTGAGTACGGCCTTTCATCCTTAGACAGACGGGATGATCGAAAGGACCATCCAAACACTTGAGGACATGCTAAGGGCTTGTGTTTTGGAAGTAGGCGGATCATGGGATGATTACCTGCACCAGAGCGGAGTTTGCCTACAACAATAGTTATCATGCAAGCGTAGGCATGCCACCGTTTGAAGCTTTGTATGGGAGAAGATGTAGAATGCATTTGTTTTGGGATGAAGTCGGGAAAGACAAATCATGGGCCGGAATTGGTTGAACAAGCTAAGGAAATGGTTGAGCTTGGTTAAGAATCTGAAAGCGCACCAAGACACATGCGTAAAAGTTGGGCGGGCGTTAGGCGAAGACCTATTGAGTTTGAAGTCGATGATAGAGTGTATCTACGAGCTTCACCGATGAAGCGGAGTGAAATGCTTTGGACAAAAGGAAAGCTAAGTCCAAGGTATGTTGGACCGCTTGAGATTATGGAAAGAGTTGGACCATTGGCTTATAAGCTTGATTACGTAATCCATGTCAAGAGTCTATAGTGTTTTTCACGTTTCAATGTTGAAGAAGTGTCTGACGAAGAATGATGTTGAAACTACGATTGATCCGGAAGTTCTTCAAGACAATCTTGCTTATGATGAAAGACCGATCAAGATTTTGGACCGGAAGGAAAATATGATTAAGAGACGGATGATCCCATTGGTTTTAGTTCAGTGGAGCAATCATTCACCCGAGGAGGCAACTTGGGAAGTTGAAGATGATATGATCAGTGAATTCCAAGAGTTTGTTGATCTACCAGGTATGTTCTAGTTTCGAGGACGAAACTCCTTTTAAGGGGGGAGGAATGTAATATTCCGATTTTCAGGAAAGGGCAGACGTGTCTTTTTGCAAAAACGAAATATTAGTTTTTCTTTTCTTTTATTGGAGTTAAGTACTTTATTAATTATTTATACATGATTTTCGAGTTATATGTATATATAATTAAGGGAAATTATGATTTTGGTAATTAAGGGGTAATTAGGGAAAAAGGGTTTTTATTGGGAATTGTATTTAAGAAAAAATTTACACAGTTTATCCCATAACCTAAGTTAATCAAAATCAGATTACACGCTCCTCTTCTCTGCGCATTAGTGAAGGAGAAACAGTTGAGGGAATTATTCAATTGGCTAAGGTGAAACTGAACCGTTTTCAGATCAGACGAGAGCTTTGGAACCGTTGTGAGAAGGGCAACATTTGGATATCAGATTTTGGGAGTTGCTGTAGACTTTGCAAGGCTGTTGATCTGGCTTTTGGCTTACAAACAAGTAAGAGACTCTTCCTATGATCTCAATTATCGTTTATAAGGTTTAGATCGAGTTTTAAGACGTTTTAATGTTAGAAAGATGAGTCTTTTCGTTGATCAATGATCATGGATGTTATGGTATGGTTAGATATGTTTTTCTACGTTTTACTGTGCTTAATTTGATGTTAATTGGGTTAGGAACGGATTAGAAACCGTTAAGGACCGAAATCAGAATTTAGGGCAGCAGGCAGAATGCGTACGCATTGGCTAGCAATGCGCACGCATTTATTCATGATATAAGATAGCAGTTTGGTTTCGACGGGCCGAACGCGCATGCATTCCATGTACGGAATGTTGTGGTTTTATTTCTGGTTGCTGAATGCGTATGCATTCATAAGGATGCGCACGCATTGTTCAAACAAAGAGTTTTAGCTTAGGTTCTGGTCAGGTAATGCGTACGCATTGTAAGCAATGCGCACGCATTGTTTTGACAGAAAGTTCCCAAGAGTTCAAATAGCGAGGAATGCGACGCATTCCGATTAATGCGCACGCGCGTTGCCCGATTTGCACTCAATTGATGTTTAAGCTATGTCATTCGATTTTAAACCCTTATTTATGATATGTTAACATTGTATAAACATAAACAGCCTGAATTGAGCTTCGATTCGTTCGATTAAAACACCGAATGTACTCTTAAAAGGAGTTGAAGTTCGGATCCGTCGGAAGAGCATGATAGGCTTGTGCTTTGATGAATTAGTATTCATCAATGTCTGTGTAATTGCTAGGTTTGGTTATTGTCTAGTGGTCAGAAAGAGAAGTATTTGTGAGGAGGTTAATTGAAAACCTTTAGGTGGTTAGTTAATCATTTTAATAAATAAGTACTTGACTAGTAAAAGATTAAACAACATGTCTCTCTTGGATAGGCACCAGTCTATATCGCGATGTGTGTGCTACCTCTGAAGGTGGAAGAACTCCGTAGGTCAAAAAAACCGTAAGTACGGAGGGACTCCACTGAGACGCGCGTACTATCAGAGTCTACCTATTCTAGACTTCGTGGATATTGGTGTGATCCACTAATATGTTGCAATCGATATCTCCTGGTGGATATACATCAGGCGTAGTGCCCTTGAGTGCGGTTGTAACAGAGATAAAGTAAGTAGAAACGTTTAGTCAATTCGTGTTGATGGACATGAAATGAACCCCAGATTGAGTTGGTCACACATAGACAACTAGACGAATAAATATCCTTTCTTTATAACTTATAATTGTTGTCATAACTTCTCTCTTTTATTAAGTACTCCCTCCGTCCCACAATATAAGGCCTTTTGGCCATTTCACACAGTTTAAGAAAACCTAATAAATGAGTTATTTTTTAAAATTTCAATGTAAAAAATTGCATTATTTTCTGGGACTAACTAATAATATTGTATTATTTAGTGTGAAAGTGAAAATAATACAATTAATATTGTATTGGAATGTGAGAAGGACTTATATTTTGGGACATCACAAAAAAGTTAAAAAGACTTATATTGCGGGACGGAGGGAGTACTTTGTACTTACCTCAAATGCATGTTTTCTATGTGTTTGGGGTGAAGAAAGACTAACAGGAGTTGAGCGTGTTTACGAGGAGGAGTTCGATGATGACGTTTGACTAGCGCTCGTTGAAGACTTTATATTTATTTATTTTGTCTTTCATTTATTAGGCTGTTGGAGTACTTTTGGTTTAGACTTTTGGTCTTTCGAGACTTGTAGTACCCTTTACGTTTCTTTTGAGAATATCGTACGTTTCTTTTAAATTTCGATTTTTTTCTTCTTGAATGTAATAAAATTACATTTTCATCTTTAGACTGTATTCTATTCTTGGATTTTATTGGAAATTTACTACCCGAGTCTTTTGCTTCCGTTTGCTTGTTTTTGATACGACGTAGTAGAGGCTTACGTATGAATGAATTTATTTTTATTTTATACGTGCCGAACGTTCCTTTTCCGGATAAGGACTCGGTATCCGGAAATGGGACGTTACATTTGTCCTTCAGACTATAAAAATATATAAATTGTCCTTCTCCCTATAATAACTATCGTGTTATTAAAAAATATTCCAAAAGCTCTCTTTATTTCTTATTCTCTACATTATTTAACAAGCTTTGACAGGCAAAAGCACAAAAAGTAAGAGGCCTTTGCAATTTCTGAGGTTGATTATGATGAATTTTTTAGTACTAATGGGATATTCTTTTTTGCGGCATTCACTTAAATACACCATTATATCTTGGGCCTGCACGAGATTTTGGTATTTGCAATGTGACTAATTTAAAATTTTCTTATGGTTCTCCTCAACAAAAAAAGAAAATCTCTTATGGAGAACTGAAATTTGGGAACTGGTATTATTTTATCAAATAATATAAATTAATAGTATACTTCAAAGTCATGACAGACTCATGCATATGTCATTTTATTACATGCTTAACTCAAAGCGGAGCACATATCTTCGAGAAAGGTCTTTAATAATATGGTAGAAGAAGATATTTGATGCACAAAATACAATTATTTTTTTAATTAATGTGAAACGAAAGGGGCAAATGATTCAAGATGAGGAATGATATGGGCACAACACAATTGACATAACGAGTGACATATCTATTGATCATTATGCAGACCATCACGATCAAATGTGTAGATGATGGTTGTGTCATCCGTTGTGTCTCACTGTAAAGTTTCACATCGGTAAAATAAGAGAATGTTCACCCTCATATAAGTGTGAGACATAAAGGCCTCATCAACTAAGGTTAGCCTTTTGCACAAGCGCGAGGACGAGCGGTTTAAGTTAATTGGATTTGGACATTTATGACTTATTTAAAGCTACCTGAAACGACATTTATGACTCATTTTAGCCTACCTAAAGCGTGTAAGGATGACATCTAGTTACCTCACGATAGGGACGATCCGAAACGATCTTGGTCGTCTCTGCTATGACGCCGATCCCTTATAAGGGAGGAGAATGTAAAGTCGCACATCGATAAAATAAGAGAACGCTTCACCCTTTGCATAAGTGTGAGGCATAAAAATGCTTTCATTAACTCGGATTAGCTTTTTTGCCAAGCGAGACGGCGGTTCTAGCGATTGACCGAACATTTATGACTATTTAACAAGCTACTGCACCGAGAGTGCGAGGGCGTTACACTCACATATATTGTGTCCAGATCATTACATATTGGGATACCATATAACACAAGTCATATGATTCTCTTATTTGTCTTACCGTAGAAATTAAAATTTTCCCCCTCAAATAATGTTGATAATAGCAACGTTCCGTTGATCCATAAACATAATAACGACATAAATTCCTCATTGTTTTTTTAAAGGATTAGTTCATATACTGTACATAGCTCATAAAAACAAATATAAAATTAAACAAAAACAAAAACAAAAACAAAAACAAAAAATAAATAAAACAGCAAGCGGCCTGCTGATAATTAAAGAACAGCTAGTTAATTTTATCCAACATAGATATGTTACAGAAGTTAGCTGTATATAGTTGGGAACTCATGTGTTTTATGGAAAATTCTTGTGTGGTGAGGGATTTTAGAGTGAAGTGATCGGTGAGTTGATCAGAACCACACAGTTTAGATGTGTGATGTAAGCTGCGTGTAGTCGATCAACCCACCCATCACTTCGACGATAATGGAGATCTTAGGAAGAAGTTCCCGTGTTTTATTTGTGTAAAGTTTAGTTAACATAGGCCGGCAGAAAGTGGAATAGTCTCCCAAAAAAAATGGTGATATACATAATCCGCATGAACCGACAAGACTGCTAAGATATGGTTTCACATGAATAAAGATCTGTGTAAAACACAATGATCTCGATGAAAACAATCTTTAGTATATTATATGATAGTTTATAAAAACTAATTGATGACATATTGAGTGCAATTTGGCAACAAAATATTATCCCAAGTCCTATCAGTATCAACATTATTTGGATGAGATCATTAACTAACCACTCTCTTATAACAAAACTAGTATCCCTAAGTACTACAATCTGCAAGACAACAATAGGCAATGATCTCCTTTTGACTTGGCTCTTTCCCTTCATCACTTTTTAATATATTATTTCTATCCATATAGGGTTTGAATAGAGTAATATGTCTGACACGGGTATGACTCGATTTCGTAAATGTGTCATTTATTAGGTTTAATCGGATCCTATCATCAAATGGGTCGACACGACAGGTCCATCCTAGTATAGGGCTTAATATATCATATGACATTATATACCGACATGGCGTATGCCGTCTTCGGCCTCCAATGGACGGCACATCCTAAGACGTCTATGGCCTCAGATTACCGACATTGTGTAGGTACCTCGGTCCCTTACATTCAGCTCAGTCAAGTCTGCATCGACCTTTGACGACAGCTACACTCCATCAATGGAGTATTGACCCACGATCTCATAATTGTTCCTTGATTCCCGCAATATGAGCCATGACTGCACCACGATTGCTTCACAACGGCTCCATATCCATGTCTTCAATGACATCATAATCAACTCTCCCATGAGGGATGCCTATAAAAAGGAACATCATCCTCACTATCTAGAACTATGCTTTGGCTTAATCCAAATTACTCTAGGTACGTAGATAGTTTTAACTAGCACGACCATTTTCCATAAACAAAAACATCAAATTACTAGTTGGGTTGTCCTCTTGAGGCCCTTTTACCCGTTATTTGATCCATATTATTTGGTGAAGGTATCCGGTATCGTCATTTGGTGCTAGAATGAAGGTCTGAAATTACACCCCGGCCTTCATTAAAAACTTGTGAGAAAAACAACCAAACATGCCTCCAAAGCCCAACAGAACAAACAAAAATACCGAAGGAACTAGCCAAGCACATTCTGTGCAAGCTAGTGAATGAAACAACGATTTACGAGTAGACAATATACCTATTGTGCATGATGCATTAGGTACCTCAGGCCAGGCACAAGGAACTACTCAGCATGACTTTGTGCATGCCGTACTGAAGATTTCCCAACACGTAATAGGTAATCACCTAAAAATGTTTGCTTCTTTGATGGAGCATGTGAGGAAAGGAAAGGTACATGAGGTCCCTGAAAATTCAAAATGGGTAGATGCAACGAAGCTACCTGGGAGGCAAGAAATAGCCATGTTTAGCACCAAAGACAAACGGCTAGAAAAAGGAGATGAAAGCTTTTCTCATCAAAGGCTTAACAGAGCAGCCTAAGATGAGGTATACCAGCTCATAGGATGAACCGAGATGGAGATATATATTATATCTCCCTTCACAACTCATATGAGCGTTATGCTAGACCTGCCGGATTCAAAATGCCCAAGATGGATCCTTATGATGGGACTAAGGACCATGTAGATCATCTGCTCCAATACGTACATCATATGACCCTCTGTTGTGCACTAGATGAAATAAGGTGCAAAGCTTTCCCCTATCTGCTCATAGGGAAAGATAGAGACTGGTTCATGAGGTTGCCTCATCGCTCAATCGGCAGCTTTAAAGTGATAGATGGGCAGTTTGCGTGAGCATCTCAGCTCGTCCGTTTCAAAGGAATGCCACACATATTCTCACCATCAAGCAAACATAGAAAGGATTAGCAGTGGAATATATGAAGTGTTTTATGGATGAATACATACAAGTACATGACGTTAAAGGTAATATAACGGTGACCTTATTTGTCAGAGGTCTTAAAGAAGAGAGACTCTATGCCAAGATGAACAACAAACTCTTATACACACTGGTGATTGTCAGTTCACAAACACCGCTATCGAGAGAAAATTCCAATCGATTGAAAAGGAAGCAAATAGAAGAGATATATCGAATAGAAGCGATGATCGGTCCAGTAGGAGGCGTAAGAAAAGATGTCAGGATCACTCAACTCTTGATTTCTAACCGATTGGGGAAGAGAGGGCCTTACAAGATAAAGACTTTCATCCCCTTAACCAGCCAATGACTCACATCTTGTTCGTGATGGAAATAACTGGTCTAGACAGGCCTTCACCACCAATGAAAGGGCCGCTAGAAAAGCATGATGGGCGCTTTTTTGTAAATATCATCAAACGTAGGCCATGATTCTAAAGATTGTCTCCAACTAAAAAGAGAAATAGACGGTTTGACCGAGGCTCGTAAGTTGTGGCAATTGTTGATCGATATGGTGGAGATCAACCCCAATGACGCAAAGCTTTCCACTAACAGGGCAACGACGACAGAGGCGGGCGAAACTGAGACAACCGACTTTGGGACAGGTCACCCGAGCCGGACCAAGGCAACAACAACCCGTAGCTAGATGGTGTTGTCTTAACTATAACATAGGGGAATTCGCCACTTACTCATCTAGGGAGCTCAAGCAAAGCTCATCAGAACTGTGGCAGAGCTGAGAAGGAAATCAAATTGTCAGCGGAAATCACTTACGGGCCGTAGGATGGTTAAAAAGGCAAGGTGCGGTGAGCTGATTGGTAAGGTGGATGAGAGGTAAGAAATGGTGGTTAAAGTATGGTATGTTGTAGGGTGTGGTGGGGTAAGGTGTGTGGGTGGTGTGGTAGGGGTACCCACCTTACCCACATAACCCTACACGTTGCACCTTATTCTACCTTACCCCACCCTACCCACCTTAACCCACTGTCGTTCCACTAACCACTCGATGTATCATCTACTACATCCGTCCCAAATTATAAGTCGTTTTGGCTTTGGGCACACTGATTAAGGAACACAATAAATAATCCAATTTTTGATACTTTTAGACTAAAATACCCTTTCTGGTGGATTTATAAAATAAATTTGAAATGGAATAGTGACAGCCACTAGGGTAGATTATGAAAAATAGCATTAATGATTGTATTGGAATGTGAGAACGACTTATATTATGAGACGATAGAAAAGAGACAAAACGACTTATAATTTGGGACGAAGGTAGTATTATATTGTTTTATTTCATTTTTTAAAATTCAAACTGTAGTAATTGAATAAAGTTGTTACTACGTTCCATTTCATTCGTATTATTTTATTTTATTCAATTTCATTCATTCGTAATAAATATGTCATTACATATTTTCTAAAAGAACTAAAGAAAAGAACCCACCACCTGACATCCAAAAAGAGAAATGTTTCTGCCACAAGGTAATAAAGTACCATAACATACTTTTAAACCATTAATCTTTATGAAAACCATGAAAATTAATCGTTCCTACATCATAATCACTGTTATAAAAATATATTGTGCATCTCATTGTGATAATTTTGTTAAAGAAAAGTAGGACCGTGACATTTGTGTGGCTGTAGAATAACTCAGCATCATGGACCCGAGTTAACTCGTGCAACTGCTGTAGTAGAAATTGAAATAGTATTAAGTCCTTGTTTCTTCCTATTCTCTCTGCATTAACTGCAGTTTCTGGTGCTACAAAATACCTTACAATTTCCATCAGGAAAAAGAATCATACTAGTATCTCTTTTTACTCTTTTTCATGCAAATAACCCTTTTTGCTCACTCCATTTTTCTCTCTCTCATTCATTCTCTTCATCATGGAAGAAACAACACAAGAATCCAAAACCAACACAGAATGCACTCCAAAAAAGAGCTTCTCAAGAACAAGGACTGTAGTTAATAATAATAATTCTTCTCAAAACAATTTGATTCTGAATCAACAACCACCAATATTCCTCCATCACCCTAACACCAATGCCTATGGTTATGGACCTTATGGTTATGGCTATGGCCAAGGTTATGGCTTCTGTAATAACAACAACATTCAATTCCAGAAATACCCTCCACTTCTTCCCTTGCCTACAGCCATACCACCTCTGCAGCCTGCTGTTCTTCCATCTCCTCTTCCACACCATTACTTCAAATCAAAAACCCATTTGCAAAATCCTTCAAGAAAGCAGAATAATCGCCCTTCTCATGGATCCTCATCATCAACTTTGCGAGTTCAAGACTCATCACTTGCACCAGGTAACTTCATATGCATCAAGATTCCTTTTTTTTTTTTTTCTGACTTTCTTTGTTCGTCTTGTCTCCATAGTTTATGATTCATGTTTTATATGGAGTTCGTTTTCAAAAGGTGGACTATTTTACATGTGACCTTACCAACAATAATCAGAAAAAAAGAATCTTTGCAATAGCTCTTTCATGAATAAAGTAAAAGCCCTGAGAAATGTTGAAAAAATAACACTAATAGCCCTGAGGATTTGGAGTTATCTCTACATGTTGGCTTATTGATGCGTTATTTATAATTTCTTTTCTTTGATGTTCTCAACTTGGTCTTGAATATTTCAATGGCAGGTTTTTATAAATAGCAAAAACCATTTTTTGGTCCTTTTTATGAGATATGGGAGAATCTTGTTATTTTCCAAATAGATTTCTAAACATCCATATTGCAGTTTGAAAGGCTATTCTGTTATGTCAAGGGATGGCTTCTTCTTGATGGAAGGGACAGAGGGCTGTGTGTTCATTCTGTTGTTGAGATAATAAAAGTGGAAAGTTGATTCAAAAAATTGGATGTAAAATTGCTCTAGATTGACTTTTGTTTTACTGAAATTGTTTTGAGTTTGTATATTATTTTCTAAGAATGATTTCCTTGTTCTCTATTGCAGCTCCAAATCTTGCTGCTCCAAAAGCACTGAAAAGTCAAATTGAACAGCCCTCTGTGAAAAGAGAAGGGAGGAGACTTATGAGTGCATCACATCAATTGCCAATAGTAGCAAGAAGGCCAGACTCTGGTGGTGTAGAAGGTCATGTAATCAATCTAATTGCTAATCATTTTCAAGTCAAATTTGACCCTTCACAGCAGATCTTTCAATATGATGTAGAGATAACTCCAAATCCTCCTAAAGAAGTCGCTCGTAGGATTAAACAACAACTAGTGGAAGAACACTCTATTGAACTCTCTGGTGCACGTCCAGTTTATGACGGTAGAAGGAATGTCTATAGTCCTGTTGAGTTTCAGAATGATAAGCATGAGTTTATCATCAAACTTCCAATCCCTACAACCAAGACATCGTTGCCGTTCGCGAAAGTGAACAAGGCTGAAGAACAGGAACAGCTTTTAAGCTTTTTTTGAGTCAATATCAAACTTGTATCAAAGTTTGACGTGAAAGAACTGAGTAATTATTTAAATGGAGAGGCGATGATTGTAGCTCTATGCCTCAAGAGTATCTTCATGCATTAGATGTTGTTTTAAGGAGAGTCCATCTGAGAAGTGTATAACAGTAGGAGATCACTTTACTCGAGTTCAATGGATGGATCAAGAGAAATTGGAGGAGGGGCTGTTGGACTAACTGGATTTTTCCAAAGTCTTAGGCCAACACAACAAGGCCTTGCGCTAAATGTTGATTTTTCAGTGACAGCATTCCATGAGAGCATTGGAGTGATACCTTACTTACAAAAGCGTGTCGACTTCCTGCATGATCTTTCTCACAAGAAGACACGAGGCTTGACGATTGATGAAAGAAAACAAACAAGTCGAAAAAATACTCAAGAACATGAGGGTCTTTGTTTGTCAGAGAAAATGTTCAGAAATATCGTGTTTTTGGCTTGACTGAGGAAGTAACAGATAATCTCATCTTTTCAGACAGAGATGGGACAGTTTTAAAACTGATGACTTATTTCAAGGATCACTATAACTATGACATTCAATACAGGAACTTCCCATGCTTGCAGGTCAGCAGAAGCAAGCCTTGTTATCTACCTATGGAGCTCTGTGTGATTTGTGAAGGGCAGAAGTTTCTTGGGAAGCTTTCAGATGATCAGACTATCAAAATTCTCAAGTTGGGATGTCAAAAGCCAAGAGAAAGGAAGGCGATTATCGATGGAGTTATGGCTGGACCTTTTGGTCCATTAAGGTAAATACAATGCTCTCTATCTCTCTCTCTATATATATTTATGGTTCTACTCTCTTTTTTCCAAGTGTATTTAAGTACTAAAGTTTTTTTTTCGTACAGCGGTAATCAGGGAAAAGAGTTCGAGCTCAAGGTTTCGACAGAAATGACTCGATTAAAAGGAAGGATTCTTCAGCCTCCTAAGCTTAAACTTGGAGATGGTGGTCTTGTGAGAGATCTGATTCCTACCCGTTATGACCGCCAGTGGAACATTCTTGACAGCCACGTATTTGAAGGCACTCGAGTCGAAAGATGGGCCCTTATAAGTTTTGGTGGTACTTCTGAGCAGAAGTCAATCATCCCAAAGTTCATAAATCAGCTAACTCATAGGTGTGGTCAGTTAGGCATATTTCTGAATCGAAACACGGTTGTTGGCCCTCTGTTTGAACCAATGCACCTTCTGAACAATGTAAAGCTCTTGGAATCTAAACTCAATAAGATCAACAGAGCTGCTTATAACAATCTTCAGCTTGTTGTTTGTGTGATGGAGAAAAAGCACAGAGGGTATGGAGACCTAAAGCGTATTGCAGAGGCAGTATTGGTGTTGTTAGCCAGTGTTGTTTGTACCCTAATCTTGCTAAACTGAGCTCTCATTTTCTCGCGAATTTGGCTCTTAAGATTAATGCCAAAGTCGGTGGATGCACCGTTGCATTGTACTCGTCTTTGTTTTCTCAAATCCCGAGGCTCCTTAGTTATGATGAGCCAGTGATTTTTATGGGTGCAGATGTTACACACCCCCATCCAATGGATGATTTCAGCCCATCTGTTGCTGCGGTTGTAGGTAGCGTAAACTGGCCTGCATCAAACAAATACGTTTCACGAATGAGGTCTCAAACTCACAGGCAAGAAATTATACAAGATCTTGCTGCAATGGTAGGTGAGATATTAAGCGATTTCCGCGAAGAACTGTCTAATCTTCCTAAAAGAATAATCTTTTCAGAGATGGAGTAAGTGAAACACAATTCTATAAAGTTCTCCAAGAGGAACTCGAGGCGATCCGCACGGCTTGTTCAAGATTTCCGGGTTATAAACCTCCAATCACATTCATAGTTGTTCAGAAAAGGCATCACACAAGATTGTTCCTGCTGATGGAAACAATCCTTCTACTTCTTCTACGACTCGAGCACAATACAATGATGACAACAACATACCACCAGGGACGGTAGTGGATTCGGTTATAACACACCCGAAAGAATTTGATTTCTACCTTTGTAGCCATTGGGGTGTTAAGGGTACTAGCAGACCTGTACATTATCATGTTCTTTGGGATGAAAGCTTATTCTCTTCTGATGAACTTCAAAAACTGGTGTACCATTTGTGCTATACATATGTTAGGTGCACTAAACCTATATCTTTGGTGCCTCCGGCTTATTACGCGCATCTTGCTGCATACAGAGGCAGACTCTATCTTGAACGTTCTGATTCGAGCGACTACAAATGGCAGACATGATACTACTACTTGTGTCTCTCAAGCTGCACCACCCAAGGCAGAGCCTCTTCCTAAACTTACTGAAAATATCAAGAATCTCATGTTTTACTGCTAAAACTACTCTTTTCTTACAGAGGCTCAGTCTACTGTACATACTGCTATATCCAGACAAATCTGGAAAATTCTGATGCAGGGACTATTTATTGGAATGGATCGTCGGATGACTGCCACATGTAGAAAAAGACAAACCTGTTTTGTTTGTTTGTGCTTGTGGCAATCATCTGACTGATCCGTTTAATAAAGTCCTACAATGTAATTAATGCAGACAAATCTTACCTGCTATAATTCCATATGTAGTAGACAGACAGGCTAACCAAATGTTGAATTTAATTTTGGTGTATGTTCTGAAGAGTAGTTTAAATATGGCATTTTACAAGTTTGGACTCTCATAAGTTATGTTAGCTATTATCAATAACACTTGCTTACATCTTCTCTACATTATATTGTGAGGCTTGTCCATCTTTAAAATATGTCGAAGAATTAGAGACAATTAAAGGATTAGTTATACAAGTATTACATCCATTCCATTTTATTGGTCACTTTAGCATTTTATGTTTTTCTGGACTTTATTTTGTTCATTGGTGCTACAATAAAAACGAACTATTCGGCACGCGTCATATTTAAAACTCTGTATGACACGTCAGCCTTAATTCATTTTATCCATACATGCGACAAAAACACAATCACTAAAAACAATTTAGCTCTGTAAAGCAAAAACTGAACAATTGCCACCATCTTTATTTCACTAAACTTGTTCATAAAGTGGTTACAACTTTATTCTCAAAAAGAAAACTAACAAACTCCTAACATGAAAAAGGAAAACCTAACTGGAAAATAAGACTCAAGCCATGATCTCCCAAAACTCTCATGGATTGCACCAACTTAGATTCTCACATGTTTTACAAATCACCTTAAGCTCCTGAAAATATAAGGTATGAACGCCAAGTTGCTCAGTAAGAAATATTGTGTCGAAGGAAATTCAGGTCTCATCCCCAGATAAGATGACTCATGAATTCACTTGTAACACATTACATGCATAGTCACAGAGTATATCAAGTATCAAGTAAGCACGAAGCACAATTTACAATCACATTGCTCCTTCACAGATTTACTTACATTACAAGTTATCTTCATTATGTCACAGAGTTCAAGTGTTAATTCAAGTACGCACGCGCACACCACAACACCATGCATTTGGCTCGTTTGACTTTTTATGCGTCAAGATATCTGAAGCGGCAAGAGACACCTCTCATACGACCATCCACATCACCATACATACCCATAGAAGTTCACTTATGTTCAGTCTCGACTACCGCACATATGATTCCTAATAGCACAATATGTACCCACACACACACCCAACAACATTCGTACTTCGCCGGGACACAACCACTGCACACACACTCGTAAATGCAACCCCGTATTGCTTTGTCCACTGACGATACACGAAACCGTCCAAGTAAAATCTGATCATTGATTCTACTGATTGAGCACTGAGAGTTGATCAACGGCTACAAAATTTCTAGGTGTGTCTGTAAAATGCTATCGGCACCCTTTAACTTATTATTTTTCATTTACTTTACTACACCACCTAATCACTCAAGGCACCACTTGAAAATAATTCATTTAATAACTTTTCAAAACTATACGCTTTAGTCCCTCATGTTTTAAGAATTAAACACTTTAGTCCCCCACTTTTTTACTTCTACCCTTTCACTTTTTCAAAAACCTTTTAACCCCAACATTAATTCATTACTTCTCTTTAATTTTCATTTGACACAAAGTAGATTCAACAACCTAAGAAATTCGCCGGAGTTCTCGCCGGATTTTCACCGGAGAAGATAAAACATTGTCGGAAACTGCAAGATTAAACATCACATTGATCCAAATCATGTAAGTATCTACTTTGTGTGCATTTCGGTTGTAAATTGGTAGAAATCGAATGGTAGATTCAGTTTTTTCGAATGAAATTGCCGGAAACGTCAATATAGTTTTAATGGTAGATTCAATGTTTTTTGAATGAAATGCTCCTAGAAATCGAAGGTTTTGATCGAATGTTTGTTTCATTGTAATGTGTATTCATTTTTGGTTGAAATCGGATGGAAATAGGGTTGAAATCGGAGGTTTTTTTTTTTGTGGCTCTTTTTCAATAACCCGGCCGTTTTCCGATCGGATGGTAAGGGAAGATGACTGGTGCATGAAACGTCGGCTATACGGACATTTTATTAAAATATAACATCAGTTAGGATGACGTTTAGATCATAAAGGTCCATTAGGGTTACCCAGTTATCCGTCAGTGTGGGTGACATTTAGATTGCTTTAGAACGTTGACATGACTGACGTTTCATGGAACGACAGTGATACTAACGTTACTGTTTTAATGTAATGTCACAATTGCTGCCGTTATATGCTGAATTTTGTTATAATGACATAATTAATGTGCACATATCACCTTTGAATTAGTGTGTTTTTGACATTGTAAACAACTTTGTAACAACTGTCCACAAATGAATTAGTGTACTCCCAACTATGAATTAGTGTATTTCTTCACATTGTAAATAACTTTCAAACTATGAATTTTGTCCATTTAAGTGAGTTAAAATGAAAAGTGTGTTAGTTAAAAGTATACTTAGATGTGTTTCATTGCAATGCAAGTGTGTTAGTTAAAAGTATACTTAGACGTGTTTTGCCCATTATGTGTGTTGTGTGGACCCGATAATATAATCCATGAGATCTCGTTGCTTTAATAGATTGGGATCTCTTTGCTGTTTTTGTAGACTGACTTACATGAATCAGTTCCATTAAGAAATGACCAATGATATCCATTTGTCAATATCTCCCATAAGTTGATATGCCAAGGATATCCATTTCTTAATGGACCGAATCAGGCTAGCCATTATCTATGTAAAAAAGCCTGATGTCCCCAACACTTTGAAAACTGGGAGTCTATCGACAAACAATTAAAAGAACTCACAGTTGAAGAACTTCAAGTATTAATACAACAATTGTTCATCGTACAAGAACTTCAGGTATGTAGTATGGATTAAGGCACTAGTCATGTCTTGTGTGATTGGTTATGTTTGGCTTGAGTATCTACGTTGTCTTGATTTGGAATGGCATGTGGATTGATTCTGATTCAAATACTGATTCCTCATTCCTTTTTAATCTACAGTGAAGAAAATGGATATTGATCGTTTCTTCAAAGTTCTTATGGGTGGTTTCGCAACAAGTTTGGTATGTAATTATTAATTAAATTACAATTTTATTGCTTATATTATGATTGAACTAACGTGATATATTTCTTTCTTCATAGACACTACCACGAACATACGTTGATAATTTGAACGACACGTTGCGGAACCTAAATAAGGATGTTCTCAATAGTTGAATAGGGACATGGGAAGTGAGGGTTGGACCGATAGACAATAGATTTCTTCATTTCTTTGGAGAAGGTTGGGAGTAGTATGTGGCCTCTCATCACTTGAATGAGGGGGAGTTCGTAATGTTTGAACACAGAGAGGATTTCACTTTTGACACTATTGTGCTGGGTCACAATTCCTGTGAGAAGACTTTTTCTGAGTTGGAGAGTGAAGAAGTGGATGCAAATGATGATGCAGGAGGAGAGAACAACGGTAATCAAATTCCCGTTTTGAGACGACGCTGGCAAACAGGGCATTTTCAAATGGTTATGTGGTGAGATACGTTAAAATCTTTTTAGTTTTTTTCTTGTTTTATCTTTTTCCTCATTGAACTTTCTAACACTATTTAAATTTGTTTGTGATTGATAGAAAATTCCAATACCATTTGCTAGAACTAACGGCATGTTGCGAAACAAGACTATGGAACTGTGAAGTGCCACAGGGGAATCATGGCCTGCTAGAATTGTAGCTTCTGTCGCAAACTATCAACAAGTTCTTTTAAGCGGGTTGAATGATTTCCTTACGGACAATGACCTAAATGTTGGAGATGAATACAGTTTTGAAGTCGTTGATCAGCCTAGAGAAAATCATGTCATGTTTAATGTGGTGATTACTAAACATTGAAGAACATTTATTTAGGGACGTTGAATTATTAACGTTTGGATTATTTTGGATTATTAACGTTAGAATTATTTCTTCATCATTTTTGTTTTGATCATTTTAAACCGTATGGAATATTTTTTGTTTTTGTTTTGGTATTTTTAAACCGTTTGAATGCGTTGTTTAAATTACGTTGTATTTATCGTTTTGAACCGTTGTATTTTTGTTTGCATGATTGTTTGTACCATGTTTGGATAATGCAAAAACATCAACACAAATATTTTCAGTACTGGGATCCAGAACGTCATTATATCTGACGTTTATATAGCAAGACCTATCCAGGCACGCTGACGTCAAACACAAACGTCAACATACCTGACGTTAGTTTGCAAAACCAACGTCGAAATGGCTACCCTGTGTTAAACAGAAACTCATTTAGTGGTGGAGTGCTTAACGACATCACGCTTGACGTTTGGTTTAATTAAAAACGTTAGATTTTTGGTGTTTTTGAAACAAAGGATATTTAGTTCTGCTGTCCAACACGTCACCGTATCTGACGTTTCTTTCTAATAACAACGTTAGTTTCTTTCGCGTTTTGGAAACGAAAGATATTTAGTTCTGGTGTCCAGAACGTCATGGGATCTGACGTTGCTAGTGTAAACGAACGTCAGTTCTGCTGACGTTTGGTGGGTTGCCGGCCGGAAAATCCAGTAGCCGGTCGGAAAACTCAAAAAACTTCATTTTCCCCCAAAATTAATGGTGTTTCAACTAGGCCTGTAAACGAGCCAAACCCTACCGAACTCTGGCAGGGTTCGGCTCGGCTCGGTGTGTTCGAACCTTAGGCTCGGCTCGGCTCGAAATGGCCGAGCCTTATAAATATACCCTGTACACTCCCCCTGAAACCTTAATGTTAACTTAGTCATTAACCCACATCCCTTAATGTTTAGTTAGTCATTAACCCCATGACCATTAATGTTAAGTTAGTCATTAACCCCATGACCATTAATGTTAAGTTGATCCTTAATCATTACAGGTGAGAGAGATTAACAACAATGGTCAAAGTGTTCTAGCGGATCTGCCATATATTCTTTAATCAATAATTGATTTAACACAATTATCCCTGAAAATGATTATCTGGGTATATGAGTGATTGACAGTACTACAACACTGAGCCGACGGCTGCAGTTATAGATTGTATTACACTTCTTAGATTCACGATTTTTCTTTGTCGTTGGGGGAGACTATTCATTGCAGGTGGAGAAGATGATGAATAGTGTATTGACTGTGAGGAAAATACTGATGAGGAAATTGAAAAAGGACAAATAAAGTGCTTTTCTCAGAAAATGGAGAAAGAAAAATATTCATCAATTTCATCATGTATCTGACAATTCAGTCATCCGACTTCATCATTACCTTTTACTGTTGTACAATAGTGATGGAAACAGTCATTGTTGAGAGATAAATTTGACTGTAAATTTGACTGTTGACAACTCACTGTTCATGAAAATTGAAATTGGATTTTCTCTCAGACCAACCGTTGAATCATGGTAAATTTAAGTGCCTCTGCACGCAAGACCAAGCGACGTTAGTGCAAGCGACTAAGGTCTTGCAATTACCCCCATTTGGAGCGAATGAACCGGACGGATCTTCGATCGGAGGTGGGAATCAAAATGTTGACTTGGTCGGCGGTGAATAATTAAGGAAAATACACGAGAGAGGAATATGGTAAATAATTTTTATAAATTAATTTACAACGAATTAGCCTTAACTTTCAACTACAAACATTCTTATAATTCTTCCTTTGAACAACATATAAAAAGTTTTTTTTTTTTGAAAAAATAATTATTTGAATTAAATTTATGTAAATACACGTAAGAAGATGAAAAACAAAGGTCATGAGCGTTACGTCACGCCTACGGCCTACCCCTTCGCCTCATGACACGTGGCGGAGCAAAACTCGTAATATTATTTGGTTTTGCCACATGAACGGCCAGGATTAATAATCAGAATCAGAGGGCACTATAAAAGTCCCTCTGTCTCTCCGCAAAACTAAGTAGTAAAGAAGTTGAGAAATACTATTCATTATTTTTGCGTTTTTAGCTGGGTAGCCCAGATGAACGGTTGCTCAACCTGCAGGTGGTGGAGATGATGAAATATACCGGGGTAGGCCGTAGGCGTGACGTAGCCGCTCATGACCATTCTTTTTCATCTTCTTCTGTGTATTTACATAAATTTAATTCAAATAATTATTTTTTTCAAAAAAAAAAAAAAAACTTTTGATATGTTGTTCGATGAAGAATTCTAAGAATGTTTGTAGTTGAAAGTTAAGGCTAATTCGATTTGTAAATTAATTTATAAAATTATTTACCATTTTCTCTCTCGTGTATTTTCCTTAACTATTCACCGTTGACCAAGTCAACATTTTGATTCCGACCTCCGATCGAAGATCCGTCCGTTCATTCGCTCCAAATGGGGGTAATTGCAAGACCTTAGTCGCTGCACTAACGTCGCTTGGTCTTGGCTGCGCAGAGGCACTTGAAATCACCATGATCCAACGGTTGGTCCGAGAGAAAATCAATTTCAATTTTCATGATGAGCGATGTGTTGTCAACAGTCAAATTTACACTCAAATGTCTCTCTCAACAATGATTGTTTCCATACTGGGAACACGAACTCTGACTGTTAATAGCTATTGCACAACAGTAAAAGGTAATGATAATGTCGGATGACTGATTTGTCAGATACATTATGAAATTGATGAATATTTTTATTACTCCATTTTCTGAGAAAATCACTTTTTTTTTTGTCTTTTTTCAATTTCCTCGTCATTATTATCTTCACTGGATTAGCACTATTCATCATCTTCTCCACCAGCAATGAATAGTCTCCCCCACCTGCTATGATCTGGTTATATGATTAACTTAAAAAGCGGGGGGCTTTTATTATACAATCTATAACTGCAGCCGCCGGGCAAGTGTTGGAGTACTTTCAATCACCCATATACCCAGATGATAATTTTCAGGGATAAATGAATATCTGACAGATCCACTAGAACACTTTGACCATTTGTCATCTCTCTATCCTGTAATGATTAATGTCTATCATAACCTTAATGGCCATGGGTTAATGACTAACTTAACATTAAGGATCATTGGTTAATGACTAACTTAACATTAAGGCTTCAGGGGGAGTGTACAGGGTATGCAAGTTTAAAGAGGAATCTGTTTGGAACAGCTCCTAGGTATTCTTACAGGCCACCAGCTAGGAGACCACCTGTTTTTTATAAAAAAAAAACCTTTCTTTAAGCGTAAAAGACTTTCGAGAGGAGATTGTTAACAATTCATGACAAACTTACAATTGAAAACACAGGTGAATGTAAGCTCTTGAATAATATAAGTCAAGGACTAGATTACGATCGGAGAAATTGGGTCATGATATTAAGGTTATGATAGACATTAATCATTACAGGATAGAGAGATGACAAATGGTCAAAGTGTTCTAGTGGATCTGTCAGATATTCATTTATCCCTGAAAATTATCATCTGGGTATATGGGTGATTGAAAGTACTCCAACACTTGCCCGGCGGCTGCAGTTATAGATTGTATAATAAAAGCCCCCCGCTTTTTAAGTTAATCATATAACCAGATCATAGCAGGTGGGGAAGACTATTCATTGCTGGTGGAGAAGATGATGAATAGTGCTAATCCAGTGAAGATAATAATGACGAGGAAATTGAAAAAAGACAAAAAAAAAAGTGATTTTCTCAGAAAATGGAGTAAGAAAAATATTCATCAATTTACATCAGATCGACAAATCGGTCATCCGACATTATCATTACCTTTTACTGTTGTGCAATAGTTATTAACAGTCAGAGTTCGTGTTCCCAGTATGGAAACAATCATTGTTGAGAAATACTATTCATTAATTTTGCGTTTTTAGCTGGATAGCCCAGATGAACGGTTGCTCAGCCTGCAGGTGGGGGAGATGATGAAATATAATTATGGCGGCCCAAACTTCTAGCCCAAGCTGTTTTCCCTGTTCTAGTTGGGCCTTCAATTATCATCGATAGTGGGCGGTCCGGTGTGTTCTCCGGGTCCTGCAGGTGGAGGAGAGGAACGATTAGTATTTAATGTATCCCTAATTTGATGATAATGTTCCATAAGGTCCATTAGGGTTATTTCATGTGCCCACTCGACGTTTCCTTGAGTTACATTTTCTGAACCTACAGAAGTGTGTAGGTTTTCAACGCTTACCAAAAATAAATTGCATTTCAACTTGATCTTTTAATTCCCGAGGAATATTTAAAAAACTTGTAAACTGGGAAATTTGGTATTCTAGTTGAATATCGGGCCATCCGAATTTTTGCATATTCCAGATTCCTTAGTTAGGTAGCCCAGATGAGCGGTTGCTCGGCTTTGCACCCTAGACAGAAGTCGAGTTTTGGATGTGGACTCATTTATTATTGATGTCCATATGTCATCCCTAGACTTTTTGCCGACGCTCGCTTTTCTGGTATACCCCTTTCGACAAACGTACTTCTTTTTGCGATGTATCTTTGCTACATCGACATCTTTTTGCTATTTGAGTGTTGGGATGATACGGCGTATCCCATTTGGGTCTTTGATGTCAAAGAACCTATTGTCCCTAGTATCCAATTTTGATTTAATTGTACTAGGCAATGCAAATGAGGCTCCCCATCATCATGATGATTTTCACTACTGAGACTCTAGCATAAAAATGTCTAGAGTCTTTTAATAAATTAAATAAAAATCAAAGCGAGAAAATTGGAATAATGGGGCAACGTGGGTATGTTAAAAAATTGATTTCCACTTGCGATCTGTATTGAGCAGTCTGCGAGACATAGTTAGTTATCTTAAAGATAGAATAAAAGGAAAAGTTTTGAGTAGGAGTAATAGTGTTTTGAACTCTTTTCTTACAATGGTTTTGAGAGGGACGAGGGACATTTATAGTGCCCTCGATTACGATTTTTAATCATGGCCGTCCAAGAGGCAAAACCAAATAATATTACAGGTTTTGCCACTTGTCGGCTTATGATTTGTGTTTCATGGGTGACAGCTGCCCCCACCCACGTGGCTAATCATCAAACTTGTTGCGAATAATCCCTTTTTACTGTTGTACAATAGTGACTGTCGGTTTGCTTTTCACTGCTGAAAAATAGTGAAATAGCTTTTTTATTTTAACTTTTCTGCTTTAGCAACTATTGTCTCTCAGACAATCATTACATCCTCGCTTTAAACCAGAGGTTACTATTCATAATTTGACTTTTTACTGTAGCAATTGATCGGAACGAAGAAAAATTTCGAATTTTGATCCGATTGATTGGTCTTGTGTTGAAGTTATTGGAAAAGCATCTACAACAGTATGGAAATTCCGATAATTTGAATCGGCCGTGATTATGAGGCCGATTGCACCGATATAAAGTCGAGGATCTCTTTGTTGTATCTCGTGAAGTTAAAATACCCTAGTTTTATTGATGGGGCTTTCAACAAGATGAAGAATCTTTCGTAATGATAGATAGTTGTCTGTTGATGTCTGCAGACCTCAATGCCCAATGAACTCGAAGGCGTGTTAGGGTTAGAGTTTTCGACAATGACTATGCGAACCTGATTGCAAAGCAGTGAGTTCGTTTTCCCGATATCTTCTTTGTTTAAATATGACTATTTTGGTAATGCCTATGCTAGTTTAAATGACAAGGAATGTCCTTGGTCAATTACTTATGTTTTGGAAAATGCTAATATTAAGGTGATGTGAATTCTTTGTAAGATGAAAGCTTTTTAAAGCTTTCAGCGATGAAGAGGCCCAATGAATTAGCATTGAGGTCGATAATTGACATAAAGTCTAAATTTTTAGCAGAGACAATGTAGATGTATGGCATTGTGGGTTTAAAAACCCACTATAAGTCGTTGTCTTAGTGCTCGGTGACCACGTTGGAAAGCCCAAGGCTATAACATGTGGACCTGGAGATGCGTTTTGAGATAGCGAGATCATCGTTTAGTCATTTGGAGAGGCCCATTATACGTGACAACCCAAACAAGCCCTCATCTTCGTTAATTTTTATTATAAAGCGATTGGCTCTAAGCATGTTGTTGGGCTTATCAACGATTGAGATCACCTAACTATCGAGAGGAAGATGTGAAGAAGAATCTTTTGGAAGCTAAAAAAATAAAATAAAATTTGGGATTGCGTGCACCGCAAGCAAGCACTGTGTATAAGTATACCTTTTTTGACTGTTTAGTCTTTCAGTCATTGCATGGAAGAAATTTGTGTAAGTTATAATTTGTGGATTATTATCTGTTTGTTTACTACGTTATTAAATTTAATAACTGTTTTAAATGGGTTTACGTATATTCGATGTGGACGAATATCCCACGAATGTGAAGTGGTTAAGAGCGATGTGCGTAGATCTTTGGATTTCGTCACAATTGGCACAATTAAGTGGTCATCGAAGCGGACAGGGGAGAAATATGTCCTGTCAAGGCCGTTTGTTCATGGATCAGAGGAATCCGTTTCTATTAATGCAAAGGTTGGCTAAATTTCGTGCTATTAATCGCAGATTTAACAGGCTGAAGTGTAAGTATTTTATTAAGAAGCAGAAAGCAGAGGTAGATGTTCAAAGTTTGAGTTATGTCAACATCAAACAGGAAAATGAGGGAGTATCTAGCAAGCACGAGGAGAAATGCGTATGCAAGTTTAAAGAGGAATCTGTTTGGAGAATGACTCTCCAGAGTATTCTTACAGGCCACCAGCTAGGAGACCACCTGTTTTTTAAAAAAAAACCTTTATTTAGGCAGAAAAGACTTTCTGAGAGGAGATTGTTAACAATTCATGACAAACTTACAATTGAAAACACAGGTGAATGTAAGCTCTTGAATAATATAAGTCAAGGGACTAGTTCTCGATCGAAATTTTGGGTCATGATATTAATTTGTATGGAATTAATATTAAGGGGAAGGTTCATCTTCAGGTGTGTGAGCCTTTAACAGGTCTTCATGTTATATGGTTTTTACTTGTTGATAAAAAACCTAAAGCTACATCATCAGAAAATTTGAAGTTGCAGGATGTTTTCGACATTTATGCTTTGATGAACCATCTACTGCTATGATTAAAGAGGAGATGGCCCGATGATTCGGGGTTTTAAGAAGGGGTGTTTTTGGCTAACAAAGAAGGAGTTACTTCAGGTGGTCGAAAGAGCAAGTTGTAAAAGAATATTGCAATAAAAGATATGTGTTAAATATGGAGGTGCAACCATCGACACTATGATATAAATTCATGAGAACGCTTTGTATTTATGTCTATCGCTAGTTACATTAAAGATACTTTAGCTTGATAATGACAGTATCTATTAGAATGTATTTTTACAGTTAATAAATAAAAATTGTATATCAATACCAAGGACAAAGGAAAATTGTTAATCAAATAAGTGTTATATAATATATATATATATATATGTGTGTGTAGTGTCTACATCTTACAAACTTTGATATATGCATCTCACATTGTTCTAGGTGTGCTTTCATTTACCCAGCAGTCCCTACAAATCTCAAGACATAAAATACAAAGAGTTCCCCTTCAAAAAAAAAAAATAATAATAAAAATACAAAGAGTCATTCATGTATCTAAAATATAATCCATGTACTCCAATATCTAGTAAATTTCAAATTATTTTTATTTTTATTTCTATTTCGTACAACAATATTTTTGTAATATACTTTTTTTTTGGAAGGTACTTTAAGTTGTTCATTGTCACGTTGGGATGTTATCCATATTTGACATTAGAGTTTAAGTACGTTTTAAGACTTTTGATTGTTGTAGGTTGAAGTGTTTCCTTCCTAGTATTCTATTATATTTTTATGTCGTTTGTTTTACAGACTCTATCATTTCGTTTTCCCTCTATACTCTGATGTTAATGATTTTTAAAATTGACGGAAATTGTAACTATATATCAGGGGCGGATCCAAGAATTTGTTTTAGTGGGGTATCGGAAAGATATCAACTATATCTTTATATACAAAAATTATTAAGGTATAGTGCGGAAATTCAAAAGCTGCATTTTTAACAATAAAACAATATTGTTTTGGTATTAAAAAAAAATTTCGGATCTCAGTGGAGTCATGTGACTCCACCCCAACCTTCATAGACCCGCAAGTGTTATATACGTTCCGAGCGTTTTTTTCCAAATGAAAACTCAATACGGAAAGGGAGCGGCACGTATGACATCATAGAATCACACGACTAAGCTTATTACACATGCATATAGAGACGTTATTAAATGCGACCGCCATATATGGAGTGTACATATTTTACAAAATATAGACATTTATTTCTAAATTGAATTTAAACGGTTTGGTACAGATTTGTTTAAATGACAATTTATTATGTAAAAAATATACCACACAATATATACATACAAAAGAGGCAGAAAGAAAGGTCAGAAAACAGAAGCCTAGTAGCAAGTTGGGATTTTGGATTTTCCCATATAGTAGATGAGATGTGCATGTGCCCCCCTCCCCCCCCTTTAAAGTTTCACCATCTGCATCTTCTGTCCCTTTCTTTTTCCCCTATATGCAGAAAGCTGCTTGTGTGCTTTAATATTTGCTCAACTCCTCCACTGTCTCTATCTATCTATCTCTTTTCTTGTTTTGCTGCAACTTTCTATACTTTCTTAATTAGCAGATTTTCATCTTTCTTCTTTTATTTCTCTGTTCAAGATAAGTACTACACAGCCAGGCAAACAGAATATAATAATAAAATAGTCTTTTGTATAGGGTCCACATTGTAACCTGCTCCTGTGATATCATTAAAAAAAAATGTTTTTTTTCTTTTCTTTTCTTAAGACGAAAGAAACACACACCCTATTAAAGGGCCCAAAGTCTCACCGTTGGAAGCCAGGTTAGGCCTTAATGGATTACCACTAGGGTATGTATTCGAATTAAAAATAAAAAATAAAAAAATGCTTATACTCTAACTACAAAGATTCGAGCATCTACGTTTCAGTTTAATGTCTCTTTCAAGCACTCAAGTTATTTACTACTATGTCATATCCTGAGCACGTTCCTATGATATAATATATTGTAATTTTGTGAGTGATACAACCGTTATTAATAAATGTGTAACTATCCGTTTCTGTTTTTATTAAAAATTTTAGACGCAAATCTTATTTGATAACCAGTTGTCCTTTATTATTTAAAATCCAGTTCTAACAATAAAATAAAAAATTTGAAATCCCCTAAAGATTCATTGAATTAGATGTTATTATTAAAAATGTCATTATTTTGAAACATGTTTTCGCTGTCGTTACAATAAATCTCTCCTAGTCCCATTTGGGTAAAACAAATTTCACTTCGTAGAAAAGAAAAAACGTATAAATGAAAAAACTTTTTTTTTTTTTTTTTTTTTTTTGGTTATAAACCAAAAAGATTTTTAAATAATGTTTTTTCAATCGCTGTCTTCCACGTATTAAATCAAGTTACAATTTATTTATAAACAAAACTTAAGACGATCCACTCAAAAAAAAAAAAAAAACAAAAAAAAAACTTAAGACGACAAATGCAAGCATATTTTCATGCTGCCATACGCTTCAATAAGGACATGAACATAAAACCTTCTATTGTTCTTGTCTCCTTCGTTTTATCTGAGGTAAATATGACGGGTTTTTTATGAATGCTGTTGGCGATTCTACTTGTTCTTTCTATATGAACCGGATTATCTAATACGGACGATGTTCGCTCTTTCATTATCTATGCATAAAAGCACTCGCATCAGATCATTTTAATGAATATTTTATTTTACAGTTTTAAATGCACGTTTTTCTAGTTTACAGAAATTCTGTCCAAAATGAAATGCATTAGATTCATCATTTTACATTGTCCGATAGATATAATTTTTTTTATACAGAATTTGGATGAATGCTGTAAATGTAAAGGAAATTTTACAGCATCTGTATTTTAGTGTAAATTATCTTATCACGATAGTATTTGCGGTGGATATCTGTTGAAGTTCAATATAGCAGCACACTGAAGCAAACCATCAAACTGAACTTCATAGAGGCAATACATCGAACACTTAGAAGCAGAAGCAGTTATGAGTCAGTTAGAGTCAATTACTTAGTTGTAACCGCTCCTAACAACTTCATGGTGTATGTAGTTAGTAAATAAGTCATCAGCACATATGATGTAAACTCAATTCGATGAAAATCAATCAATGAATACAATTCTACTTTTTCACAATTCTGTGTTTCGTTCTAAGTCTGAATCCTAGTTCTTACTAGTTCATCATCTTGGAAACCTAAGATTTCATCAATATCTGGCTATGATTTAGTGAAAAGCCGATGGTGCACGACTGAGAAAGTAGCGTACGTGGTGGTGGAAAAGTAGTAAAATTAGTGGTGCTTTGCTAGAGAGAATTTGACAGAGTTTGCCTATATTTCATAAATTGTATGTGTGTAAAATGGTTACATTGGCAAAAGGTGCATCGATCTAGTGGAAAGCTAGACTATAACGTCTCATGGAGACTAGTGTTCATTGAGCTCTATTTATAGGCAAGCCACATGCTAGGGTTTAACTAATAACAAAACGACATAGTTAGATGCAATGCGAAGCCGACTAAACTAAAGACTATCTTTGCGGTGCTCATATGGTGCGGTCCATGACCTTTGGGCTATTTGTCGAGCCTTTGTCTTGTTTTTCAGTCGTAGCTTGCTCTTCGACGATAGTGGGCTCGGGCATTGGCGGGCCTATTAATACGAGGATTGGCGGATCGGCCCCCAGCCTTTTTGGTGCCATATAGGGCTTAAAGGCTTTAGGTGGGGCCGATAGCTGGTGGTCCCAATCTTGGCTTATGAGTACTCGGACTATAATGGACGATGGCCTTGTCCGCCGTTTTGGGTGGCGGACGGACCGAATGAGGATCCGCGGGTCGGATTACGGTTCAAGCATATCACATGCACATCTACTTTACTTTCCTCCCGTCTCTTTGAAATTTGTTCACTGATGTCTGGACTTCGCTTGTTATTTCTAATGATGGATTTAAATATTATCTCATTCCGGTTGATCACTTTACTCGATATATGTGGTTTTATCCTTTTGCATGTAAATCGACATATTCTGCTACTTTCATTTGCTTTTCGTGCTATAGTTGAATTTTTTGAACATCAAATTAAAATATTTTACCACGACAATGGTGGTGAGTTTATAGATCTACGTGACTACCTCGCTTCTAATGGCATGTCATTTTTCACTACACCCTGATGACCGAAATAGTGACGTCCAACCTTAACCGGCAGTGTATCGGGTCGGATGTACCGTAGTGGAAAGCAAGGTTGTATCTCACGAGTAATCAATCAAGTACCGAAGTCGTTTTCAAACTTAGTTTAGGTTAATCAAAGGTGGATCAAATTTTAATTAATATTAGAACGTAATATAAAGTAACCATGATCTGATTGATTACTTTCGCCCCTCTAATCAAATAATCGAGAGTGAACATTACCAACCAACCAACCTAACGACTATATCGACTCATTCGTGGTGCAAACTTCTAAAGTAGTGTAAGATGCCATGCAACAATCAAACACCCTTTGCCCGATTCAACAGTTCACCTTTAAGAATTTATTTGACCGAAACAAGATTAAGAACTAGAGCCGCTCGATTCACACCAACAAACCTGGTTACCTAATCGAATCTAAACAACTCAATCGATTATAAAAAAACAATCTTAGAACCCCTTTTCCTACACCCCTTCGCAACATACATTTATAGAAGTGATGTGTGTGTTCATGAACTAGGTGTACAGTCTAATTCAAGCAATAAACACAACTTCTAAGACACGAATGCATCGATACATCAACAATTAAGCACTACTCATTCCAAATTTCATCAATTAAAGAGGGATTTCATCAATTAATCTTCACATAGTTTAGCTATGTAAATGTTTTAGCTATTCATTATAAAGCTAGAAACAAGAATCAAAGATGAAATTAAAGCCTTAAACAGGAATGAAATGAAATTAATTACCAAAATGTAGAAAAGTTGGTATTACATCAATCTCCATCAACACCCATGTTCACTTGAGGAAGAAGAAGATGCCGAAATGCCAAAAATCCAAAAAGGTGAGCTAGAATCTAAGCTAAACTATGTTTAATCGAAGAGAATATGGTGTAGAAAGTGAATCGAGGGATCAAAAGTGTGAAATAAGTAGAGATATACCTAAAGGTATATCCTAAGATCTGTGTAAAATTATGTGCAAAAAAGCTATTTATAAGCTCTCAAAATCGTGCAGGAAAAAGGGCTTTAGCGCGCTTGTGACACTCTTGGCGCGCGCTTAACTAGTTCAACAGCTTGAGATTCGATTCTGTTGCAATCTTGGCGCGCGCTTGCTTGCCTTGGCGCACGCTGAACATGGCCCTGTGACTTGCTGATGTTGTTGTTCCTCCTTAGCGTGCGCTGAAGCTATTGGCCCGCGCTAAAACTTGCTAGAAACTTGCTGATCATTCTGTTTTCCTTCAGCGCACGCTGACTGTCCTTGGCCCGTGCCAAATTTGCATCCCTCAAAAGTGAACATTCTATTTTCACCAGCGTGCACTTCACTTCTTTGGCGCGCGCCAAACATATACAGGCTGTATTTTCTTTGCTTTTCTTTATTTCTTCCCTTCCCGAGCTTTGGTTTCGCCTTTCTAAGTCTCATGCCTTGTCTTTCGGGTTCACGAGACACCAATTTCCTGCATTTCACATGACAACCAACATACCGGACGTAATTCTACAAGAAAGATAAGGCTCGAATAGAGTTAAAATCACCGTGAAATGCCAAGGTTCCCCGTCTATGTGATGTTTTACCTCTAGGTGAACGTGCAATGCAATTTTACCCTAATGTAGGTCTAAAACATCCAAAATAAGCCAAAAGTGTCGTAAACGGGGGTGAAAACATGCACCGGAGCATAGTAAGGTTGACTCTCATCACACACACACCCCATACACACCTGAGCACAATGTCCTATCACTACTACAAAATTGGATATAGGTCACACTTAAGATATGAAAACAATCACAGTTTCAATAAAACTGAGACAACGAAAATATATATATCACACTTACAGCTTTCTATCACGCTTATTGAAAAACTAAGATAAGTTATATTAATCAATCTCATTTTTAAAGTGTGACTTAATTGATATGATTTTTCTGTCACGGTTATTGAAAAACCGAGATAAATTATACCAATTAATCTCATTATTAAACTGTGACTGAATTGATAAGATATTTCTGTCACGGTTTCTAAAAAAGCGAGATAAATTATATATATCAATCTCACATCTAAAACAATGATGTAATTGATATGATATTTTTATCACGATTATTGAAAAACGAGATAAATTATACCAAACTATCACACTTTTAATCTGTGACTAAATTGGTATGATATTTTTGTCACGGTTATTGAGAAAGCGAGATAAATTATATCAATTACTCTCATTTTTAAACTGTGACTGAATTCATGATATTTTTGTCACAATTATAGAAAAAGTGAGACAAATTATTTCCACTAATAAGAAAAGAGATATAGACCACACTTATCTAAAGATAAGGATCACACTTTTAAAAGAATCGAGACAAGTAAAATGTATATATAACACACTTAAATTTTTTATCACAGTTATTAGGTGTGAAAAAAAAGAATGATCACACACTTTTTAGGTGTGATTGAAATAATAATAGATCTCGGCTTTTAAGTGTCATAACAACTACTAAAATAGATCACAGTTTTTAAATGTGTTGAAATTATAATTGATCTCGGTTTTTAAGTGTGATAACAACTATAATAGATCACGATTTTTAAGTGTGATAACAACTAAAATAAATCACAGTTTTTAAATGTGTTGAATTATAATAGATCTCGGTTTTTAAGTGTGATAACAACTAAAATAGATCATAGTTTTTATTATCACGGTTTTTAAGAAAACTGAGACAAGAACATCAATCAATCACGGTTTTTAACTGTGATTAAAAAAATATGATATTTTATAATCATATCTTAGATTAGTGTGGTTGAAAATGATAATATAGTGGGCATCAGCCTAGTGGTAATTAGTGTGGTTCCTTAATCCAGAGTATCCGGGTTCGAGTCCCAGTGGCAACAAAAGATATGTGTGCGTATATTTCGTTTTCGAAAAAAAAGAATGATCACACTTTTTTAGGTGTGATTGAAATTATAATATATCTCGGTTTTTAAGAGTGATAACAACTACTAAAATAGATCACGATTTTTAAATGTGTTGAAATTATAATAGATCTCGGTTTTAAGTGTGATAAAAACTATAATAGATCATGATTTTTAAGTGTGATAACAACAAAAATAGATCATGATTTTTAAATGTGTTGAAATTATAGTAGATCTCGGTTTTTAAGTGTGATAACAACTAAAATATATCACGAATTTTATTATCACGTTTTTAGGAAAAATGAGAAAAAAATCAATCAATCACAATTTTGATTTGTGATTAAAATAATATGGTATTTTATAATGAGATTTTAGTTTAGTGTGGTGAAAATTAGAAGAAAGAAAACATCGGTCTAGTGGTAATAATTGTGGCTCGTTAATCCGGAGTATCCGGTTCGAGTCCCAACAAAGACAAAAAATATGTGTGTTTATATATTGTTTTGAAAAAAAACACTTTTATTGGTGTGATTTAAATTATAATAGATCACGGTTTTTAAGTGTGATAACAACTAAAATAGATCACGATTTTTAAATGTGTTTTAATTGTAATAGATCTCGGTTTTTAAGTGTGATAACAACTATAATAGATCACGGTTTTTAACTATGATAACTACTATAATATATCACAGTTTTTAAATGTGATGAAATTATAATAGATTACGGTTTTTAAGTGTGATACCAACTATAATAGATCACGGGTTTTAAGTGTGATAATTATTATAATAGATCACGGTTTGTAACTGTGATTGAGTTAAAGTACTTTATGTCACACCTCAATATGCCACACTTTGAAAGCCGTGACTAATGTAAATATATCACACTTAAAAACCGTGATCTTTATGTTTTTTTGTTGTAGTGTATCTGAAAGACGTCATATTCATGTTGTTGAAATGGGTCTTGCACTTCTATCTCATGCCTCCCTTCCCTCCATCTTTTGGCCCAATACATTTGCCACTGTTATTTATCTTATCAACCGCATTCCCACACCGGTGCTTCACCATCACTCCCATTATGAAGCTATCTTTCACACTGTCCATAACTATCAGACATTGCAAGTCTTTGAGTGTCTATGCTATCCCTGGATACATCTCTACACAAATCACAAATTGAAACCTCGCGCCAAACCTTGTGTATTTCTGGGGTATGCTCTCACACAACATGCTTACTACTGTTTTTATCCTAGTGATTCCTGCCTTTGTGTCTCTCGTCACGTAAAATTCGTAGAATCTGTTTTCCCTTTTAGCTAACCCTCACCCTCTCCCCCCTCTCTGACTGGATTCCATCACCACCTTATGTTCCCCTATTTCCGCTTCTCCTCAATTGTCCCATCCCTCTACTTCCCCACCTTCATCACCTCTTCCTCCTCTCTCCCCTTATCCTCCCTATTCCTTTCACCTCCCCATCCTCCTCCACCATCTGCTCACCACATGCGCACTCGGTCTCATAACAACATTCACAAGTCCATTCAAAAACTAAATCTTCACACCAGTACTCTCTCCTCTAATCCTCATGTTGAACCCAACATTGTTCCTCAAGATCTCAAACACCATCAGTGGAGAGGTGCAATGCAAGAAGAATATGAAGCTTTGGTGCGTAATAATACATGGGACCTTGTCCCTGCTGATCTGTCCTACATTGTTATTGGATCGAAGTGGATTTTTTGGTTGGAATATAAACCTGACGGCTCCATTGATTGATACAAAGCATGTCTTGTGGCTAAGGGCTTCGCTCAGGGCCCTGGCATTGATTACTATTAGACATTCAATCCGGTTGTCAAGCCCCCCGCTATTCATGTGGTTCTCTCACTCGCCTTGACGCAGGGGTGGTCTTTGCGTCAGTTTGACATGCCTTCTTACAGGTCATATCCAGGAAGTAGTTTATCTATCTCGGCCGGTTGGTTTTGTGTACCCTGATTATCCTAATCATGTTTGTAGGTTGCGCAAGGCCATCTATGGTTTAAAACAAGCCCCCAGGGCTTGGTATGATGAGCTCAAAGGGTTTCTTTTATCCTGTCATTTTAAAAATTCCCAGGCTAACACTTCCCATTTTGTTTATTATTCTGGTGGCACTATATTATATGTGTTAATCTATGTGGATGGTTTGATTATTACAAGGAATACCAATACTGCGTTGAATATTTCATTACTTCCTTAATTATGGGATCGATTTTTTCTCAAGTACCTTGGTGCCCTGACATGTTTTTGGGCATAGAGATTGTTCTAAACTCGGCTGGTTATATTTTGTCTCAATGTCGCTATGCTTCTGAGTTGCTCATTAAACTTCAAATGGATCAAGCCAATGTTTCAATGCCCTTACTTGCTGACATCTCTACACTCATTGCAATGTCTGGTCAACCTTTGGATAATCCGTCCCAATATCGCATGGTTGTAGGAAGTTTGCAGTATCTCACCTTCACTCGCCCTGATATTGCCTTTGCTGTCAACAAATTGTCTTATTTTATGCACTGTCCAACTGACATTCACTGGGCTCATGTTAAGCGCTTATGTCGCTATTTTCCTGGCACAATTGAGTATGGCATTCAGCTGCACCGTCATTTTCCCCTTACTCTGCATGCCTTTTTTTACGCCGACTGGGGTGGCAATATGGATGATTATGCTTCTACTAGTGCCTTTGTTATCTATCTTGGTCGAAATGCTATTTCATGGAGCTCCAAGAAACAAACCAGTATTGCTCGCTCATCCATTGAGGCCGAGTATAGGTTTGTTGCCTCTACCACCTTCTGAACTTAATTGGATTACTTTTCTCTTGCAAGATCTTGGACTCTCCATCTCTCAGCCTCCGGTTATCTAGTGTGAATACCTTGGCACTACTCAATTTTGTTCCAACCTGGTGTTCCACTCCCGTATGAAGCACGTTGCTATAGATTACCACTTCATTCGAGATCGGGTGCAACGTGGTACCCTTCAGACGCCCATGTTAATGCCCAGACCGACTTGTCGATCGCTTTACCAAGTCCATTCCTCGTCCATTTTTCCAAGATCAAGACATACCAAGTTAGACCTCCTTCCTCGCCAACTTGATGGTGGTAATAATGAAATTATAATTATTGTATTATTATATTTGTTAATTATTTATAATTATTACTCATTACCTAGATAGGTCTAGAATGTTCCATTGTATTATATAAATACTCGCATTTCTCAACAAAAAATATAAATACTCGCAGTGTACCATTCTTTACAAGTGTGTATAAAATATACCAACAATTATTTTCCTCAATCTATTCTGATAATTTTTCCTTCGATAAAAAAACATGAAAATGCCCCTGCTCATTCATTCTCTCGAAAAGATTTGCATCATATAAGATATGTTGAATTGAGTTCATATTCTTCTTGTCATTTAGATCGTGTATGTATCACCAATTGTGATTAATAAAATGATAAAGTATTTGGAAAAGGTTGTGAAATACCACTTTTAATCTAAAATGAAAAAAAAGGACAAGAAAAAAATTATGGTTGAGAAGGACAAACGCTGACACGTATTACTATGTGCATTCACTACGTGTGGTTGTAGCAAACGTGTAAGAACACGTGTAATGTGAGAGCGTTTTTTGTTTTCTCAACCACTATCTTTTTTCTTGTCATTTTTTCCCATTTTGTATCTTATTTTGTCTTCAGCATCAATGGCCCTAAAAGTATTCCATTACAGATAAAATTGAAGTAAAATAGTCGTTGTTGTTATAAAACTAAGAAAATAAAAGAGAAAGAATCAGAAGAAAAACAAAGATTAAGAAGAAGACGAATAATAATTGTGTAATATTTCAATGGTATAAGGGGGGGTATTTATAATATATTCTAGGGTGTGAATACAATAAATGAATGAAATCATAATATTACAAAAGATCATTTAATATCAATAGATAATCCAAAATATATTATTACATAATACTCTCACTTGGATGTCTATTGTTAAACAGCCGATATGACATGTCTCATTAAAACCTTACTAAGGAAAAAACTCAGTGGGAAAAAATCTTTGTTAAAGAAAAATAGTACATATTTATCTGTGTTTGATTCACTCCCCCTGAACCAAGCATCAATTTAGATCATTCAAGCGCCGCATCCCAATGCTCTTCACCAGTCTTTCAAATGTTGCCACCGGTAATGTCTTGGTAATAAATCTATCAGATTGTCGGTTGACTAGACATTCTGTACATTATTCTCTCAACTCTTTTACAAACAATGAGTAAAAATAACTTCGCTGAAATATGTTTTGTTAATCCACATTAATATAACTTCACTTCAATTGAGATATGTAAGATGCATTGTCTTCATATAATACAGTTGGATTATTTTCGTTTTTATGTAGACGATGTCTCAATGAAGAAGTGACTGAATTGATTTTCTCGATTGTAGTTGCATAACATATATGTCATTTAATATTAACTTTTTCTAGAAAAACCCAGTGGGAAAAAACTAGTCAAGGTAAATAGTTCATGACATATACGTTTTTATGTGTTGCACTGACTGACTCGTTAAAAACCATTAACTAAGAAAACCCTTTGGGAAAAATCGGTTAAAGGGGAAAAGAGTACAATTATTGGTTTTAAGACCAAATCCACAAAGTAGTTTTGTAGTCGTCGCACCCCCTAACGACAACAGTGATTCAAATGTACGCATTCCAATATTATAAATACATTTATTCAAAATAAATGTAGGAAGAATCTCACTGAACAAATCTACCAGATTGTCACTGGAGCGTACTTTTTTCTTTCACACTCTTCTATAGTTTATGTAGATAATTAAATGTAGGGCTAAAAATTGTCATGCTCACTACTAATTCGTGCAACACAATCAGCACTATAATTATAAAACAATAGGGGTGTAATACAATCGCAGTTTGCATACTTATATTTTCACTATCACGTGTCGTAGTACCATAAATTCATGACATAAAGCATGAGCTACATATATTCCTCCATCAATAGGAATATACTTAACTAGTCATAGTGCATTCACCAATAATGTTAATGACCTTTACAACTTAACAATATGCATGTTGTGTTTGTCATATTATTTCATTTCTGAAATCCACCAAGGACTTTCATATCAATAAATGTCCACCGACCCATAAATATGTGGTCATGACATATGAAAAATCAAAGTTATTGCCAGATTTATCAATTAGCGGAACATAACATTATCTATTATGGGAGAATATATTTGATCATTAACAAACAAATATATCCAATTCAAACTCAACTACAATTGCTTATTTCATTTTTACCTAGTCTGAGTGTTTCTGACACTCTGCTAATGATTTGGGTACTAGATTCGGATATTATTATAGCAATTAAAGAGGCAAATATATCGTCGACGACTATTATATCTTATTATAATTTTTTCCCATAAAATTCATTGCTAATTCGATATTAGCATAAATCAATTCATTATCAATGTATGGATCGGTTGTTCTGCAACCCCAATATTTAATCATTTAATACACGTGTAATTTTATTTTGGGGTTGTCGTCTTCAGGCCGAATCTATTGAAGTGATTTAATGAGTGACTGAATATGATTTCATTTTCTGCGGATTTTTATCTTTTACACCGATCGGTCTTCTACGCTTATGTCGTAGAGAAATACTATCAATAATACTTTTGGTGCATTTATAAATGGTCACTCTTTTTATTCAATTAATGCATCTGGAAAATTACTTGCTAAATACTACAAGTAGGATTAATTTCGTAGTTCAGTTAAACTGATACGTGGAAGATCGTTTATGTTGTTAAGATTTCTCGACACTCTTATATTCTAAAATGAGGTTTTCTTTATCTCCCTCTAATGCCGAGAATCAATCTTCATCAAACATGTAGCACCCCTTGATGTTCTTTTATTCGCTTCAAACGATTTACATATTTAAAACATAGTGGTTTTATTAAATATCTCATTTTATGAGATTTTTAAAAACATTATCTCCTTTGTGCTTTATATACCACTATGTGATTTCAGATTTTTCAAGAATCATTCAAATTATACATCATATTTAGAGAAATCACTAGAATGAGACATTGAACTTTTGGTTCATTTCTCCATTTTCTCAGAAAATATTTGATGTATGCAAAATGTGCATAAAATCTACCCTTCATGGGTTTTATCACTATCGATGAAACAAATTAATTGATCTCACGTTCCGGCTCCGTTTCTTCTTCAGAACGAAATGTGCAATAATTTGTTCCAAAAAAAATGACAATTGTCACATAATATAAATGAATTACAATAATTAAATATTTCAAATAGCAAATTATATTATGTATCAATTCAAGCAAATCAAATTGATATTATAAATGCTAGTGGATCCGAGAGACAATTATTCAGTATTACAATTAGTGCATCACAATTCTATTTGTTATGACATGTATAATTTTCACATACTAATGATGCATTATAATCTGTTGTCATATTCATTCTTACCACAACTAGGCAACGAATTTTGAATTTAATAACAATGTAGAGCAAATGAACATTACACTCAAAGACCATATACATGGTATTCATTTTTCAAAAGCCCATTGTTGAATATTTTTCTCTTGTAAAAAAAATATACGTATAAATAATCACATTACTGAATATCATTATTCTGACAATTAATCAAGCAACATAATATATTTTATTTATTAAATTTAATGTAAATGAGGTTGCTAAAAATAAAATGAATGCATCAATTACTACAATAATCATGCAAAAGTTATGGTCAATATCAATCCCATTGACTATATGATATGGCAATATCACGTGTTTACTTTTTCATACAATGTTAACTTTTAGTGGGAAAATATATTGATAAGTTATAAAACAACGTATAAAATAAATCTCACGCCGTGTCAAACTGAAGATCATATATGCGCACCACGTAAGTGATTAACATAACTACACAATCATGTAAAATATAATCTATTTAATTTTAACAATTTAAAGTGATTTTATTTACTTACATTTATATGAATATGATTGCCCAAAGTAATATATACATTAATTAATCCACCGATTGAGAATCATATATTATTATTGTGGCCAATATCAAGATCTACTTACCAAAAATACATGACCGTTCATTTATTTTCCCTTTTTTTCTTTTTAGAAGAAAACTAGCAACACATCCATTATACACCATCGATAAAATAAAATTCTATAGCTACTACCTTCATCTCAAAATGCAAGTCCATTTAGATTTTTTGTTTTGTCCCATAATGTAAATCATTTTAGAGAACCAATGTATCATTTGTTTCTTTTTACCCCTCATTAATTATTACCCACTCACTTTTCACTATTTTGTATTAATGACGGTCAAAGGTTATTCTAGACATTTTAATAAAAATTAATGACTCATAAGCAATTTAACAAAGTTTCTTAATCTGTGTGAAAAACCTCAAACGGACTTACATTTTGAGACGAAGGTAGTAGATATATATATATATATATATATATATATATATATATATATATATATATATATCACAACAAACTTTAGTCGTATCAAAATAAGGCCAAGACAACCAATTTATTTATTAATGAACGATGCTAAAATTTTAAATGTATCGTATAAACAATTTCTTGAAATCGCCACTAACACCGACATGTGCCGTGATCTTCTAAAAGGCCATTTTGTTTCTTGTCATGATTATTGTCTTAATCATATAAAAATAATTTTGTGAGTATTGTATCAATAACGTCCTCATCCACGACCATAACCAAATATTTATAAATTGAGTCACGTTCTTTATAAATATGAACTCTCCTAATTTGGTCAGGACTCATTAGTCATATTAATGATGACTCATTATTTATTTTCATAATTCCACATCCAGTGGATTATTATTTTCATTCATGATACAAAATCATAATCAATTTCATACACATCATAAATAATTTTGATTGATATTGTTGCTTCAGGAGCATATCATCATGATAAAAAGTGATTTAATTTTTTTTTCAAATGTGATCATGAAATCTCATGATATATTCAATAGATTTATTATCACTGAATTTCAGATCACTCGTGGAACATGTCTTTCACTATGGACTTCGGGTCCTAATATTTCTCGAACACGGAAAAGGATCCAATCCAATGAATTTGAAAGAATTGAAAGAGGAGCCTATTCTCAGCTCTACTACGATTAGTGCCTCTAAAATTCCAATGGCAGAGAGTTTTTGGACACTCTCGGATGATCAATCAGCAATGACATCATCACACATACTTATCAAACTTTTGACCTGATGTTAGTATTACGGCGAGGATTTAATGCTATGAATGATATGTCTGTACTTTTTTCTCTGTGAATTTCAGTTTTTTTTTGCCCCTTACGGGTTCGAACACTGGTCTTCATACCAGATTATAGTCTAGCTCACCACTAGACCGATGCACCTTGTGCGAATTTCAAATTAACTTTCACTAATTTTGACACGTCTGAAATTCATCTATGTGAATTTAATATTCACTTTCGTCGGTTTTTGACATGCCCACGTATACGAATTTTATTTTCACTTTTATGAGTTTTCTGTTTTCATATGGATTTCTGGTCCATTATATGCTCGTTTCAAACATTTATCAACTTCATGTGATCATATCTCATTTTCCAATTTGCACAAAAGACAAACTCTTTTGTCTAAGGAATATAGCCTTCAAAGCTTCATATTACTGCTTCATATTACTGATGAGTATTACTCATATCTTTTTTTACGTGGTATTGACTTGATCTATAATGATTTGATGATGTCAATACCACTAGCATCATCTATAGAATAATATAAATGATCACAATAAATAATTATAATAAATATTTTTTTTACCTGAATGTTTACATGTATCGATATGTGGAGATATAAAATATATCAATTGATCAGCTTGAATCATTATGGCAATCTATGAATGTTGATTCTTGTAGGTTTTATTTTGTCTTTCGAAGGTTGCCAAACTCATCAAATCAATTTTGATGATTTGAGACGTGGTTAGAGACTTGTGCTGATAACGTGTTATAAAACTAAAAAAAAAAGAGAAAGAACAAGAGGAAAAACAAAGATGGAGAAGAAGACGAATAATAATTGTGTATTATTTCAATGGATAAGGGGTATTTATAGTATATTCTATGGTGTGAATACAATGAATGAATGAAATCGTAATATTACAAAAGATCAATCAGAATCAATCAATAGACAATCCGAAATACATTATTACTCCCTCCGTTCCTAATTAATTGTCACATTTGAAGAATAAATAACTTTCATTTTCTGGATTAATCTGGTCGCTTTTTAATTTAAGGTTAGTCATTTTTTAAAGGGTTATATGGCTATATAAGCTCCATCATAAAAATTGTTGGTTATATAAGTTTCTTTAACAAATGTTTGTGCATATAAGCTTTGAATCATAAACCACCCCAAAATACCCCCACCTTCTTCCCTAAACCCTGAAACCCGCCGGAGAACCCACCGGAAATCCCGCCGGAAAACCCACCTAAACCCCCAAACGCCAATGAACCCCCCTGAAACCCTGAACCCCTAAAACCTTGAACCCTTAAAACCTTGAATCCCATGAACCCCAGCAACCCCATCCCCCTGAACCCTTAATTTCGCGATTTCCACTTCTTAATCCCGCGGAAAACCCACCTAACCCCCCAAACGTAATGAACCCCACGAAACCCCCGAACCCCTAAAACCCCGAATCCCATGAACCCCATCCCCACCGAATCCTTAATTTTGCGATTTTAGACCCTTAAATTACGATTTCAAGCGAGGTCGCGATTTTTTTATTTTTTATTTTTAAATCGTGAATCAAGAAGAAGAAGATGATAGGAAGGAAGAAGAAGAAAGAAGGAGAAAGAAGAAGAAAGAAGAAAGAAGGGGGCTTCAGTGCAGCGACCATAGTTTCAGGAAGAAGAGATAAAGAAGGAAGAAGAAGAAGAAGAAGATGATGAGGGCATGCTTGTCATTTAACATGTTTTAAAAGAGGGAGTCTATTTAGCCAATGTTTTGTTGAAATAAGGCTATCTAGCCGGTTCTCCCTTTTTTAAATGAACATGGTCAATTGTTTTTTCTTCAGATGCGACAGTTAATAAGGAACGGAGGGAGTACATAATAGTTGTATTATTTTAGAGTATTTATTTTCATTACGTAAGAATTCAATTGAAATATAGCCATAGATCCTGGAAAATATTTGTGTGGTGAGGGAATTTGAGATGAAGTGACGGGTGAAACGACAAAACCATATGATTTAAATACAGACTAAAACTGTATGGTTTATACGGTGCCACACGATATCTCCACACCGTGTGAAGACATATATGTGTCTCACATACTTGTGTGGTGAGGGATTTTGAAGTGAAGTGACGGGTGAAACGATCAGAACCACACAGTTTAAAGACAGAATGAAAGTGTGTGGTGTGGCAATGTCTCTACACGCTGCTCGTCATGCAGTGCCAAGACGTCACACAAAAACCACCCGTATAGGAGATAGAGCGGATGAGCTATGGCCTTGAAATATTCGTTTCCCGTAGCATAAAAAAGCTTTCATCATTCGTGTCATGCTAAAAGTTTGAAGTGGCGTAAAAGCATCATATCAATCGGTCATGGGTGTGATGGATGGATGGGATAGCAAGCAAAGTTGAGAGTTTGGTCAACATATATCAATTGGACCATAACATCTAAGGTACATTGGCCTATAGTATTAACTACAGGATATGCCTCACCAAAATTCATTAGCTTTTATCACACCACACCTTCTATTATTGATAATTTTTTGATTATTATTTTAGGCACCATAAATGCATTATTTTTTTTTTTTTTAACTTTCCCCACCGTATTAAGAACGCCCTTTTAAAATAATGTCAGTGGATGACGTTACTCACTAGTGATATTTTTATCACTATAACGATAGTGCCACTGATGTAGTTTTGAAAAACAATTTCAGTGTCACTGATGTTATTTTAATGAAAAATAATCGCGATGCCCGAAGTAATTTTTTCAATGCTTGAAATAAAATGGTGCCGATAGTAAAAAGTGTGGTGCCGATAGATGCCCTCAAACTCAAAGCAAATTATTTTACACAATCATCCTTATCTTTAGGGATTGGAATTCCATATTTACGTTCGACATTATATTAGTGTAACGCTCGCTTTCAGATAACGAGTAATTATCTATAAATGAGACATCCGGTACTTGACTTTTAGAGAAAACTCTAAAACTCACGTAAGTTGGACGTAATATCAGAGTAATTAAGAAGGCGCGGAAGAAAATGAACATGTTGAGACTCGGGGGGACAGACCCTTAAAGGCTTCCATAAAGCACAACACACCAGAAGAGAAACACTGTTGCCAACTAACTCATAAATAAAATATAGCAATACTAAGCATTTCCATTTACAACATGACCATAGAAGAAACTACTAGACATAACTTGGCTCACATGCCGTACAGCAAAGAAACTAATTATCATATATGTATCGTATCAGTACCGCAACCATCCATCATATGCTTTGCTTCCTCGGAAGCATCCACATGTTCCTTAAAAAAATTGCACAGACTTCTCAACCAAAAGGAATGAGTGATCTCATGCACAAGTAGTAGAAGACCAAAAAGAGATATTTACGTTTGGGGTTTATTGTCAGAAATGACAATTTGGACATAGAAATATGCAAAGAGGACATTGGAATATTTTTCTGAGTAAAAAGGATATATCATTATTCCATTGTGATAGTGAAACATTAGATTTGGGGTCAGTTCCACTGTAGCAAACAGTGGATTTGGGTTATGAACAGTGGATTTGTCCTTATCACGTTTATATTTCCATTGTCCTGATTCCCATTTTCTCTCTTTTTTGTCCTTACGTTTGTCAAACCAGAATACATGACATAAATCTTCTTACCAAGATTTCAAAAAATACAGTTTAAAGACAATCCATAATACAACAAAATACTTTGAGAAAACAACTTAAAATCTTAAAACATGATCCTACAGCTTACGTATCCAATTACTTACTTGACATTCTTGTTACATTCAGATTTACACATATCTTGTTACAAAAACAAAGAAATCGTATACGTAACATAGTATATATACATAAAGTCGGTGTTTGACGATACCTAATAGTGGAATTGTGGTTTAATCGAGTATTCAAGGTACAACGACAAGGTGAAACCCCGCCAGGAGGCCATAAGGTGTAACATGGGTGATACCCTCTGAGGTACCCAAACGGTACAATGCATTTCTTATCTAGTACCTAACCATGAATAACCGTCTTAACAGAACAAGTAATAGCACATAAATCAGGTTCATTATTGACATCTTTCTAACCACCTAAGTGAGCATTGAAAAAGGCTAAACCGTAAACAACACCAACATTCCAAAACCTAATCTCCATCTACTAAACGAATGCATAGAAAACGAATCGCATAAGTTTACAAAAATACATAATATGCTTCAGTATATCACATAATACATAATACTTTACTTGAAGCACGGTAAGATTCAACGATAGCCCTAAAATTTCAAATTAGGTGCGTAAAATTGTAAAACAATCTACTTTGAAATATTTAAACAACAAAAACAAGTATTTTTTTTATAAGGAGACCTCCTTACCTCAAATCCGAAAGTTCCACGATAGTTTAAACATCTAAAACTGCAACATGATGAGTTCAATGAAAAACCTACGAAAAAACGACACGGAAAATTACTACGATGAAGAAACGTTGTGATTGGAAAAACACTAACAATTAAAGATCAAATTTGTAATTGCCATATCTAAAATTAAAAAACTTAAAAACACAATAAATATCATAGTTTAAATTTATCCGTAATTTGTTATCGGTCGGATTAAAGAACTGTGTACCGAATATCTTCTTTTCTCTCAATCTCTTCCTAACTTCTCCGTTCATTCCTTGCCTATGTTCATTTCCTCGCTACAACCAAGGGCGGACACAATATATGGACAAAGGGGGTTAAGCCCAACTGGACATAAAAAATATTACACTATAAAATCTATATAGTCCAGGTTGATCCATAAAATATTCTTGATCCAGCCCACCCGACAACTCGATATAATCCATTAGCCCACCCCAAATTAAAATCTTGGCTCCGCTTTACTTGATTCCCTGACTCATATATGATCCATTGTTCTGAGTTATTCTGTTGTTGTAGTTGATCTGATGAAATTGCTATCTCTTTTGCTATAAATGCTTTGATTGTTGTTTGAGGTCAGAAGTCCAAGTCGTATTCCGTCAATTCCATAGGCTGTTTTGTCATGCGACATGAGGTTTCAGGTCAAACGAATATTTGCCGAAGTGGCTAGTCAGTGATTACCGCTATGGGATGGGACTGAAAGTATGGACGTAGCTTCATGGCAACACAGACTAATGAGAGGCCTACTACTTCACCTCTAAGTATCTGACTTTAAGGGACAATAAATACCTTGCTTACATAATAAATAGGTTTCTAAATCCCATTGTCTTCTTTTAAGAGCACGGCGCTAATGGCCTCATTGCACACAACCAAGTGCAAAATCAGATGTTCCTCTTCTTGAGGAGAAGTTAGCGTCGGAAGCTATGTTAAATAAGCTTTAAGATCGTCAAAGGACTTCTGCATTCCTCGTCTTATTGGAACACGTGATTCTTTTTCACATACTCGGAAGAAGGGTATAGCTTGTTTTGCCGACCTGGATAGTAATATGCTCAGGGCTGCCACTGAGCCCCTGCACCTCCTTTACGTTCTTAGGTGGTGGCATGTTCTGCACTATTTCAGCCTTGTATAGATTAGCCCTTATTCCTTCTTTGGATACCATGTATCTCAGGAATTTTTCAGATCAGACTCCAAAGGTACCTCATATTAGTGGTTCATAATACCTCAAATACTTCTCTTAAATTGCTCAAATATTTGTTCATGGATCAGCTCTTGACCAATAGGTCGTCCATGTATACTTCTATGCATCTTCCGATCCGATCAGCAATAATATTGTTGACCAATCTCTGGTAGGTGACACCTACATTTTGTAAACCAATAGGCATGGTTATGTAACAGAATGTGTCGAATTCTGTGATGATTGAGGTCTTTTTTGCATCCTCCTCGGCCATCTTGATCTAATGGTAACCCTTGCATGCATCAAAGAAATCAAAGATTTCGAATCCAACAATTGAATCTACAAGACTATATATTCTTGGCATGGGATAACAATCCATGGAAAAGCCTTATTGAGGTCGGTAAACTCTATGCACATCCTTAGGCTACTATCCAGTTTTGGGACCATGATTGGATTTGATATCCATATTGTATAAAAGACCTCTTTAATGACTTTAGTTTCCAATAACTTATCCTTTTTTTCTTCCCTCTTCGTTTCTCCCTGGGGAAAAGCGACGATTGTTTTTCCAAACTGATCATGTCAGGTTCCATGTTAAGTCTGTGAATTGCTAGGTCGGTCAATATGGGAGGTTTTTGTGTGGTGTGTACCTACGTGCGGATACACGCCGTGGCACACCACACACCACACGATTTCATTCTGCATTTAAACTGTGTGGTTCTGATCGTTTCACCCGTCACATCAGCTCAAAATCTCTACACCACACAAGTATTTTCCGGTCAATATTCGTGGCATGTCTGCGGCAACCCGGGCAAATATCTCAGCAAATTTCGGTAATAAGTTTTTCTATTTTTCCTTTTCTGATTAAGGTATCCATGCTCTGATTTGAATCATATGGTCTAGCTCCTGGCCACTTACTTCTATTGTTCATTCCAAAATGGGGAATCTCGTGCTAACATGAGCAAGGAAATATAACGACTCTCGGTCTGTTCAAGGCGGGCCTCCAAATTATAACATTGTAGGAGAACGAGTCTTTCATCACGACGTAATCAACCATCATAGTCCTACTATGCGGATTTTTCCCAAAAGTTGTGTCAAGCGAACCATTCCAAAGGTTGCACTAGTGGCCCTGTGAATCCAAATAAGGGATCTAATGCCCTTGTGAGATCCTTTGAGGTAAAGCTGTATGGATCGGAAGGCGTGTTGATATAGGATGTTCACGGCACTTCATGTACCCACACAGATACGTTTGACCATATATCTACAAACCACGGCCTCTATGACAATTCCTTCGTTGCTGATTAACAAGGGCAATGGATCCTCTGGACTATACTTGACTTTCCCCGTTAATTTGATACTATTTTTTTTCTTGATATGAATTGTGATGAACTTATCCTTTCTTTTCAGGTGAAACAAATGATGGAGAATGTCCATATGTTATCAACGGGGCGGTGTTTCACTGTTGCACACTGACTTTGCCCTGATTTGGTTCAGGCTCCGTTTTGATGCTTCTTTCATATGTTTCTTGCACATGAAGATCTTCTTTTATCGTCAATATTTCCATATTCATGGCTTTTTGTTGTAAGCTACCACAAGATTTTTCAAAAGGTATAATTTTAGGGCCTCATTCTAGCGCCGATTGACGATGTTCTAAATCGCCGAGAATGAAATCGGGTTATGATTCGGGTAATTGGGTCTCGAGAGGATAACTCAACTAGTAATTTGATTGTTTGCTTGATGATTTATGGTTGTGCCTGTATTTAATTGCCTACATATCTAGAGTAACGTAGTTCTCAAAAATGAGGATGATGACCCTTTATATAGGGCTCCGTTATATGAGTTAATGCCTTGATGCACATGACAAAGATCATGACAGAGATCACAAAGCAGTTTGTAGCCCGTGCCATAATGGGAGGAAATCACGGAGCCATTATTGAGGCAGTTATCATCGTGGGGTAATATATGATAAATTGCCGGAGTGCATGTTTAATGAAGAGTCACTGCTACTTGAGGTCAGAACTGACTTCCCTTGAGTTGAGAATAGATCACCGAGGTGAACCTGCATCATGTTAGTTATGAAAGACAAAGGACGGCTTGCGCCATGACGGATAGAATACGACTTGCGTCATATCGGTCGTTCACCTAGAATCGTGACTTATGTTGCACGAGAGATAGCCGTAGTGACTGAAGCCCAATGTCAAACCGGGCGCATGTCTATCCATTTGTTGAGATGGCATGATTATGTATCAAGAATGTCACATGTCGAGTCAATGGTTATACCATATTAAAATCCTTTCCGATTCAAAAGGTATATATACGTCCTTCACCATTTTTTATTTTTTATTTTTTTTCTCATGCCCCCTATTAGGGATACTTCCTCATTCATAATACACTTGGGAATACTGAGTTAATGAAGGCAGTGAACTTCTTCTCAGAAAATAAATAATTAATAATAACAACAACAACAACAACAACAAAGTTTGATATAGGATTCGGCATCGGGTAAAAGGACGGTTTCATTCAACTACAAGTGCTTTTTGTTTGACGAAAACGTTGAAAGTTTACTTAGTTCGTTGTGCGATAAAATTGAAGAAATATACAGACGACAGAAAAACCAACATAAACAAAGGGTATTTTGCAACAATGTTAAAAGTACAGTGTTGATCGTTGTTATTTCCAAATACAAAAGACTTCAAAAAGAGTTCCAGTATGCCTGGGCTGTTGCAGATACAATAAGGTTAATACGTTGGCGCGCCAAATGACACATTTAAAACTCACTCAAAACACACTAAAATCATTCAAGCAAGTCATAATATTTTAATCTGTAGGTCTAACTAACTGCAGCTATAAGGATGCAGCAACAGCGGCCTCCATTAAAGCTACAACTTGTGATGCTCCATTCTACAAAAAGCGTAAAGACGTCAAGTGTTTTGTCTTCCTTTTCTTGAAGAAGCCCTTGTAAACATGTCTTTGATGCTCTTAGAATCGGTCTCTACCTTGGCCTTTTTTGTTACCCTTCCATTCTTGCTAGTTTTCTTGTCACTTGTCCCACTTTTCTCCTAATAAGATGCAGAAATATGACATGAGCCCACCACAAAGGAAAATCATAGCAATACTACATTTAGCATTGTTTGCTACTTAGATGACTGTGATATGTGTGTAATCATGTCATGCCAGCCAGGTACAAAGGACATTATGCTATAAAAGGGCTATTAATAAGCTCTATGATGCTCGATACGATACGGTAGCCAATGAATTTATAAGTTAGTAAGTAGTCATGTACCCAGAGACAAAAGGCTAAACATTTGTTTTCAAAGAACTAGGTTACGCCCCATACCCAGGTGTGTAGCTGAATTAACTCTAGTTTATCAATCTTATGCATGAACTTGAATGCTAGTGTGAAATCAATCACACAAACTTGGCCTTCATCTAGATTGCAAATTCACTTCTTATTCATACTAAACAGAGTTAAATGATCTAATAAGACTTAATCCAATCTATGTTACTTACACACTCACAAGTGTGCATACACAAATCCAATCTAAAAAATAGTTTATGGAAATGGAATAGAATGTTTTCAGCTATCTGAAGTTCTGTAGTTCATCAAATTCACCCACCCTAGTTCCAACTTTTCCCCACTGCCTTGGGACCATTTAGAAATACTTCACTTTTTCTTACCTGCACTGCAGTAAACGAAGCAAGACTACTCTCAGAAGAGCATGGAGCATTAGTCTCTGGTGCTTTCATTCCTTCATGTAAATTCAACCTGGCAACAGAATTCATCAACTCCTTGTTAGAAAAAATACTATGATTATACAAAATTATAACTTTTTTTCCCATTCCCATTGAAACAGACTGGAACAAACTAGCCCAGGGTGAAATTAAATCTTGTAGATAATTTTGTAAAGATGGGTGTGTGTGTGTGTGTGTGTGTGGTTGTGTGGGGTACAGAAAAGATGCAAGAAATGCCTGCCCCGTGGTTTTATCATATAATTACAGTTGCAGGATTTTATGGCAATCTTTAACTTTAAATTGAAAACTTTCCCACTACGAATTTCAGCAACACATTCCGATTGAAGCAACCCCTCCACCTGAGCCTGCTAATCAGTTTCTGCCTTAACCTCCCTTTGGCCAGCCAGACAGAGTGTAACTTATGTTTATCAACATTATAAAATAAAAAAATAAAATAAACACAATACTTGAACTTGTCACACAGAAGCTTTAACCAAGGCTCTTCCTTCAAGTATTCTCCCAAGATTGAGACCGCCTCAGCCACTGTAGGAATAAGAACATAATTATTACTAGCTCTGAAACATGTAAAATGCAATCTTAAGCATCAATGCATTTTCTTGTCAAACAGTAGCTTTTAGCAGCAACCAAAACAAGAAAATTCCCTTTAAGCATCAAATATGAGAAACTATCGTTGCACACGTATATATATGCAACACTATTTATGATTCGTTCCATGATGCGGCACTATGCAAAGCATGAAAAGTAAATTGGACTTACTTGAAGGTGTCCATTTCCTGTAATGCGAGAAGTGTGTTGGCTAGGAAATCTTCTAATCTAGTGGGTTTTGTGATTTGTATTGCTCTTAAGTACAAGTTAGTGAATTGCACAGATAATTACTTATTTTGATTTCTTATCCCTCAATCTTGTTCTTCTCACTTCTACCTAGTAAAATATCAAGTCCAAGTTCATGTACACCATCATACCAAAATCTCATGCAAGAGATGACCAGATATTATTCCATAAACAAGCTTGAACCCAAGAAAACAGAAACTGAATCAATCAATGCTTTGTGGTAAAAGTTCGCCATAACTAGGGAAGCACTCATAGGTTCAAAATATATATATATATATATATATATATATATATATATATATATATATATATATATATATATATATATATATATATAAATAAAAAAAAATAAAATAAAATAAAAATAAAAAAGTGGGTTGCATTCATGAGTCTCTGAACATTGTGCCTTGTTGCACACAGATCCTTAAACCAAAATCTTTTCAATTAAGGTCTACAGATCTTTAAATTGCTCTATATAGGGTCTTAAGTCCAATCAAACAGTTGACAACACTCGGCAGCAATTCTAACGCTGCGTTATGAGGCACTCCATCCGTCCCTAAAAGTTAGTCATTCTAGCGCTTTGTTTTTTCTCTTAATGTAAGTCATTTTGTAATCAAGAGAGCATTTATTAACCTTTTTCCTCGTCTTACCCCTAATTTATATACATCCAACCACTTCTTTTTTACTTTACAACTATTGCATTAATAGTCAAAGGGTGTATTAGGCATTATAATCTAATTGTTTTGACATTTAACTACTTAATCAAACTGTTTCAAAACTCTAGAATGACTTACATTTAGGGACGGAGGGAGTACTTCACTATGATCTTCCCCCTTCCCTTTTCATCCTATTTCTCTATATATCTACTGCACAAACAGAAATTTAGCCTTTTTACATGTTTGCGACTATTCCTGAAAATTTCCATATCCCGTGTTTATAACATCAACTACTTAACCCTTTTCTTTCTTGTCTTTAATCTACTCCTGTTTCACTTTCAGTATCAAGTTAATAATGTCTATCACAATAATATATTGTTAGAAAGTCTGTCTAATTAGTCGGTTATTAGTGTTAATCTGATGTAATTATATTATGATTAGCCTAATCAAAGTCTAATCCTTTTATTTTTAAAGTTTGGGTTAGTTACCGTTAGTTGCCTTAACTAACGGTAACAACAAGTGGATTGACAGTTAGGACTGTCTTTTCACCCTCCTAGCCGTTCGCTTTGTTCCTATATGTAGTTCGTTGGACTTTGTATCTCTTAAGAATTATGTTGAATAATTCATTCTCTATTTAAAATCTTACATGGTATCAGAGCGTCTGGCTCGTTTCTGGGTTTTTGAACCTCTTTTTTATTTTTATTTTTAAACATGTCTGAATCATCTGCTACCACAACGAGCAGTCGTTCTGCTCCTTTCATCAATGATAATTCAATCGTATCATGAGATTTGCAGCATATTCAGGTTGCATATCGACTGAACGGTAAGAAATAATTAAAATGGTCACAGCTAGTCAGGACCTTCCTAAAGGGAAAAGGCAAACTGAGTCACTTAATGGGCACAGGACGCTTTGAAAATGATCCTAAGTTCTCTTCTTGTGATGAACATGATTCCATGGTCATGTCATGGCTTTGGAATTCAATGGTCCCTGAAATAAGTGATACATGTATGTTTCTGGGATCAGCTAAAGAGATTTGGAATTCTGTGAGAGAAACCTACTCTAAAATAAATGATGCAGCCCAAATCTATGAGCTGAAAACTAAGATATCTTCTTCTAAGCAAGGATTCAAGAGTATTACTGAATATTCTGGATTTCTCCAAAGCTTATGGCAAGAACTTGATCACTATCAATGCACTCAGCTAAAAGATAGTGAAGATGTTGTAGTCTTTTCTCAACAATAATAAGAAATATCACATTTCTTTTCTTCGAAAAATTCGCATGGTATCAGAGCTTTGGCGATCATCATCAGATCAGCCTCTTCTCCTCATCTTTTTTTTTTTTTTCCTTTTCCTCTTGTTCATGATTGCATTCTAAATCAGCATGGCAACATAAGCCATCTCCACTGCCTCTGAAATCGTTTCCACCCCAGCAAATGCTAATGCTATTGGGGCAGGGTCTGGAGGAATGGAAGGGGTACCGATGACCATTTCGGGTCACAAACTCAATGGATCAAATTACTTACAGTGGTCACGGTACGTTAAGATCATCACTGGTCGTGGGAAAGATGAACATTTAAATGGAACAACGAACCCACCGAAAACTGATGATCCGAATTTCAAAAGTTGGAAGGGAGAAAACAACCTGGTAATGTCCTGGTTGATTAGGTCAATGACCCTGAATAAGGGAGGACTTCCTTATGTATGAAACTGCACACGAAATCTGGGTGGCAGCAAAGGAGATGTATTATATGAAAGATAACACCTCAGAATTGTATGAAATCGAAGCACAGCTTCAAGATATGAAACAGGAAACGAGTGCCAGATCATGGCAACAAATTGATGTCTTTGAGGAGCATGACTGGAACCGTAAAGAGGATGCAAGGAGATTCAAAGACATCTCAGAGCACAAAAGGATTTTTAAGTTTCTCATGGGGCTTAATCAATTAATGGATGAGGTAAGAGGAGGGATACTCGGCACAAAGCCTCTACCCACCGTTTTAATCGTATACTCTGAGGTGCGTCAAGAAGAAAGCACGCGCAAAGTGATGATCGGGGCTGTCCAAAACCCCGAAACTGCTACCTTTGTTGCGGAAAAAAAAAAGACAAGGGAGACAAGCCTTGGTGCAGCTTCTGCTAGAAAACCGGGCATACAACAGAGGTTTGCTGGAAATTACACGGCAAACCAGATAACTGGAAAGCCCCAAAGTCGGGAACTGATAGAATACAACCAGGAGGTTCAAGGGAAAGCCACGTTAAGTTGCCCCAGTTGAGGAAAAGCTGCCAAACAGCCTTCCTAGCAAGGAGCAGCTTGACGCCTTAATGATGCTGCTGTCCAAACAGACCAAAGCTCCGATTGGCCAAGCATCCATGGCTGTAACTAGGAGCAGACAGCTTAGTGGCCGTAAAAGGCCATGGATTGTTGATTCCGGAGCAACGCATCACATGACCAACAATGGTAAGTTATTTACATCAGATAAAGCTCTTGTGAGTTCTAAGAAAATTAAAATTGCGGAGGAGTCATACTCTAAAAGTACTGGAATTGGAACAATTATTCTTAGTGGAAATATAACACTGAAAAATGTTTTGCATGTTCCAAACCTAAATGCTAATTTATTGTCAGTTGGAAAATTGACAAAAGACCTCAATTGCAATATAGTTTTCTCACATGATATTCACGAATTTCGGGAGAAAACTTCTTCGAAGGCGATGATTGGCAGTGCTAAAAACGTGGGAGGCCTATTTGTTCTTCAAAAAGATCAGAGCTCGTCTCAAAGTTTAGTTAGCATTCAAGGAGCTTTCAATCTTGTAATAAGGAGAAATTCTCCAAAAATAAAAATGAGATTTTATTATGGCACAAACGCCTTGGACATATTATCTGAAATTGTTAATTCCAGATGTGTTTAAGAATATAAATGTAAAATCACTTTTATGTGAAACCTACCAATTAGCTAAGGATGCGAAGAATTTTTACATTCCAAAAACATATAAGCAATCTCACCCCTTCAGTCTTGTTCACTCTGACATATGGAGTCCATCAAAAGTAACTAACCTTACTCGAACCATATGGTTTGTTTACCTTTGTAGATGATCAGAGCAGGGTCACTTGGGTCTACCTACTAAAACATAAATCAGAGGCAGGAAATGTGTTCAAAAACTTTTACAACTTGATAGAAACTCGGTTTGGAGTAAAAATTCAAACCTTGAGATCTGATAATGGGACTAAATTCCTGGAGAAAACCTTGGGGGAATTAACAGAAAAAGGCATACTACATCAAACCTCCTGTGTATATACCCCACAGCAAAATGGGGTAGCAGAGAGGACGAATAGGCACTTGTTAGAGGTCACTAGATCTATCATGTTTGACATGAGTGTTCCAAAATATTATTGGGGAGAAGTCATCTTAACAGAAAATTACTTGATCTAAGACCCTTGATTTCAAAACACCAAAACAAGTGTTATTGTATAGGTTTCCTAATACACACCTATTATCGTAATTGCCCTTTAAAACCTTTGGGTGCACTGTGTATGTCCATATACAGGACAAAGAAGGGGCAAGCTTGATCCAAGGGCCTTAAAATGCATATTGATAAGCTACTCAAACTGCCCAAAAGGCTATAAGTGTTACTGTCCTACCACAAAAGAATGTATGTGACATTAGACATCACTTTTATGAAGAAGAACCCTATTATACCAATCTTAGGGGGAAGCTTTATGCAACAGAAACAAACCTGGGATATCATTGATGTTGGGGTAAGACCTAAACAATCTCAGGCTCTTACTTTTCCTACAAGTGAAGTGCATGGTCAATTGTTTGATAGACCTCCTATCACAAAGATTCACACTAGAAGAGTTAGAACTTAGAAGGCAACCAATTGAAACCTCACCCACAGAGAGAGTTGCCCAAGAACATATAGAGAGTGAAATGAAAACTTTCCAGGATCAACCCAAGATTGATAATAGGCCTCCTGCACTAAGAAAATGGGTAAGGGAATGCACTAAGCATCCCATTTACACCTCTTTATCTTACAAAAGGTTGTCTCCCAAGTACAATGCCTTCATTAGCTCTCTGGACAAAACCTCTGTTCCAAAAACCATTGAGGAAGCTATGAACATACCCCGCTGGAGAGAGGCAGTCAATGAAGAAATGATGGCCATCAACAAAACTGGAACATGGGAAATAACCCAACTACCCTTTGAAAACATCCAGTGGGTCGTCTTTATCAAGTTCAATATTGATGGAACAATCAATAGATACAAAGCCAAGCTCGTAGCATAAGGGTTCACACAGTCTTATGACATTGATTATATGGAAACCTTTGCTCATGTTGCCAAGTTAAATACAGTAAGAGTTTTACTATCACTAGCAGTGAATCTGGACTGTGCCTTGCACCAGCTAGATATAAAAAATGTCTTCTTAAATGGAGACCTACAAGAAGAAGTTTATATGAGAATTCCTCTTGGGTTTGAAGATAAGTCTAAACCAGACAAAGTGCGTAGATTAAAAAGTCACTATGTGGTCTAAAGCAGTCCCCTAAGGCATGGTTCAGTCGATTTGCCAAAGGGGTGAAAGAAGCAAGGTATAGACAATGTCACAGTGATCACACTCTGTTTATCAAAAGATCACCCTCTGGGCAAAGGGTTATCCTCATTATATATGTGGATGACATTATTGTTACAACAGATGACATTAAGGGAATAAATGAAATAAAAGGTCTTGTGCAAGCATTCGAGGTTAAAGATTTGGGCCAACTACAGTACTTCCTCGAAAAGGAAGTTGCTAGATCCAATAATGAGATAATAATATCACAAAGAATATATATTATTGATCTCCTTAGGGAAGCTGCCAAGCTGGAATGTTCGGATGCAAACCGGCATCACACCAGTTGAGCCAAGATACAAAGTCAATACTAACTTGGAAAAAAAGTTAACAGATAAGGGGAGGTATCAACGCTTAGTTGGAAAATTAATCTATTTATCTCATACTCGCCCTGATATATGTTTTTCAGTGAGCTTGGTTAGTCAGCACATGCATGATCCAACAGAAGAACACTTGAAGGTAGTTCAACGGATTCTCAGATATCTCAAGAAGTCACATGGTCAAGGTCTGAACTTCAAAAAGGGTCCAAGTCGGGGAATTGAAGTTTACAGTGATGCGGACTGGGCTGGAGATAAATTAGACAGGAGATCCATATCAGGATATTGAAGCTATTTGTGATGAAACCTAGTAACTTGGAAGAGTAAGAAACAATTTGTTGTTTCCAGAAGCAGTGCAGAAGAGGAATTAAGAGCCTCAGCATTCGAAATTGTGAAGTCCTATGGCTAAGAAGACTCCTAGAAGAGCTACAATTTGAAGTAGCAGAACCTATCAGACTCTATTGTGACAATCTTTATGCCCTAAGCATGGCAGAAAACCCTAATTAACATGACAAGTCCAAACATGTAGACGTGGATAGACAGTTTGTTCGAGAAAAAATTGAAGACAAGACATTAAAATTGTTGTACGTTTCCACCAAGGATCAATTAGCAGATATTCTAAACAAGCTTGTTTCTGTCAAAGTTTTCCAGACTCCAGGTCTAGTTTCCAAGCTTGGATGTACTAATATCTACAGCTAAGGTTGAAAGGGAGTGTTGAATAATCAGTTTCGTACTTATCTTTTCAAGCACAAATCAGTGCCAATTTTTGGCAGCAATTATAGAGTAATCACTGGGGAGAATATTTGATTTATTATTTGAATTTGAATTAGGGTCTAAAGGTCAACGCCCAGCCTGTCCATAATATTTTTTAATTTCTTACCTTTTTTTAGGAGATTTGTTTGGTGTTATAAGTTTCCTTAGGTAGAGAGTCTAACAATTATATATTTCTCTGTGTTTTTTCTCAATAGTAATAAGAAATATCACATTTCTTTTCTTCTAGAAATCCGCACAAGTATTAGAAGACATCCAAGTATCATTTACTTTACCTATGAGACTATTTTGTGACAATAAGGCAACTATAGTCATAGCAAATGAACCAGTGCATCATGATCGAACCAAACATGTGGAGATTGATCAACACTTTATCAAGCAGGAGATTGAGAGTGGAATGGTGTGCATTCCGTTTTTGCCATCATCGAGAAAGGTTGCTGATGATCTGACTAAGGCTCTTGCAAGGAAAAAGTCTGAAGCGTTTGTGAGCAAGTTGGACATGATTGACATATTTGCACCAACTTGAGCAAGAGGGTTGAGAAGCCCATGTTGGCCAAGAGCGAGGGCTTAATGTGTTTTTTATTATTGTTGTTATTTCCTGCTTTACCCTTAATTATGTAAAATAAGGTGTTTCTTAGGCACCAAGTATTAGGCAGCTTATGTGGCCTATTTAACTAGCTTGTTATCGGATTCTTTAAGCAATAAGAAAAAAATATTTCTATTATCTTTTTTTACACTCATATATCTGTCCCATACCCGACATTTCATATGTTGTGAGTTCTGTGAGTCAGTCATGCAGAATCCAGTAGAAAATCATCTAGAAGTTGTCAAGATAATGCTTAAGTACCTGAAGGGTACTCCTGGAAGAAGCCTTTTCTTCAAGAAATCAAGAAAAATGGATGTGGAAACCTACATTGATGCAGATTGGGGAAGTTGCACCAAGGATAGGAGGTCACTTACAGGCTACTGCACTTTTGTTTGGGGTAACTTGGCGGAGGAAAAAGCAGAACGTCGTGGCTAGGAGTAGTGCAGAAGCAGAATTCTGAGCCATGCCTCAAGGAATCTGAGAGGCAATGTGGATTCAACGTATGTTGCAAGACTTGAAAATAGAATCATCTCTCCATGTGAAATTGTTTTGTGACAACAAAGCGGTTATTGATATTGCAAATGACCCAGTTCATCATGACAGAACCAAGCATGTTGCAATTGATCGCCACTTTATTAAAGAGAAGATTGAAGCTGGACAGTTGTGTATTCCTTTCTTACCATCCACAAGGCAGACTGCAGATGGCTTCACAAAGGCATTGGGAGGACCAGACTTCACTAAATTTTTTTGGCAAAATGGGGATGTTTGACATTCATGCCCCCAACTTGAGGGGGAGTGTTGGAGATCGTGTTTTAATGTGATAAGTTGAAATAATTATGTAATTTAATATTTTTTTATGAGGCTGATTTAGTGCGATTTATTTTGATCTGATTGGGAGGATTTTATAGGTATGAGCTGTAGGTTATTTGGTACTAATGTCTAGGATTCCACTTACCTTTTTTAGTTTGTTGAAACCACTGTAATTCTCCTATAAAGGGAGATCTGCTCTATTCGAAATTATAATGAGAAGAAAGGTTCTTCTCTTTTGTCGTTTACTACAATATTAAACAGTAAAAAAAATAAAAAATATATATATATATATATATACACACACAGAAAGCTTACATGTAGCTCTGTTGCTTTGACCTGCATAATTTTTGTCCAAAGTGGGAAGAGCTAGCCTCAATTGGTGCACCTACAAAATTGTAGTAGAATTTGGAAAAGCAAGACATACATACTGTTAGAATTAATCATGACGTCATCATGATGTCAGAATTATTCTAATACTTTTTCCTATGTCCTTTATTTACTAGTTAACATTGTTATTAGTTAATTAGTTATTTTCTAAAGGCTCTTGTTTATTGCTTGCCAAAACTCATGGCTGTTTAGTCCAACTAGCTGTTGGGATGTGACTACCAACGGCTAGTTGCTTTTCCTGTGGCTGGTTTGTTCTATATTAACAAACAAAGCTTCCTTTGTAATAACTTACCTTTTTCACTTAATGAAATAAACAAGTTATTTCTCTTCTCTACTCTTTTACTTCCGCTCTTACATGGTATCGGAGCTTTTGGCTCAAAAATTCAAAATTCTGGGAAATTTTTAATAATTTTTAAAATCCTCATGGCTGCTGAATCAACTGCTACCAGTAATGCTACTGCAGCAGCTCCTCTTTCTGATCATCTTTCCACCAATAATGGTGATCTTCAAAACATCCAGCCTGCTCTCAAACTCAATGGGAAAAATTACTTGAAATGGTCTCAGTTTGTCCGGACTTTTCTGAAAGGAAGGAGCAAGCTCAGTCACCTTAATGGGACAGGACCAGCCCAAGAAGACCCTAAGTTTGTTGTATGGGATGAGCAAGACTCCATGGTGATGTCTTGGTTATGGAACTCCATGATCCCTGAAATCAGTGATACATGCATGTTCATGGCCAATGCAAAGGAAATCTGGGATCATGTCAAGGAGACCTACTCAAAGGTCAATGATGCAGCTCAAATCTATGAGGTAAAGACTAAAATTTCAAATACAAAGCAGGGCAGCAGATCCATCACTGAATATTCAGGCCTGATGCAAGGTCTGTGGCAAGAATTAGACCACTACCAATGCATCAAGATGAACAACAGTGAGGATGCTGAAATCCTGAAAAGGATATTTGAAAAGGATAGGATCTATGCCTTTTTGGCTGGTCTTAACATTGAATATGACTCTGTTAGAGTTCAGATTCTTGGAAAGGGAGATCTCCCTAGTTTAAATGCAACAATAGCTCTTATTAGAGCAGAAGAAAGTAGGAGAGGTGTCATGATTGACACACCTCCTGTTGAAAGTTCTGCTTTGATATCTCAGGGCAACAAAAATATCACTGATAAGAACCCCTCCTTTCAAAAGAGTGGGAACCATTATCAAAAGAACAGCAACAAAACTGGGGACAGAGATTCTCTATTCTGCTCTTTCTGTAAAAAGAGTAGACATACTAGAGAGAATTGTTGGAAACTTCATGGGAAACCAGGGAGTGATAACCCCAACAAGAAAGTTGCTAACAATGTGAATGGCAATGAGAATCAGCTAAACACCAATGAGAATGTCCAGAAGGCTGTTAACCAGAATCAAAAGCTCAACCTTGGACCTTCAGAAATTGAGAAACTGAGGAAGTTTATTGACTCACTTGAGAGTTCATCAACCTCCTTAGCTTTTTCAGGTATGACTAGTTTACATAAACAGTCTGAAGGTTCAATAGAATGGGTACTTGATTCTGGTGCTACAGACCATATGGTCAACTCTAGTAAAAAACTGATGTCTTACAAAGCCTGTGATAAACACAGAACCATCTCTGTTGCAGATGGATCTCCTATCCAAGTGACTGGGATAGGAGACTATGTTCTGTGTGATAAACTCATTCTAAGGGATGTGTTACATATCCCTAACTTGTCTACTAATCTGATCTCCATTCAGAAGTTAACCAAAGACTTGAATTGTTTAGTTGCCTTCTCCTCTAATAACTGCTTGATACAGGATCCTATAAAGAAGGAGAGGATTGGGGTTGCTAAAGCTAAAGCAGGGTTATATTTTTGGGAAGGTCAGGAAGCCAATAAAGAAAAAGGGCAAGCTGCTAGTTTTTTGTCACAATCTAATCTTGACAAACTGTGGTTATATCATTATAGATTGGGTCATCCTCCTTTTGCAGTAATTAAACATATGTTTCCTACTCTGTTTAATAGCTGTAATGTATATAGGATGCATTGTAATGTGTGTGAGATGGCCAAACACAAAAGAGCCTCTTATCCTAGTCAAGGAATCAGATGTACTGAACCTTTTGTTGTGATTCATAGTGATATTTGGGGGCCTTCCCCTGTATCTAATATAAATGGTTCAATTTGGTTTGTTACTTTCATTGATGACTTTACTAGAACTACATGGACTTATCTAATGAAGCAGAAATCTGATATTCTAGAGATATTTCCCAAGTTTTATCTTCAAGTCCTAACACAATTTGATACAAAAATCAAAAGGCTAAGGACTGATAATGCGAGAGAATACTTTAACCAACTGTTGAATCCTTTTCTGGATGAGAAGGGTATAATACATGAATCCTCATGTGTATATACCCCTCAACAGAATGGGTTGGCAGAAAGAAAGAATAGACACCTAATGGAGGTGTCTAGGGCACTTATGTTTCAAATGATGGTCCCCAAGAACTATTGGGGAGAGGCTGTGTTGACAGCAACCCACCTCATCAACAGACTGCCTACAAAAGTCTTGAATAACAGAACACCTGTTGGATGCCTAAGTAGCATCTATCCTTGTATGTCTCAATCTGAAGGACTAGGACCAAAAACCTTTGGTTGTGAGGCATTTGTACATATACATGCTCATAACAGAGGAAAATTGGATCCTAGGGCCTTAAGGTGTGTGTTTGTTGGATACTCTAATACTCAAAAGGGGTATAAATGCTACCATCCTCCTACCAGAAAATACATCATCTCTAGGGATGTAACTTTTCATGAAGAGATATCTTATTTTACTAATAAGGGGGAGATGAATAACTCCTACCCTGAGTCTTACCTTGATTTCTTTCAAGATTATAAGAGTATCCCCACTGTAAGTGAGGAGAATATTCCTAAGTCTCCTGTTGGTTCTCTACCATCTGAGGACACAGGGGACATAAGAATAAAAGAAAAAACTCCTATTGTCTACACCAGAAAGAAAAAGACACCTAAAGTGGCACCAAATACTTCTCCTCATGGAATAAAGAGCTATACAACTGAAATTGAAACCAATGACTCTCAGAAAAGTGATGATTCTGAGACTCATAGTTCCAATGACTCTCAGGCACATGATGATTCTGAAAAACAGGGTACAAATTCTGACTCATCATGTGAGAATAATGAATCTAAAGATTCTGAATATCAAAGTGTGTCAGATACACTTGATGACCTGCCTATTGCTCTTAGAAAGAGAAAAAGGGAATGTACTAAACATCCTATGAGAACGTTCTTGTCCTACAAAAAATGTTCCAAGAATCACAAGAAGTTTCTGGCAAACCTTCTAAAAGAAGGTACACCAAAAAATGTGAATGAGGCCATTTCTGATGAAAAATGGTCTAAAGCCATGAAAGAAGAAATACAGGCTTTGGAAAAGAACAAAACCTGGAATCTTGTGCCTTTACCTAAGGGTGAAAAGATCATTTTGTAAATGGGTTTTTACCACCAAACACAGTCCGATGGGACTATAGAAAGGCACAAGGCCAGACTTGTGGCCAAAGGGTACACCCAAACTCATGGGGTGGACTATTTTGAGACATTTGCTCCTGTTGCTAAAATGAACACAGTCAGGATTCTCATTTCCTTGGTCAGAACTGGATGGAACTCGCAACAATATGATGTCAAGAATGCCTTCTTACAAGGCAACTGAATGAAAACATATATATGGTCGCTTCCCAGGATTTGAGAATCCTGATGGAAAAGTTTGCAGACTGAATAAAGCCCTATATGGGTTAAAGCAGTCCCCTAGGGCATGGTTTGGCAGATTTGCTAAATTCATGATTGAACAAGAGTATAAACCAAGTCAAGGTGATCACACTATGTTTGTGAAACATGGGAAAACTGGGAAGAAATCTATTCTGCTGGTGTATGTTGATGACATCATTGTCACTGGAGATGATCAACAGTCTAATCAACACCTACAGGCAGAAATGGCAAAGGAATTTGATATAAAGAATCTTGGCAGATTGAAGTATTTTCTAGGAATTGAATTTGCCTACTCTAATCAAGGCATATTCATTTCCCAGCAAAAATACATCCTTGATCTCCTCTCTGACACTGGAAAAATGGGATGCAAACCTGCCACTACACCCATTGAATACAATCATGGGTTGAATGAATCTCCTGAAGATGAAGATGCTGATAAGTACTCTTATCAAAGGTTAGTAGGAAAGTTGATATACCTGGCACATACTAGGCCAGATATTGCTTTTGCTGTCAATATGGTCAGCAGGTTTATGCAAAGACCCAAGATTTGTCATCAAAGAGCAGCAGAGAGGATTCTGGAATATTTGAAAGGATGTCCAGGCAAGGGCATCTTATACAAAAGGAGTGACAATCTTGATCTCAAAGCCTATACTGACTCAGATTATGCTGGATCATTAGATGACAGGAGATCTACTTCTGGTCACTGTCTCTTTCTGGGTGGAAATCTGGTGATTTGGAGGAGCAAGCGACTGTTGTAGCAAGATCAAGCTGAGGCGGCATTTAGTCTATGGCTATTGGGATACGTGAACTACTTTGGTTGAAGATCATTCGGATGACTAAAGCGTGGCATGGAAATCTCCTATGAGACCGATCAGTGACAACAAATCAGCTATGGATATTGCTCATAATCCAGTTCAACATGATAGAACTAAACACATTGAAGTGGATAGGCATTTCATCAAAGAAAAGCTGGAAAGTGGGTTGATAACTACTGAGTTTGTGTCCTCCAAGGATCAAGTTGCAGATTTATTCACCAAGGGGCTACCTGGGAAGATGTTTCATGCTGATGTTGACAAGCTGGGCATGTTTGATATACATCTACCAGCTTGAGGGGGAGTGTTAGAATTAATCATGACGTCATCATGATGTCAGAATTATTCTAATACTTTTTCCTATGTCCTTTATTTACTAGTTAACATTGTTATTAGTTAATTAGTTATTTTCTAAAGGCTCTTGTTTATTGCTTGCCAAAACTCATGGCTGTTTAGTCCAACTAGCCGTTGGGATGTGACTACCAACGGCTAGTTGCTTTTCCTGTGGCTGGTTTGTTCTATATTAACAAACAAAGCTTCCTTTGTAATAACTTACCTTTTTCACTTAATGAAATAAACAAGTTATTTCTCTTCTCTACTCTTTTACTTCCGCTCTTACACATACAAAAAAACTCCAACATGAAAAGAGACTCCCCATTAGTCTTTTATAATTTATTCCACGTACAAATTATACGTCGACTATGTACACACAGAACATGTGGTAATATATGTAGTATGTACCTATTAATCAAGGAGACAAACTTCCGATACCATTTCAATACACGCCATTTGGCAAAGACTATCAGTTATAAAATTGTACAAAGCTCAGTTCACATGGTTTATAAAAATATTCATTTAATCCTTTTTGTTGAACAATCTTTTGCATATGTAAAAGGAGTTCCACATGCTACAAGTAGAAAATTTCAATGGTGTTTAGGCTGGGCAGTGCCAATTAGACTGTGATGTGAAACCCAACCTTGTATCAAGCCTATCCATTTTAAGTGAATGTCATGTTTTACAAAGTTTCCTCTAACTAAATATTTGACAATTACTAAACTTGATTTCTACACATATAAGCCTTCTAGTTGATAGTACTTTCAGCGAGCTTGTAAAATAAACTGCTTGATCATTCTCATAAGCACTCACTTAACTAGGGTTTGATTTAGGAAATAGGGGATTGAGGAGAGGAAATTGGAGATTGAGAGAGAGGAAGACAAGAGGAGAGAAAGCAGAGATTCTATTAATGTCCAAAGGTGAGGATTACAAGCAAAGAGCTCGGCTTATATAGAGCCGACTCAACTACTAACTAACAGTAACTAATTTCAAAATGATGTCATCAACTAACTTCTTTCCGCACACACTCTAGGTTCCCGACATCACCCTCCCCTTTTAAACATCCTTGTCCTCAAGGATATAGAAAAAATTCTAAACCAAACCCCAAATAGGCAAATATACTATTTCCCACAACAACCAAAAATACAAAATCAAACATCCCATTATCCCACATCCCATTGTCTCCCATTATCAACATTCTCATTATCACTATTGCTAGTATCCTCTTTTCCCACTCCTTCAAAACCATCCTTGTCCCCAAGGATGTAAACGAAAAAAAAAAAAAAATGGCACATAGACCCGGATCCCAAACAAAATTTCTAGGATAGTAACCCCTACTAAAACAACAATTTTGTGACCACTTGAAAGTATTTCTTCATGGACATGAAATGAGCTGTAAGGCATCCATACACTAAAATTCCCTTTGAACTCGTGAATCGCTCTCTTCAATAACCAAACGGGTTCAAGATTATCTTTATAGGCATTAGAAATGGTCCAGCCGTCATCAAATGTGAACCCATACTTTGTTGTAATAAAACGTTGGCGGATACAACTTTTACCATTGCACCGAGTTGTGAAAATATGCTAGCAACTTCTTGACGGATGCCCCAAGTTTCTTCAGCGATTACGACACTTGAATCGCTAAGTCCGTTGGAAAACTGATCCAGGACCTCCTCCTCCCAACTTGTCCGAAAAAAAAAAATTTAGTTGCACTCTGCAACCCTTTGAATCCGATTGCCACCAGAGAACCCTCAATTTTCTTTCCATATCCACCAACCCTCATTTTATGCCTATGAATTACACATGCAATAAGCCCCAAAATGGCCACAAAGAAGAACAAAGATGTGCCAAAACAACACCTATCCTCGTATTACTTTTGCCACTCAAAACCGCAAAGGAAAAGACACCGACGTTAATCATTTTACCACTTTCATCACCAACAGAGTATTGTTGTAAGTTCAATAGCTCAACAAGACCGTCCGTGATGGTGATTTGGGTAATATAGATCCTCTCTTAATCACTTTTTATGATTTTCATAACCAAGACTCAAAATATGCTCATGAAAATTACACCCATGGATTTCCCTTCCTTTGCCTAAAACGAAAACCATAGGCTCACGTAAACACTACCCTTAATCCCATCGGTGTATGTGAGTCTAGCGTTGTAGTCCTATCCCAAGCAAAAATTGATTTTGCCGAGCTAAAGGGATGATGGGGATGACAAGTCTGTCTTTGCATCAATTGGTTCAACATACGTGGAAACCACTATTGCCTCAACGTTTTGTCTTGGACCCAATAGACATAACTATAAAATATATAATGCATGACTTTGTCTTGGCCTTCCATTTTCACATAAGCGACAAGTACTTCAACAGGACATACCCCACAAAATCAAGCACACCATTGAGCTTAATATTTCTAAATAAATTGCGCAACCTACACCATATAGAAGAAGCAACATAAGGCGCTCACGGATCGAATAATGCTCATATGGTACATAAAGCTACTCTCCGGATCGAATATGAACCTCAAAATCTCACCCAACCGAGTTCAAGTGTCAAGTCCGGGAACTAACATGAGATGTGAAATATTGATCGACACTTCTCATTATTCCGCTCAATCAAGTTTGTTCGGGCATTTTGTCAAACGTGGGTAGCCGACTTTTACACTTATCCTTTTCAACGAAGGAAAGTCGCTCCAATTCGACAACCAAGCGATTATCGCCTTAGTAGGAGATGAATCATCCTTCCTTCATCTCCAAACAAGGAACCCGTGAGAAAACAAGTGTAGAACCGCCGAACTGGACCGGTCATCTCATCGAACACTTGATAGGCAACCTTCACAACTTCTATCTTTGATGGAAATATCTCTCACCTTTCTTCATCAATGAATTTCAGAAATGAATTAATCACAAAATTGGCTCACTCATTTTGTCAAACACCTTGCGCTCTGCATTTGGTGAGACAATTTTTCCAGATCACCTCTATTTGCATCGCTTTACATCATCATCGTTACTCTCGTACAATGTCATCATAAGAACTAATATCCTCTCGATCTATGCGGTGTAGGCACCAGCCCCGCACCTAATACAACAAAGCAGGAGCTTGAAAGATGTATCTCGCTCTTATCAACATTCTTCAACACCGCTTTCATCACTTGCATGAGAGATTCATATTGATTCTCCATCTTCTTATCAAATGAGCCTTGAATCTCCCAAATCGAAGGTTCAGATTCACGCCGAATTCGTCCAATCGATGGAACTCATCACTCATCTTGTTTGGGACAATCCGCAATTCTTCGATGGATTTAGCGACCATGGATACCGAGCAGGATTATATGTTCTTCGATACCGGATGTTAAGCACTCGGCTTAACTAGGGTTTGATTTAGGAAATAGGGGATTGAGGAGAGGAAATTGGGGATTGAGGAGAGGAAGACAGTAGGAGAGAAAGCAGAGATTCTATTAATGTCCAAAGGTGAGGATTACAAGCAAAGAGCTCGGCTTATATAGAGCCGACTCAACTACTAACTAACATAACTAATTTCAAAATGATGTCATCAACTAACTTCTTTCCGTACACTCTAGGTTTCCGACACATTCAATAAGAATCTGAACTTGATTACAATCGACCTATGACAATTTACATTTTCAAATTGGTAGTGACCACTGAATATGTTTAGATGAGGCTTGCATTGGAAAACAGACCTGATGATTTCAATCATAAAACTTTAACTTCAAAAGCATTATTAGATGACTTTAAAAAGCTTAAAACATGTAACTGGAAAACAGCATAAGATGTTTTGCTGCAAAATAAACCTTTATAGACTTATAACCTCATATAATAGCTCAATATGTTAGCAAGTGTGAATTAAGCATGTATATTTATCCTTAAATGCTCCATTGCGTAAGGGCTTGCAAACATGTGGGCAAGAAGCAATAGGAGTAGAGTAGACATGCAATTTCGGTAGAGTAGAAGCAAAGTATTGGCGTTTTTCCATTTTTTAATTTTTTTTTATAAATGGGGCAGCATTGAGAGGTGAGTCGGCAATGGTATCATGGTATCAGAGTAGCAGACCTTGGATCAAACCTCAATGCTTCCATGTTTCCTAGAGGGAAAAATAATAATGCACTACTGCCTACTGCTATTAGTACTGCTCAAATAAATCTGTTCTGCACCTCCGGTGCATCAGCTTTTGGGAAGAAGTACAATTTGCACATGTATACAATCTGACAGACATCGTTCCTCTCACTGCACTATCCATTACCTATACATGTTTGGGTCATTGACATCACGAAGCCAGAGACAACGTAATCTTAACCCAAAATCAAAAGCAAAAAATAGCAAATAGAGTGAATACATATTAGAAATTGATAGATTAAGACTGACCTTATAGCACATCCAACTTAGTACTTTTGAATCGTTCAGCCTAAAAAACTTTGTGGATCCAATTTCTGCGCATAGATAAATCGTATTGGTACTGACAGTGAAGCATAAAGCAGACATGCTGATAAACAAATAACAACGATAAGGGATAAGAAACAAGCACTTCATACCAATATCACACAACAGCACAATCTTAACGATATGTTACAATCCTGTTATCAAAAATGCGTTGCTTACCTCATCTGCTTTTCAAAATTAAACAAACAAAAACAAGCAAGGAAACACCAACAACCACATAGTGAAGGAGGGATGGAATAAGTTTTCAACCAAGGTTATCAAGGGGGTAAAGAGGACCAGGAAGGGTCATGTGATAACAGATATTACAGTAAGGTTTAGGGAAAATAGTGATTAGACAATATATACTACCTTTAATATCACAAACTACTGGCATCTGCTTGTCAGCAATGTTTATCAAATTTCGATAAGCAGGATATCCATCAACATAAATTATCTCATCCAACTGCCTAAACTTCCCATCATCTTCTCCTTTCTGGATATGAGCAAAACAAGTCAGAATGCGGTACAGATTAGTACAGTTTCACTCTTTACATCTTGAGTAAAAAGCACATACAAAAAACAATAACCATACTCTACATTTTTCTCCTTTTTGACAATTAAAGAGAATTTAAGCAACACAAGGTGAATCACAGAGCATGCTCAATATTTTTTATCTGAAAGAATACATGGATAAGGCAACAAGAGTCGTACAAAACATAATTAACAGTACAGCCAAGAAACATGTTATATGGTTCTTGTAGATGGAAAGTAAGCATTTAAAGGTTTTGGTATGTGTGGAGTTTTGGTGTATTATGATCCTATTTAGTTTGCTTCCCTTTTTAGTGTAACTAGTTAAGCTTAAACTAGTTTAGTGTGTACAGTCTGCACTGTACACTAGCCGTTAGTGGCATGTACTTTTATAGCCGTTGGAGGCCCCTTATATATAGGGGGGTTCTATTTGGACCCCCCTATTTACTACTTGCACCCATTTACTACTTGTACCACAAAAAATTACTTCGGGCACCACATGATTTTTTATATAGGGAAGTCAGTCACACTGATGTTCCTTGTGGAACACCAACGTCAGTCACAGTGACGTTGGTGTTCCACAACGAACACCGATGTGGCGACGCTCCTATATAAAAAAGTGTTAAATCTTAGAACGCCACCATGACTTTTTCATCGGTAGTTTTAGTGGCATACCAACGCCGTGACACCGACGTTGGTATGCCACCAGGAACACCGATGTGAGTGACGCTTTTTTCACACCGAAAAAATATTCATTAATGTGGTGCAAGTAGTAAAAAGGGGGGTCCAAATAGAACCCACCTATATATATTGTAATTCTCACACTTATTATACCCGATAAGTGTTAATGATCAATAAAATCTCTCTTTCTCCCAATCTTATTCTTCTATTTCTCTAATTATCTACATGGTATCGGAGCGGTGATCCATCAAAATCAAGCTAAAAATCTTCAAATTTTCTCGAAAAATTCAAATTTCAGAAAATTTTCTCAAAATGGCACATGATTCATCCTCGGATGTTAACTCGAGGAAGAATCAAGTTTGAATCCTTCCCGAACATCGAGCCATCAATGTTGTCATTATCTAGTCACACATTAAATGGTGACAACTTCGATTCGATGAAGAAAGGGAGTATTCTCGAGTCAAAACCCCCTCATCACTCAAGGCTATGGTGGTGATATCAAATATAAAGAGAGCAGGAGAAAGCTATGTTAAAGAACATCACTCCTACTCTCCATGAAGGCGATACCATGGTCACAAAGTCTCTTGGTGTGCAAAACAACAAACCTGATTGTCAAATTACTAAGGAGCAAATTGTGGACTTAAAAGGCTTCTAGCTGCTCAATGTTCACAAGCCCATCCTTCCATGCACAATTCAGTCTGTGTTTTAATGCATATCTTTGGAACTTCAATCATTAAGAACCTCTGGATTGTGGATTTCGGTGCTTCCAACCACATGACTGGAAATCGTAATTATTTGCCGATATACGTGAAGTGCAAAAATCTCCATAATATAAGGATTGCAGATGGTTCTATTTCCGAGTTTATGGAGCAGGGGATGTGAGGTTTTACAGAGAATATAACTCTGAATAATGTTTTATATGTTCCTAAACTAGAATGCAACCTTCTATCTCGTAAAAAGGATCACAAAGGACTCAAATTGCATTGTCTGTTCCATCCTAATGGCTGTAAATTTCGTGAGTTGAATTCTCTGAAGGAGATTGCTAGTGGTAAAACTCACTCGATCTCTATATTCTCAAAAGCTGTCTTCACCGACAAGTTCTTTGATGAGATTCTAAAGGCCTTGCTAGTAGTAATAGATTCCGGGAAATTCTTGCAATCAAATTATGATGTTACATTATAGACTGGGACATCCTAATTTTGCTTATATGAAGAAGCTGTATCCTAGTATGTTTAATGAGAAAATCATTTCTGAATTACATTGTGGAGTGTGTGAATTAGCTAAACACACGAGATCTGTGTATCCTACTGGAGGTTATAAACCTTCTACTCCTTTCTCACTGTTCCACAGTGATATTTGGGGACCTTCAAGACAAACCACATCAACTCTGGAAAAGATGGTTTGTTACATTCATTGATGATCACAAAGAGGTAACATGGTTGTTTCTCTTAAAGGAGAAATCGAAGTTGGTACTATATTCAAATCATTCTATGCTATGATTGAAACTCGGTTTAGTACAAAGATTAAAGTCATCAAAATCGATAATGGCAAAGAATACTTTGAACATAGTCTCAACTCCTTTTTCTCAAAAAAGGATCATTCATGTTAGTACTTGTGTTGATACACCCCAACAAAATGGGGTGGCTGAGAGAAAAAACAGACACCTCTTGGAGGTGGCAAGAAGTATCATGTTTACAATGAAGGTTCCAAAATTTCTATGGGGTGAAGTCACATGACAAAGAACTTATCTCATTAATAGAATGCCTTCAAGAGTTCTCAATTTTAACTCCAATGGATGTTCTAAAAGAGCACTATCCACGAGTTTCACCTTTTGGCAATATTCCTCTAAGAGTGTTTGGATGCACATGTTATGTGCATGTCCACTCACAACACAGAGGAAAGCTTGATCCTAGAGCTATAAAGTGCATATTTGTGGGATATTCCCCCACTCAGAACGGCTATAAGTGCTATTGTCCTACATCAAAAAAATGTACAACACTATGGATGTGACTTTCCATGAAAATCAGCCCTTCTACAATCATGAAGGTCGTGGGAGAATTTCAATGAATTTAATCAAGTATGGAATACCAATATTCCATACTATGATAATCAAAATGAGGAAACCCCGCTCCTTCATGAAAAAAGAAATGATCCTATTAACACCATCGAAAATGTACATGACTCGATCATGAACAACATAAAGATCGAAACTGTGAATGGAATGAAAATGTTCCTAATCCTAGTGTAATTGTATACACTAGAAAAGGAAAGCTATTATACGTAATCCCGAAATATCAGATGATGACACTTATGAATCACATGATCCTACTGAACAAAGTTCTGAAAAATCAGAAACTGATGGAACCACATCTGAAAGTTCAGAAAATGAAATAATTGAAGATGAGGTCGATGATAGACCCATTGCTCAAAGAAAGGCAACTGAAAAAGTGTACAAATTTATCCCTTTATACAACTTTCTTTCATACAATAATCTTAGAAAAGGGGATGCTGGTCTGATCTGTAGTTTGGATAAAATCCAAATTCCAAGGACTATCAATGAGGCTTTTAACTCTCCTGAGTGGAAAAAGGCTGTTGAAGAAGAGTTCAATGCTCTTTGCAAGACAAATACTTGGAGAATCACTACTTTACCCCCTGGAAAGAAACCAGTTGGGTGTAAGTGGATATTTTCCATAAAATGCAATGCTGATGGCACTCTTAACAAATACAAAGCTAGACTTGTAGCAAAAGGTTTCACACAATCCTATGGGATTGACTATCATGAAACCTTTGCTCCAAATGGCAAAACTTAACACCATAAGAGTGTTGATAAGCATTGCAGTTAACCTTGATTGGCCCCTACATCAACTGGACATAAAAATGCCTTCCTAAATGGGAATCTTGAGGAGGATGTGTACATGCACATTCCTCCAGGATTTGAAAAATTAGGAAAGGCTGGTGAAGTGTGCAAGTTGGAAAAGGCACTGTATGGCCTGAAACAATCTCCAAGAGCATGGTTTGGAAGATTTTCCAAATTTGTCATCAAGCATGGCTTTGTTCAAAGTCATGCAGATCACACTCTGTTTATAAAATCCACTAACACAGGGAAATTGACCATCCTTGCTGTTTATGTGGATGATATTGTTATCACTGGAAATGATCCAAATGATATTATATCTATGAAAAATGCAATGGCTTGTGAATTTGAGGTAAAAGATCTAGGAAGTTTGAAATACTTCCTGTGGATGGAAATCTCAAGAAATTCGAAGGATTTTATGTCTCAGAGGAAGTATACACTTGATTTGTTAAAGGAAATCGGGATGTTAGTCAGAAACCGGTGACACTCCAAAGAGAACTGAGTTTAAAGCTTGGAAAAGAGAAAGACAAATTCCTCCAGGTTAATAAGGAGATGTATCAAAGACGGTGGGCAAACTTATCTATCTATCTCACACTGCAGACTGATATTTGTTTTGCGGTTGGATTGGTGAGCCAAAGACATGCACAACCCAACCTGAAAGACACATGGAAATCGTGGAGCAGGACCTTAAGATTCCTCAAGAAGAATCCAGGCCTGGCGGTTGCATTTTCGAAAGGGAATTCAAATGAGTTGAAGGTCTTCACCGATGCCGATTATGCAGGGATAAATCGATATGAGATCAACATCAAAGCATCTGCACTTATGTTTGGGGCAACTTGGTAACATGGAGAAGCAAAAAGCGAGGATGTGGTGTCAAGAAGCGATCTTTGAATCGAACTTAGAGCATCGGCTTTGGGAATTTGTGAAGGTTATGGCTAAAAAGGTTGATGCAAGACCTAAAGATGGACAATGGCAAACCTATTCAAGTCTTGTGTGACAACATATCTACCTGTGCATGGCTGAAAATCCAGATTCAACATGACAAGACAAAGCATGTGGAAGTTGATGTGCACTTTATCGAGAAAAGGTGGATAGGAATGAAATCTCACTCAATCATGTTCCATCCAGAGATCAAGTAGCGGACATCCTCACCAAACTGCCTCCAATCAAGTTTTTCAACTCCTACATTCCAAGCTTGGTTGCATTGATATCTACAACCAACCTTGAGGGGAGTGTGGAGTTTTGGTGTATTATGATCCTATTTAGTTTGCTTTCCTTTTTAGTGTAACTAGTTAAGCTTAAACTAGTTTAGTGTGTATACGATGCACTCAGTACACTCAGCCGTTAGTGGCATGTACTTTTATAGCCGTTGGAGGCCCCTTATATATATTGTAATTCTCACACTTATTATACCCGATAAGTGTTAATGATCAATAAAATCTCTCTTTCTCCCAATCTTATTCTTCTATTTCTCTAATTATCTACAGTATGCAACTTGCTCGTTTACTAAGAGATTGCACAGAGTAAGTCATCAGAAGTATCATACCACATTCTTGAAGTTAGACGTCAGTAAAACTTCAGCATACCTTCATCCGCGCTTCCTCAAAGATGGGCAAGAGAATGAAGACTGGATCAACTGGAGTGGCAGTATATAAGCGTCCATCTGTGTAGAATAAAAATAAAAAATCTCATAACAAAGTCAATTCATGGTTAATCAGTTAAGGTAAAGTGAAGACTTCAATTAAAAAATTAGAGATCTCGCTGCTATCATCCAATTGGTGAATAGCCTTCATTCCCTACTACAAAATGATTGACTTGGTAACACTAAATCAACATTCACGAGAGACTAACAATCCAATAGCACTTTATGGGGATACTACTGTCCAAAGCATCCCATTCATAATAATTGACTAAAGATTTGTTGAGCTATTTCATGACTTCGTAAAGAGCAGCCAAGCTACCAGAAGCTCCTGCGATGCACTGGGTCTGGTGAAGGGTCACAGCACATTTGGACAAATGAGAAAGAGTTGCAATACATTGGTGCCTCCTTGATAGTTGATAGACAAAGATGTGTAACTCAGTAAACATTAAAAAAGAAATAAAAGAAATAAAAAATTAAACAAAAAAAAAGAAATTCTGATTGTGACTGCTCTGGCATGAAGGGAGCTAATGTATGCAAGAGGTACTTAGTTATGGATGAACTAGAGGAGCATTGGAATTCATCATCAAGCATCACTCACAACAAATATAAACTTCATCAACAGCAAAACAAAGATGCATGCATACTCTGATTCAAGCAATGTTAACTACATCAATTTCAATCATGTGAACAAAAGGGGAACTGAATAGAACGAGCTTCTTTTCTCCAAATTGGAGACAACTACACGAAGTTTGTAAACAAGGTAACATATTAAGGCAAAGTAAAGTGCTCATTACCCTAAGTTGCCTGTAAGTAATCTAATTTTCTTTTTCTTTCTTACTGTTGGGAACTTAAAATTTCATCATATTATCACACATCCTTGGATCTACGAGTTGTGCATTGGATATTATACTCAGAATGACTATAAGCAGCTTTTACTGTTAATACTTAAAAAGCAATTCTTTTTTCAATTTTACGCGAGTGACATGTATGTAGCTGTTGTTGACACTGGCCACTTTTCTGTAGAGCCAGATGATGATGCAAAAACCAACAAAACGCAAAATATATCTTGATACCGAAGACATTCCCACACATATATCATGCACTTCTGATTGGGTACTTTGCATAGCTTATAAATTGGACAATAGGGTGCAAGATTTTTCAGTTAATCCAATTTTCTTCTGAATATGAACTAAAAAATAAACATTATTGCAGGGTTTAGAGATTTAAGTGAATAATCATTATAAGTCCATAGTAATCCAAAATTAGTGAACATAAGAAGTCACAAACACCTAATTCAATTCTTGACTACTCATGGAAGCTGTCCCTGAACCTGAAATGCTGGCAATATAATGGTAGAAATTTTTAACATTATTACCTTCGCAAACATAATCACCCAAGAACCATGACCCGTAAGATTGCTTAAACCAGTGAATTTCTAGAAGACCATCGTCGACAAGGATATAGCATGTGGTATTTCCTGTTGAAATAGAGCAAGATCTTAAGAACGTGCAGGATAAATCAAATCACACGAGGACTACAATACAGAAAAGGAGAAAATACAAAAATTACAATAGCCAATGGGGAAGATTGAAAAGTGAAGCAAAATTTCACATCGTAAATTTGAAAATACATCTCAAAAGAAGGCTAAATGAGATTGAAAGTAAATAGACAACCCGTTCGCTATAAGCTGCGAGGACAAACTCATTGAGCTTTCTTCTTCAGAGATGGTTGAAGAGTACAAGGCGCAAATCACCAAGTAATTTTACTGTACGCAAACTAGGATGCTAGGCACTGAAGAATTAACAAATTAGCCGAGGATTACCAGATTTGGGATGCCGAAGCGACAGAAAATGCCGCACCCCTTCTTGTGCAGCGTGATCTGCAACACAAAAAGCTTCAAACTTTCATAATCTTCAAAGTTCAAACACAAAACATATCCACAATGTGAATTCAAATTCACTTGGTACATCAGGTACAAGACATTATGGGCTTGTTGGAGCACATGTACATAGGAATTTGGGAACTGGTTGGAGTTATTTGGGATAGGGGAGGGCAGGGAGGAGTACCTGGACCAATAAGGACACGTAACTCTTCAGCACCTTCCCACCATGCCATGGAACCTAAAAAATGTACGACCTACAGCAAGGGAATAAAGAAAATATAGTCATTTCTTGTCAAATTCATATTAAATTACTCATTTACAACAAAATAAATACAAAGTTGTGAGCTGATCTGAAATGATACACCTGCTATTCGCTTCTCAAAAACACTGTAATGCATATTTATTGACCAGAAGTACGAAGAAACTAACTTTATATTAGCTAAAATTTAATTCAGGAAACAAGTTCGGTATATATGAACCCTAAACCTTAGAACGTAAAAATGCTGCTGCACTTTCGACAAGGTATGAAGTCCAGCGGCTTCCCGACAATGAAACGAGCTCCTGCGTCGACGCGGTGCATACGCTCTAGTCCACAGTGGCTACCGAGCGCGCACATTCACTGACAATGGCGGGAATTAGCAGGGGCGGAAAATCCTTTTGAATTTTTTTTTTTTAAATACTTCAAACGTTTGTGAAATTGGCCCCACGTTTTGATTTTTCGTTTTCTTTTTTTTCTCCAAAGACAAAGCTTTATTAAAACTGAAACACCAAACCTCACAAACACGGCAGAAGCCGCACTACCACACGGCAAAAGCCGTACTACAACGCAACCCTAGCCGCACTACCAAAACCAAAACAAACAACAAACTAGACACACTACAAGACTTTACTGCCAAAGCCCAAAGTACTTAGGACAAGCTTTGACAAAAGGAAAGCCCATATGGGCCCCACATTTTGATTATACGCATCTTTTTAACAAATTTTTTATTTTGAGAAACTTTTTAACAAAATTTAGCTTGCGTTATTATTTGTACCATAGTTAATTTATATAAGTTTTGTCTAGAAAGACAAATTAATATATTTATTGGATATTTGTTTATAAGACTTAAGTTTGAGTATTTAATAGGCATTTTTAACACACTTAAATCTTATTTGGTTATAAGGACAATTTTTTTTCTAACTTTCCCATATTACCCTTTCCTAACAGTGCGCGTTCTTCCTCTGCCTTCTTCATCGCGTTCCTCTTCTCCATCCTCTTGGCTTCTCTTCCAGCCGCATCTGCTTGCACTTTCTCCGTTACTGTACTACTGAAACCAGGAATCGAGCTCTCTAATTTCTCATATACTTGAGTGCTAAGGTCACGATACGTATTCAGTAATATGCTATCCTCTCTTTCTAATCTCCTGCTTCGAATTCGTCTTCTCCGGCTGGAATTATTGCTCGCATTGTCAGTCAATCGGAGGCTACTCCTCAGTCGAGGTCTTCTGCTTTTGATTCTTTGGATTTTGGTTTGATTTTGCTTGCTGTAGCAAGTGAAAATCCTGTCGTTGTGGATGCAATTGTTGCTCCTCCTCCCATGACCAGTAACCCCAAGGTTTTGCAGCGTTTTGCTGAGCAAGCTGCTGCTAGTCGTATAAATGTTGCTCAGCCCGATACTTCTACAATGAAGTTGAAGTCCGGAAAGCTTTTGGTTGCCTTTCAGTCTTCAAAGATTTGCTCTTTGACCTCCAATTTAGCTGCTGCACCTGCTGTTGGTCCTGCAACTCAGGTTTTAATTTGTCCTTCTGTCTTGGACCCTACTTTGAAGCCTTATGTTGATAGAATAGTTTTAGAGCCTGTTTCTAATCCTGTGTTAACCTCTTTTGTTGCTTCTGGTGTTGTGGAACAAGCTGTTACTGGTAATTTGGTTGTTCCTGTTTGTAACTTAGTGGAGCAATCTACTGGTTTCATATGGATGAGGATTAAAGAAAGTTGTTTGGCTGTGAAATACGGTCACTGATTGGATTTCCTTAGTTTATGCCTTGTAGCCAGAATGAGGTAGCTATGGATGTTTACGGACATAATGATTGAAATGGTCGGAAATGGTTTGATGCTCGGTGATGATGCAATACAAGTAGTTACTCCAAAGATTGGAGATCTTTGATGTAGGAATGTCATACAATGTAGAAGCCCACGATTTTAAAATGTCTCATAATATGTATAATCTTGTCATTGTTTTTTAGGATGATTTTTAGGAATATTCGCAATTTAATTCATTGAAAAGAAGTTGAATTTGTAGTTCCTTTGTGACAATGTTGCATTTACCTCTCCGAGTAACGGTTAAGCAAAAGATTTATATGAATACAAGACATCTTTGCAATAGTGAACTTGCTAGGTGATGCATTCTTATCTTATAAAGATAACTTTTCCGTATATGGAATTGTCGATATGTTGCGGTGATACTTTTGAGATTTGTCTTCACCTTTTACCGAGATTTGTGTGGCTAAGCTCTTGCAAGATTTCAAGCCTCACGGATCACGTTCATCGAGATTTGTTTGTTCTTGTCAAGTGTTACTTGACAACACGGTTAGTCCCCTACATTAAGGTTGCATTTGAGGTTAATGGGTTACTTGACAACACGGTTATTCGGTCTTTGTCAATGAATGTTTAGATGTTTGCAACTCAACGATCCTTTGCATTTACTCAAGATGAAATGAAGCCTGATTTTTCTTTGTGTAAATGCAACTTGATATGAAGTGATACTGCTTTTGGTCTTAAAAAGCGTCACGAAGATAAATTGACAAGATTTTATTTTGATACTGTATGTTCTTTTACTGGATTATTTTCTCATTTCTAGCATATGAGCTAAAGGTTTGAACTGGTAACTGTTGTTGCTGTATGAGTTTGATCAATAATAGGCTAATAGCTTAGCTGCGTTAATTGAGCAACAAATGAGCTCGAAACTATCAGTTTAGCGTTGGGCGGTGTGTATCTTGGACGAGTTTTTTTTTTGAACGCTAAAGAGACATCGCGGTTAGTGACCACCCCATTTGTACTTTCTTTCGATGTCACTGCATTTTTACAATTAGAGAAATGACGCGGTGACATTGATGTCACTGTATATGCAATTTGATACACAAATTTGGTAATTTTGTAAAATAAGTGTAGTGTCATTCACATTAGGGGTGTAATCGAGCCGAGTCGAGTCAAGTTGATACTACCTATGGCTCGAGCTTGACTTGACTAAAAAAGTTTGGGCTCGATCGAGCAATGAAAAGGCAAGATCGAACTCGACTCACTAAGTACTCGATATAACTCGACTCGGCTTGTAAGCTCGATTATATTCTTAGAATTCATTTACTTTTAAATAAAATATAACAAGATCGAGCTCGACTCGTCTAATACTCGACTTGAATAATACTTTTGAATTACAAAAACAATATTTATAATAAATTTATAAATACAATTATTTAAATAATTATTTAAATAAGCTCGATTAGCTCGTGAGGTATTCGATTAGTATATTTTAAAACTTGAGATCGGCTCGATTAATTATTCTAATAGCTCGACTCGAGCTCGACCTAGAAAAAAACCGAATTGAGTCAAACTCTCTTGCGAGTCGAGTACGAGTAGCTCACGAGTAGCTCGGCTCACTTACAACCCTAATTCACATGTCACTTCATCGTCAAATGTCAATGCATCAATCACATGTCACTGCATCGGCGTCGATTTTATGGAGAAAATTTCAATTTTCAGAAGTAAAGTTGTATGAGCAAAAATCAAATGTCACTGCATCGGAGGTGGTCACTGCATCGCGGTGGTCAATGAATCGCGGTGATGAATGCATTGTGGTGGTCATCTGATCGCAGAGTCTCTGTGATCGGGAGAGGTCACTGCATCGCGTGTCTCTCGCATCGGGGTCTCTGCATCGCGGTGTCACTTCATCATTGTGTGTCTCGTGATCGTGGTGTTTTCGCATTGCGGTGTCATTTCATCGTCGCGATGTCTCTGATCGTCAAATGTTATAACATCGCGGTGTCTCGCGTGATCGTCAAATGTTATAACATTGCATTGTCTCTACGCCGCGGTGTCACTTCATCTCGGTGTCTCTGCGATCGGGGGTGGTCACTACATCGCGGTGTCTCTGCATCGGGGGTGGTCACTGCATCACGTGTCTCTGCATCGCGGTGTCACTTCATCGCGGTGTCTCTAAATCGACGTGTCTCTGCATCGCGGTGTCAATGCATCGCGGTTGTCAATGCATTGGGTGTGGTCTCTGGATCGTGATGGTCGTTGCATCGGGGTGGTCACCGATCGCGATGGTGAATGCATTGCGGTGGTTAATGCATCGCGGTGGTCAATGCGGTGTCTCTGCATCGGGGGTGGTCACTGCATCGCGGTGTCTCTGCATCGCGGTGTTTCTACATCGATGTGGTCAATGCATCGGGTGTGGTCTCTGCATCGTGGTGGTCGTTGCATCGGGGTGGTCACTGCATCGCGGTGGTTAATGCATCGCAGTGGTCAATGCGATGTCTCTGCATCGCGGTGTCTTTGCATCGTCAAATGTCATAATATCGCGATATCTCTGCAATGCGGTGTCTCTGCAATGCGGTGTCACTTGATTGCGATGTCTCTGCATCGCGGTGTCTTCTCAACGCGGTGTCACTTGATCGCGGTGTCTTTGCGTCGTGGTGTCAATTTATTGCGGTGTCCCTGCATCGAGGTGGTCGTTGCATTGGGGTGGTCATCGCGGTGTCACTTCATCGCGGTGTCTCTGCATCGACGGTGGTCACTGAATCGCGGTGTCTCTACAGCGGGGGTGGTCACTACATCGAGGTGTCTCGCGATCGGGGTGGTCATCGATCATTGTGTCAATTCATCGAGGCGTCTCGCATCGCGTGTGTCTGCGTGATCGACGGTGTCTCGCGGTGTCTCTGCATCGACAGTGGTCACTGCATCGTGGTGTCTCTGCATCGGGGGTGGTCACTGCATTGCGGTGTCTCTGCATCGAGGCATCTCTGCATCGCGGTGTCTCTTCATCGTGGTGTCTCTACATCGAGGTGGTCAATGCATTGGGGGTGGTCATTGCATCACGGTGGTCGTTGCATCGGGGTGGTCAATGCATCGCGGTGGTCAATGCGGTGTCTCTGCATCACGGTGTCACTTCATCGCGATGTCTTTGCATCCTCAAATGTCATAATATCGCGATGTTTCTGCAATGCAGTGTCACTTGATCGGGGTGGTCGTTGCATCGGGGTGGTCAATTGATCGCGGTGGTCACCGGTAAAAAAAAAAACACACCGTCTCGGCGTCCTAGAAAAAAAAAAAAAAAAATTCAACGTCTTTCTTGCTCCAAAAAAAAAGAAAAAAAAAACCATATTCAGCGTCTTCCCTGCTCAAAAAAAATAAAAATTAAAAACCACATTCAGCGTCTTCATTGCTAAAAAAAAAAAAAAAAGAAGCGTCTCTTCCTTTTTATTTTTATTTTTATATTTTTCCTTCATTAAGGGTATTTGAGTCTATCTATCTAATTTGTGTCCTTATAACCAAATAAGATTTATTAGTGTCCTATTTACCTAATTAAGTCTATTTTGTGCCCTTTTGTACCCTTGCCCCTTTATTTATTAGGCTACAAGGAAATGAATTATTAATTAGGACAAAACCTAATTAAAGTTATCAAAATACCCTTTTTCCAAACAAAAAAAATGGTCGTAGCCCGTTCATGTACGTTCTAATTAAATAAAAAATGGCCGTCTGTACGTTCACTTCCCTTTCCGGCAACCATGGCCGCCGCCCCCTCCTCCTTTGGTGCAGCCTACTCTTACCTCTCCAACCCCACTGCCATGGTCAAAGCCTCCTCCCATCCGACGTCCTCACCTATACCCAACAAATTCCGACAACCCGCAAATAACGAACCTCCGGCAACCACGCTTGCATCTGCGGTTTACTCCGCCGGACCTCATCCGTCCCCACTGACCACAAAGAAGGCCTATGTTCACGACGCAAAAATCGGAGAGTCCTTCAACTCCGATCAAAAATCCGTGGCTATTGTTCGCCATGGATCAAATCCGAGGTCGCCGCTTCATTTGCTCCGCCCATCGCCCAACCGAGTCAATTTCCGGCCAGAAGGCACTACTTTGGCCATTGCTACATGTATATTTATTACCGCCTCTTATGTGGTGAGAAAATCCGGCAGGTGGCGATCTGCCGCGGAAGTTCTGAGATGATGGCGCACACGAGTTTTTTTGAAAAAGTTTAGGGTTTAGGGTTGTTACTATTATTATTTTGTAACGTTACTACATTTTTTTGATGTACTTTATTTGTTTTATGGGCTGTTACTACTTGTTTATTGGCCGTTACTACATTTTACGGGTTGTTACTATTTCTTTTTAGGCTGTTACTACTTGGTTATTGGCTATTACTACTTTTTAATTGGATATTCTGACATTTTTTAAATTTTATTAAGATTGTTTCTTATTTGTTACTATTTATTTTCTTGCTCTATTACACTTTATCTAGCGTTACTACGTGTTTAATGTGTAAAAGGGTATTTTGTCTATTTATTATGAATTTGTCTTTTAATCACATAACGTGTAGTAACGTCATCCTGACCTATTTATGATTTTTTTTTTTTTTTTTGTTCTTCCCCTCCCCTAAAACAAAAAAAGGAGAAGAAAATAAAAGAATAAACAAAACTAATACTGCACAGAATTAACGAATTCGTCAAATAATTCAACAATTCCCGGCGTCAACTTATATGGAACTGGGCGGCATCAAATTTAGTTGTTCTAGCAGAATTTTTTTTTATTAAACAATATAAAATTAACACCAGCCACATGAAGTTCTGCTATTTAAATCTAACACCATTACTTCACCCTAATATCATAAAACACCAAATTTTTTTCTATATGAAAATCCTTCTTACCTTTTAGCAAGCTATACTAAACCAAACTCTCAAAAAACTTCAGCCAAACTTGAATTTTCTGCAGAAAACCTATAAGATCAATCCAAAATTAGATTAGATTTTATCACACGCCTCTAAACACATAAGACTACTTAATTCATGAGTTTGAATCCATCAAACCCAGTCAAGAACATAACTAGGGCTCGAAACATAGCTTAGGAAAAACTCCAACTTTCTGGTGTTGAATCGACGCTCTCTTCACGACGATTCCGTTGCTCTACTCTGATCTGAAAACCTTTAAGATCCAATTTAGAAACTGAAAGAAAATCTCTCAGCCCTAGAAACTAGCTCTCACGCCGCCTCTCTCTCACGTAGTAAGAAATTTTGATTTCTTTTAGGTTATGGGAACTAATGAGATTTATTTTCCTTAAATAGATAATCCCAAAAATAATAATTTTCTTATTATTTTCCCTATTATAAAAATTAGATTTTCCCAAATATATATATACAATTTTCGACACATATATATGTATTTATCCACAAAAACTTAACTCCAATAAAAGAAGTAAGAATAATAATATTTCGTTTTCGTAAAATAACACGTCTGTCCTTTCCCAAATCGAAATATTACATCGACACTGCGTGAAGTTACACGTTTTCTATCGATTCGACTTTTACATAATTGATTCTGTGAGAATGATACGAATATACAATGATTACATAGGAGACAACATAGAAATTAGGGGGAAGGGGCTAGAAGGACAAAAAAAATCATAAATGGGTCCAGAAGGACGTTACTACATGTTATGTAATTAAAAAGGATAAATTCATAATAAATGGACAAAAATACCCTTTTACACATTAAACACGTAGTAACGCTAGATAAAGTGTAGTAGCAGGTAAGAAAACAAATAGTAACAGCCCATAAAATGTCGTAACATCCAATGAAAAAGTAGTAATAGCCAATAACCAAGTAATAATGACCTAAAAGTAATAAACTAAAAGAAATAGTAACAACCCGTAAAATGTAGTAACAGCCAATAAACAAGTAGTAACAGCCCATAAAACAGATAAAGTACATCAAAAAAATGTAGTAATGTTACAAAAATAATAGTAACAACCCTAAACCCTAAACTTTTTCAAAAAAAAAAAAAAAAAAACTCGTGCGCCGTCATCTGCAACTTCCGGCGGCAGAATTGTCACCCCGGCGGATTTTCTCACCACATAAGAGGCGGTAATAAATATACATGTAGCGATGGCCAAAGTAGCGCCTTTCTTGGCGGAAATTGGACTCGGTTGGACGATGGGCGGGGCGATGAAGAAGGCGACCTCGGATTTGATCCATGGCGGCAGCAGTAGCCACGGATTTTTGATCGAGTTGAAGGACTTTCCGATTTTGCGTCGCGAACATAGGCCTTGCCGTGGTGGTGGGACGGATGAGGTTTGGCGGAGTAAACCGCGAGATGCAAAGCGTGGTTGCCGGAGGTTCGTTATTTGCGAGGTTGTCGGAATTTGTTGGGTAGAGGTGAGGGCGTCGGATGGGAGGAGGCTTTGACCATGGCGATGGGGTTGGAGAGGTAAGAGTAGGCCGCACTGAGAGGAGAGGAGGCGGCGGCCATGGTTGCGGAAAGGAAGTGAACGTCTGAGACGGCCATTTTTATTTAATTAGAACGATACATGAACGGGTTACGGCCATTTTTTTGTTTGGAAAAAGGGTATTTTGATAAGTTTAATTAGGTTTTGTCTAATTAATAATCAATTCTTGTAATTTAATAAATATATTAATTTGTCTTACAGACAAAAACCTATTTGTTTTATTTATATTTTCTGTTGGTACAGGCACGTGTATCTAGTTTTTCTTAGTAATTGGTTTTCATGTTGACACATGTCAGTCTAGAAAAAATAAAAGGGACCAATATCTTTTTTTCTTAGAAGAATAAACACACAGAGGTTCAGTGAATTATATACATATATGTTGAGTCATAAATCAACTTGTTGAATATATACTACAGTAGTGATACATCTACTACTCTTTCAACCACAACATCTTACACAACACAATCAACACCACATATTCTCATTGGGACCCACCACAAAAATAATTGATCACTTTAATCAAGGACTACCACACATGTAGTGGTTTGTGCACTACACACAAGTGTAGTGTGGCATATCATTTTCCTATATACTATCACATTGGACATATTTTAAGTTTTAGTGATGAGTGCAAAGGCTATTGTTATAGAGCAAAGGCAAAAAGATTTCTAGATCAAATGTATAGGCTTATTAGAGTTTGATCTTTGTATATGTTTGATCAAACAAGCATTGTAAAAGGTCGCCACCGACTTTCATCGTGAGACTGTCTAGGTCGAAGAAGGTACTGAGTCGAGTAGACTAGTTTAGGAACTCAAGATCAAGGTGAGGGGTCAAACTCAGTTATTGAAGGCTAAGGGATCAAACTTAGTATTTAAAGTCAAGGACATGGAATCGAATTTAGGGAAGTGCTGTGATGACCTAAAGCGATTACATATACCTAATGTACAAGGTCTAAGTTCCATATGTCAAGTGGTGGTTGGAACTTAGTTATGTTCAAATTGGTGTAATCTAACTTCACATTAAAAGTTCGATAAAAGGCAGATCGGTGAAGTGTTTTATAAACACAAACAAACTTCGTGATACGGTGATCGACAAGTATTTCAATGAGACTTACATACACAGAACCTCTTTGAATATATATTTCGATTTAATCAAAGATTACATTGGAAGATTACAAGGATAAGAACAGATAACAAGTCTTGATTTTGTCAACAAATCAATGGTCAAGATTAAAGGGACGTTGGAATGATTCAGAGCTTTATCCAATGGATACAAGTCAAAGGGTGGGCGATCAAAGCCCGACAAAAGAAAAGCGGCGTGTCGATTACTATGTCTGAGGACAAAAAGCAAGTCAAGATGGGGACAAATCTGAAACGGCTATGTTTGAATTTCAAACATAAGTCACAGGATTCTCTACTATAAATAGAGGACTCCTTATCCAGATACAAGTTATAAAAATTGATGAAAAACAACAATCAATCTTGAGCTATCAGATTCTTATCAAGAAATCACCCTGCTGACATTGCTGAGCATAAAGCTACTGATCCAGTAAATTCTTCAAGTGTAATCTGCTATCAAGTTACATCAAGTATACACACTTGAAGATTCCAAGTCTTGATCATTTCATCTCGATCAAAGTCTTTGAAAAAGTGAATCACTTACTTGATTCAAACTTTCTTTTACAAGAAACCTCTTGAAGACATGAGAGAAGCACTTAGGTGTCAAGATCTGTTGTTTGTGGTGGGTGGTGAAGAGGCAATCCTACCCTTCAAGGACCAATAGAATACTTTGGAGCAGAAATCCTACATGTTTCAAATATTAAGTTTGTGAAGCCATAGTTATTGGTGAAGGGACAGACGACTTAGGGATTTTTGTAACTACAACCTTAAAGATCTCAGTGAATTACCTCCAACATCACAGGAGAAGAGTGGGTGACAGGATTACACCCACACGGAACCACTATAAAATTGCCTACTTACTTTACGCATTTAGTATATTAAGCACATCAACCTCATCTGAAACTAGCAATTGAATCACACACTTACACTCTTGGGTATCTAATACTTGGTCATATTTTAACAACAAGTAATAAGGCTTAACTTGAATATATTCTGATGCAACAAATTCAGTAAAATCAACGAAATGAGACTATCGAGCGATCAAGAAAGCTCATCGAACTTCTTGAGTTTGTTAACTCCAAAAGTTTTAAGTGTTAAGTTTATTCACCCCCTCTAAACTTAACCAAGCCTTTTCAAGGGACCAACAATTGGTATCGGAGTAGTACTTATGTTCTGAAGTAATCCTACTTGTTGTGCTTGTGAAAATACTTTGTAAACTCTTTCAAGTTTCTGATTTTCAAAGCTTTGCATCATGGATAACAACCAGTATGCTAGAACTATGTTGATGTGTTCCTTAGATCGTTTTGATGAGTACAAATGTCGTATGCAGGCTTTTCTACCTGCAACACATGATGAGATGATGGATGTGCTGACTGATGGATCACTGGAGATCACTAAGTCAGTAACATGGGAACTGAAACTCAGTATGTTCCAAAGCCAAAAAGAGAATGGAATGCTGAAGATAGAAAAAGAGCAAACCTCAACAATATTGCTATTGATATCATTTACAGAACCTTGGATAGCAATATGTACATGAAAGTGAAGGATTGCGAGACTGCAAAGGAACTTTGGGATAAGTTACAATTAATCTGTGAAGGCACTGATGCTATCAAGAAAAACAAGATCAGTGTAGCCAAAAAGAAGTCTCAAGATTTCAAAATGAAACCAAATGAAACCATTGAACATATGGAGTCAAAATTCAATGCTATCATGGATGAACTCACCCTACTGAGTGTAAACTACTCAAAAGAAGAAATCAATTCTAAAATCTTAGAAGCCCTACCTGCAAAAGAAGTTTGGGAAATGAAGGTTACTGCCATAGAAGAATGAGAAGTCTACATGAAGAGGACACCTTCAAGTTATTTTCAGATCTCAAGGCTTATGAATTCAGTAAGAAACTTGTACCTGAGACTGAAAAGTAAGAACCAAAGACCACTTGCATTGGCTGCTTTGCACATCAAGAAGAATCATCGGGAGCTCAAGATGATCTACTAGATGAGATGCAAGAGCAAATTGCCTCACCGAGCAAGAATATTAGAATGATGAAAAAGCGGAAGGGGTTCTCAAGGAATTTCACAAAGAAATCTAGTGAAAAGAAGAGGAAGAATCCAAGAAAGACAATGACTACTTGTGCTTTCAATGCAAGAAACCAGGACACTTCAAACTGGTATCTGAATTGAAACAGAAAAGGAACACGATTATCGTGCTTCAATCGCAAGAAACCTGGACATTCGGACTTTGTCGGACTAGTGAAGAACAAAAATCAGCAAAGAAGACCTGGCAAAAAAGCAATGGTTGCTGATGATGAATCAGGATATGAAGTTGAATCAGAAAAAGGAAATGAATATGATGATACTGCACTTTTTGCTGATATGGAAGATTATGCTTTGATGGCAAATATGGATGAAGCAGAGGAGGTATACAGTGCGTATCTATAAACACTCTCTACGAAAGTGATTGTGAATCAACTTGTGGTTCAAATCCTAAAAATTCGACAATGAAGAAACATTGGATGCCATCCTTAATCAAGCGAGGAAAATACAATCTGGTTATGAGATTGTGAAAATGAAAAGAAGCTCTTCAAGCAGAGAGGTTGAAAGGTTAAAAGCTGAATTAAGAATTCTCAAAGAGAAAGAAAAAGAGTTTGGACAGAATCAACATAAGTCTGCTGTATATTCAGTAGCTGCTGAATCTGCTGAACAATCTAATTCTTCCACTGCATTCAAATATGGAAAGCCATATGGTGATAGAACAGGCCTTGGATTTGGAACTCAACAATCTAATAAGAGTGGATCCAGTAAAGTTACTGAACCTAGTACCAGAATTGGTCCTAAGTTTGTGCTTGCACAAGATCCAACTCCCAAAAAGGTTGCTGAGGCAGTAAAGCCTACTGAGAAGACTTCAAGGAAGCAAAATCAGAAGTCAAAAAGGTCAACAACACCTAACAAAAAGGGTAAGTCCAAGGGTAAGACTGCTGGACCTTCTAGACCTGCTGATAGCAGACCTTCTACCAAGTCTGCTGGACCACAAAAGGGCAAAAATCAGAAATATTCCAAGGATAAGAATCCTAAACCTAAAAATGTAAATCATTCTAGGGATACTTATCTTAGGGGGAAATGTAGATTATTCCATACTGATGATGATTGGAATATTCCTGCCCCTACTGCTAGAAACAATAGACATAACCATAATGCTAGGGTAAGACCTCAACAATGGAATCATCAGAGGACTCAGCAGAGGACTTATACAAGACCTCAGCAGGGACCTCATCAGACTCCACATTACAAGGCTGCTCCTAACAGACAGCAAACCTATGGTTATGTTAGTGCTTCCAACAATAGAAATCACTCCAAACAGTATTACATACCAAAAGTCCAGAAAGCATATGTGAGTCCTACACAACCAAATGTTAGACCTTATGGATGTGTATAATACATGTATGAACAAAAGTATAACACTTTTCAAAGAAGAGCTTATGGAAATTTGCCAAGGGTCATGCTTACCTTGACCACTTATGGACCCAAACAGTTTTGGGTACCTAAAATACATTAACTTTGTTTTGTAGGGTGTGCAGTACTTTGTGGTGGATGTTCAGGACATATGACAAAGAATAAGCACTGTTTGACTAATTTTGTGGCAAAGGATGGTCCAAGAGTGAATTTTGGCAACAAGAACACACCAGGATACACAAGAGGATATGGTACACTGGTGAGGAATGGATCAACTATCAGGAATGTTGCATTTGTGGAAGGACTGGACTACAACCTAAAGAGCACCGGACAATTTTGTGACATGGGCTACAAGGTCATTTATGACAAAGGCACATGTATTGTCATTAGTGAAAGAGGTGATCAAGTTGTGTTGGCTGGAAGAAGACAATAAAACATGTATGTTGTGGATTGGTCTACTGCTGTTCCAGAGACATGCCTGATTGTGCATACCAAGTCAGAACTGAATTGGTTATGGCATAAGAAGTTGAATCATCTCAACTTTGATGATATCAATCAGTTGGTGAAAAAGAAGTTGGTGATTGGTTGGCTGAGATGACATTCAAAAAGGATGCTATATGTGATGTTTGTCGCCAAGGTAAACAAACAAAGTCAAGCTTTAAGTCAAAAACAAAACAATCAACAAAAAGAGTTTTGGAGCTGATGCACATAGACTTATTTGGACCAGTAACACCAACTAGTGTAACAGGGAAGAAGTACACTGTGGTAGTTGTGGATGACTATTCAAGATACACTTGGGTAATATTCATGAACAAGAAAAGTGAAACACTTCAAAAGATGCACGAAATTTTGAAGAGATTGCAAAATGAGAAAAGTTTGTGATGAGTGAAGATCGGATCGAGACAAAGTGCGAATTCCTCAATAAAGTTATAAGAGAATATTGTGAGCAGAATTGTGTCTTTGCATCAACTAGTCTTTCTTTGGTACACCTCAGAAAAATGGGGTTGCTGAGAGAAGAAACATGACTTTGAAAGAAGCATGAAGAACTATGATATGTGAAGCATTATTGCCTGAAAGATATTGGGCTGAAGCAATTAACACAGCATGCTATACACAAAATAGGACCTCAGTGAACAAAAAGCTATTGAAGACACCTTATGAGATTTGGAATGGAAGGAAACCTAATATATCCTATTTCCATCCATTTGGAAGCAAATGTTTTATACTAAATCATAAGGAACAATTGAAGACATTCCAACCAAAATCATATGAATGAATCTTCTTGGGATATTCTTACATCGCCAAGGCATTCGAGAGTCTTGAATAAAAGAACAACGAAACATGAAGAATCAATACATGTTGTATTTGATGAACCTAAGTTCAACTGGAATGGAAGATGAAGCTTGAAACACTTGAGAATCAACAAGTCAGCGATCCGAGAATGTGTTGATGTTTTGAAAAGGATAAATGACTTAAAGATTTCTGTTTCTGCCCCTGCTGAAGACCCTGCTGATAACACTACTAATGCAACAACTGAGGCAGTTCAAGGATCTGCTGAACCCCCTGCTGAAGCAACAACAGACCCTACTGAAGATGATGTTCCTGAGAACCAATCTAACCAAAATCTACAATGGTTAAGAGAACACTCTGCTGAACAAGTTATTGGCAATATACAGCAAGGTGTAAGGACTAGAAGACAATTGGAAGCAATGTTTACTTGCTTTCTATCTCAAATGGAACCTAAAGTTGTTGAAGAAGCAATATCAGATCCAGATTGGATAATTTCTATGCAAGAAGAATTGAATGAATTTGAAAGAAATCAAGTTTGGACACTAGTGGAAAGGCCTAATCATGCAAATATAATTGGAACAAAATGGGTATACAGAAACAAATTGGATGAATCTGGTACCATTGTAAGGAATAAGGCCAGACTAGTAGCAAAAGGCTATTCTCAAGCAAAAGGAATAGATTTTGATGAGACATATGCCCCAGTTGCAAGATTGGAAGCTATAAGATTATTCTTGGCATATGCTGCTTACAAAAACTTCAAAGTATACCAAATGGATGTCAAGAGTGCATTTACGAATGGCATTACGGAAGAAGAGGTTTATGTTAAACAACCTCCTGGTTTTGAAGTTAAAGATCAAGAAGATAAAGTGTCTGAGACTCAATAAAGCACTTTATGGTTTGAAACAAGCACCAAGAGCATGGTATGAGACTCTATCTCAATTCTTGGTGGACAATGGTTTTACCAAAGGAACCATTGAAAAGACTCTTTCGAGAATCATTGAAGGTAATGACACCCTCTTGTGCAGATCTATGTTGATGACATAATTTTTGCTCACGAAAATGAATTACTTTGTGATAAGTTTGTTAATCTCATGAAAAGCAAGTTCCAAATGAGTATGATGGGGAAATGAATTACTTTTTGGGATTACAAGTCAAACAAATGAAAGTTGGAATCTTCATTCATCAAACCAATTACACCAAGGAGTTACTGAAAAAGTTTGGCATGGAAAATAGCACTAAAGTGTCAACTCCTATGAGTACCAACATTAGATTGGATGAAGACAAAGAAGGCAAAGATGTTGATCAGACTTTATACAGAAGGATGATAGGCAGTCTGCCTTACCTCACTGCCAGCAGACCTGATATATCCTTTGCTGTAGGTGTTTGTGCAAGATTTCAATCAAAACCAAAGGAGAGTCACCTAGCTGCAGTCAAAAGGATCCTCAAATATCTAAAAGAGACCTTGGGAGTAGGGATATGGTATTCAAAAGATGGAAGCTTGAAGGTTATATCCTACTCAGATTACGATTATGTTGGATGTAAGATTGATAGAAAAAGCACTACAAGAACACATCGGTTGATGGGAAATAAGTGGTTTCTGGTTCGATAAGAAAGCAGAATTCAATATCAATATCAACTGCTGAAAATTTGAATATATAGGCTCTTTGGAAATTCTTGTGCACAAATACTATGGCTAAGACAACAATTAAGGGATTATGGAATTGAAGAAAGAGAAATTCCTATAATGTGTGACAACACAAGTGCAATTGCAATCACGAGAAAATCTGTTTTTCACTCAAGAACCTAGCACATTTCGTGAGACATCACTTTATAATAGATCATGTTGAAAAGAAAGATGTGGTGGTTCTCTACATCCCTATTGAAGATCAACTTGGCGATATATTTACTAAGCCATTGGATAGTGAAATATTTGCTAAGTTAAGGAGTGAACTTGGAATTATAAAGTTGGTGATATACTTTAATGATCGGAGGTGTCTTTGGAATTCACCAAGGGGATTAGTCTTTGCTATGTTGGGTGAGCTCACTTAGCAGACTAGTCATTGGTATCAACAATTCCATGTACTTATTTATGTTTGGACAATTGAGCAAATGAAGTTGCCAAGAGGATTGGTCTTTGTCCTGTTGGGTGAGCTCACTTGACAGATCAGTCATTGGTATTAAACTTCATCTTGTATTATCAGTTGGACAAAACAAGTGTATTTGAAGACCAGCAGAGTAACTTTGTCAGCAGACTGCTGATCCAAGTCTACTGAAGATTAAGGCTGCTGAGCTATATGTTACAAGACAATCAAACATAAATGAAAGTCAACAGTAATTGGATATTATTCTTATCCTTTATAACCGCAGTTACAAATATCCAGAAATCACCCTGCTGAGCTTAAAGCTACTGATCCAGTAAATTCTTCAAGTGTAATCTGCTATCAAGTTACATCAAGTATATACACTTGAAGATTCCAAAGTCTTGATCATTTCATCACGATCAAATTTCTTTGAAAGTTGAATCACTTACTTGATTCAAACTTTCTTTTACAAGAAACTCTTGAAGATGAGAGAAGCACTTAGGTGTCAAGAAGCTGTTTGTTTGTGGTGGAGTGGTGAAGAGGCAATCCTACCCTTCAAGGACCAGTGGAATACTTTGGAGCGACAATCCTACTGTTTCAAATATTAAGTTTGTGATGCCATAGTTATTGGTGAAGGACCAGACTGACTTAGGGATTTTTTGTAACCGCAACCTTAAAGATCTCAGTGAATTACCTCCAACATCACGGGGAGAAGAGTGGGTGAGCAGGATTACACCACGGAACCACTATAAAATTGCCTACTTACTTTACGCATTTAGTATATTAAGCACATCAACCTATTGAAACTAGCATTTGAATCACACACTTACACTCATGAGTATCTAATACTTGGTATCATATTTTAACAACAAGTAATAAAGGCTTAACTTGAATATATTCATTGCAACAAATTCGGTAAAATCAACGATCGTGAGACTACCGGTGTCGGAGAGACTCTGCGAGTGGTCGTGAGACTACGAGCGATCGGTGAGCTCACGAACTTCTTTGAGTTTGTTAACTCTAAAATTTTTAAGTGTTAAGTTTATTCACCCCCCTCTAAACTTAACCAAAGCCTTTTCAAGGGACCAACACTATCAATGTCTTAATATCCGAAGCGGCAGTAGCATTGCAATTGTCGTAACATTTTGAGGCATACGAGGTTTGGGAAAAAGAAAAGAAAAGAATTAATGATTTAATAATAATATAATGTGTAGTTGTTCGATGTCATTGTGTTGCATTATTCTTTTTTTCAGAAATTATGAGTATACGATTTGGTTGACAATTAAATTTGTGGCTTATATTATTTTGATGTTTATCTTGAATTGTAGCATTTCTATTAAGCATAAACAAGATGAAATAAACATGAACAAGCCTCGATTGAGCTTCTGATGTGTTTAGTTCCGGCACCAAATGTACATTTCAAGTGAGTTGAAGTTCGGGACCATCGGAAGGGCATGAAAGAGCTTGTGCTTTGATGAATTAGTATTCATCAATGTCTGTGTAATTAAAAGGCACAGTCCGTGTCTAGTTGCCTAGGAAGCGAGAGAAGTAGGTGTGAGGAGCTTATTTGAAAACACTTAGGTGGCTAGTTAACAGCAGAGATAATAAATACATACTTGCATAGTAATAAGATTAAACGTCATGTCACTTTTGGTTAGGCACATGTGAACATCGGCTATGTGACTAGTCCGGACAGGTGGATAACTCTGTGACCTTTGATCGCGTGCAAAACACTTACTAGCAATAGGACTAGGTCAATCATAGTAGAGTACCCGGCGAATCAAGGTCGATCCACGAGAGACTCGTGAAGAAACGCGAGATCATCGAGATTGAACTTGTCACTAATATGGTTTACGACCAACTATAATCTTGACAAGATTATGCAAGTTCAAGCGGATGTAACAAGAGTTTCTAATGTATTAGTTCAATTATGAGTAATTAGTTATTCCCCTCACACATTACAGCGATCATCCCTGTTGATAAATTTTAATTCATTTGGCGACTACGGGTGCAATTCCTACTCTATCTACTCCGACCATGGTAGTAGTCAATCTATCATAAGCTACCCTCCTTAATTGGTACCGTAATATCTCATCGCACTAAGATCTAGAATTGCGGTATTGAGCATTAACCCATACCGCTAACCCGCCTGAAGCGACTATCGACCACCGATTAGCACGTTCTTAGGGGCCATCGAGACTATGTCCAAATTAACACTTCACTATCAGTACTTCATGCTAATTTACGATGACATACAAATAGTTGATCAGGCTACTAACATGTAAATTAAATCTATCGATTAACGTAGCTGGCACCGATTATCATGAACTAGTAATTTACTAGGTATTTAGATCTAGCGACATAGACCGTCGCGAGATCCCGAAGAAACATAACCACTCTTTCATGATTTCTTCACTGTGAATTAGATCTATAACACATGAGGTAAAATAAACTAACTACTACATAATTAAACTAAATAAACAATTAGCACATACTAGTGAGCGAGAACAACAGCGGATCTACATCTTGGAAAAGACAAAAAATCATACCCTCGAAGATGAGCGTAGATCTCCCTCGGATCTCTCCCTCGACGGAAACTCCGTCGTCTCTCCGACCAGAACTCATAAAATAAATAAAATAAAGAACAAAGAACTTTTATTGCATAATACTTGTCTTGAAAATTGTCTTTGTTACTGCTTTGAATTACAGTGAAGCCTCTTATTTATAGTTACATAAACCGACTTAGAAACACACTAGATCCACCCCTCATCCAAAAAAACATGTTTCGGAAGATTCTGGAGCCTCGGTAAGTCGGTGGCGGCTCGGTAAACCGGGGTAATTTTGTCATTTATCTCTGCCGACTTAGCTTGGAAGGTTACGGAATACCCTAGGCCCAATCATTTTGTTCACTCACTCCGATTAAGTCCACAATGCTCATTGATATTTTGTATCACGAAAATAATCAAATATCACACGGAATAATATCGAAATAGGGAAAATAAACATTAAGTGCAAATTACTCGACTCATGAACCCGACATATGATATTCAACTCAAATGGTTCATATTTATAGGTTGAAACAACTATTTTTAGCTCATAATGGATAGAATGTTGATGCCGTAAGATAGACTATTTTGGCGTCATCAACTACCCCCACTAGCCCTTTGCTCGTCCTCGGCGAGTATCAAGCGGAATGTACCTCCAAAAGCAATCTCCATCAACTACCACATATTCAGAGATTTCAGCGAGAACACATATCAAGCAACATTCCATAAGCTTCCTACTAATCATTACTTACTCTGCATCAATGTGTCGTGTGATAAATCTTTCGTGATAGTGCGTTCATGAGGAGAATCAAGTTGTATTAACCCCACAATCTTAACTTACCTCACGCATACACTCTCTCATCTTGCCTTGGACTCAGGTTACACAACTTGGTACCTTAATCGGGCGGGTGGACTCGGGGACGAGTCTTGCTCTTAAGTCCTCGTTTGTTTCTTTTTATGTGAGTCGTGCCCTTTTTGCAGTGAGTTCACTTCCCTCACATTTGCCTTATTGCATATATTTTTCATCATTTATTTTCTTGGAAGATTTCCTCACTATTTTTCTCTCTCTCTCTCACAAGTCCGTTCTGTCCGGTTACCTCTTATGGCATTCAAGTTGCTTCCCTTGTATTCCAACAATTTGTTAAAGTATATTGATGAGACAAATAATGATTCCAGTTAAAACAACTCGTCATCTAATCCCAAACACTTCTCCTTTGAGATTATGTGCTCAAATAATGAGTGCAATGATAGAATAACAATTAATAAGTTACTACTTCATGCAACATAATATATGCTCATTCTTTCATACTAAATTGAATATGCTATAGTTAACTTCAAATTAAACACAGGCTCCTTTCCACGATTCCTTACTACAGGAGCGTATGCTCATTCTTTCAAGATATGCTCATTCTTTCAAGATTATTCCACTTTATCGATTATCGATTAAGACCGCCTACCCCCGACTTATTATAGACACTTTGTCCCCAATGACTAATAATAAATAAAAGAAAAGGGACTTAGCTACAGGTTTGGTTGGTGAGTCAAAGTGAATCCCGGGCGTAATCATTAGCTCTAGGTCATCCATCTTCCAAGTATATAATTGCATTCCAAAATACTTCCAAAAATTGTGAGTAACATCACGAAGAGCAACAAGAAAATAAGGTGGCGGTAATTGTGCATACCTCGGGAATGCGTAAAAACAATTTAAGCCACTTTATTCTTTTATTGGCCTAAGCAAGGCGAAGACTTTACGAGGGCATCACATGAGAATCGTGAAGGAAAAAACCACATATATCTACAACGGATGACCAGGGATATATGTGATGAAAAAACCTTGCGATTGTCATGCTACTTTATTGACCCAAAATAACTTAAATAAACAAAAGCAATAAATAAGGGTTTAGGAATAGTTACGAGTTTATAGTCGCGGCTCATTTGTACTAATAGAGCTCATTTATTCGTACTTTAGATCCACCAACATGAAGACTTTCAATTTCGGTTTATACTTGTGCTCTAGGCAATGCTTGACTGTGGCCGTTCACTATGAAAGTCTTCCCCAGTATTCATTCTTAACCTCACATGCACTGAATTGAAAACTTTGGTGATTATATGTGGTCCATACCATCTAGACTTCAACTTCCCGGGATAAAGGCGAAGGCCTTGAATTATACACCAACACCTTATCTCCAACTTGAAATGTGCGGTTGAGAATCCTTTTATCATCACGGTAACCGTTCTTTCCTTGTAAATCTTCGCATTCTCATATGCTTGAAGTCTAAACTCCTCTAGTTTATTCAATTCTAACAATATTTTCTCACCGGCTAAACTTTCATCCATGTTTAAAAACCTCGTAGCCCCCAGAGGCTCGGTGCTCGAGTTCTACCGGTAAATCCACGATTTTCCAAATACTATCATATCTGGTGACATCCCAATTGTGGTCCTATAAGCGGTTCTGTACGCCCAAATAGCCTCATCTAATTTCAAAGACCAATCTTTCCTTGTGGGATTCACAGTCTTCTCTAAGATTCTCTTAATCTCTCTATTTGTGACCTCCACTTGTCCACTTGTCTGGGGGTGATATGCTGCTGCAATCTTATATCTAACCCCATATCTCAACATCAATTTCTCAAACAACCTATTGCAGAAATGACTCCCTCCGTCACTAATTATGGCTCTGGCACTCCAAACCTTATCAAAATGTTTTTCTTAAGAAATCTCAGGACAACCCTGGCATCATTAGTAGGTGAGGCCACTGCCTTCACCCATTTGGAAATATAATCAACTGTTACCAGGATGTAACGATTTGATTCTGACGATGTGAAAGGCCCAACAAAATCAATTCCCCAAACATCGAATACTTCCACTTCTAAGATACTATGTAGTGGCATCTCATTCGCTTGGAAATGTTGCAGTCATTTGTCATGAATGATAGGCTCTTGTAAACTAAATGTGATTTATGAATTGTAGGCCAATAGAATCCACAACTGTAGTACCTTTCTTTGTTGTTTTGTCCGGCATATACCTCTGACTTCTCTAGAATGACATAGGCTCAAAATACTTAGAATCTCATCATCATGGGCGCATCTCTAAGAATGGCATCGAGGCACAACTTGTATAGGTAGGGATCGTCCTAATGGTAATAACCGAGATCGTAAAGAACTTCTTCTTATACGCAGCTTGTGAATTCGGTGGTAGGTACCTTCTTGCTAGATAATTGACAATGTGTGTAAAACAAGGGTATACCTTGCCCACTCTTGATGTGATACATAAGTGCGAGATTCTACTGGAGCTACTACTTAGATGGCAAAAGTTGTTCATCAAGAAACCTCTCCAGGATCTCAGGCGGTTGCTCTTCTTACAGTAAAGTTAATCTCGACAAGTGATCAACCATGGTACTCAGATCCTTTTTATCCTTAATCTCGACATCAAACTCTTACAAGAGTAGAATCCATCTCAAAAATCTTGGCTTGGAGTCTTGCTTGGTGTGAAGGTATTCAAAGTTGTGTGGTCAATGAATACGGTGACTTTCGATCTACGGATATGGTGAAACTTGTCAAATGCAAATATAATGACTAAGAGCTCGCTTCTCTGTAGTCGCGTAATTCCTCAGGCCTTTGTTAAAGAATGCAGTAGGCGTAATAGATGAGGCTTAAACATTTTATCCTCCCCTTGTCCCGAAATTTGCTCCAGCTGCGTGTCAAGCTTGCATCACCACATAAGCTCAAAGGTTTGTTTCAATCACGGTGCTACGAGGTGGGCGATTATAAGCATTTGCTTCAATGTGTTGAATGCTTGCTTGTACTCTTCTCCAAACAAAAAGGTACATCATTTTCAAGTAATTCCGTCAAGGTCTAGAAACCTTAGAGAAATCCTTAATAAACCTCCTATAGAATCTGCGTGGGCAAGAAAGGCTCACTAGCGTCTTTAAGTTTGTTGGAGGGGTAACTCTCTATCACCTCTATCATTGCCTTGTCAACCTCCATTCTTTTCTTCAAAATCTTATGACCCAACACTATTTCATACATGACCATGAAATGACATTTTCCCGATTAAGTACAAGGTTGGTCTCTTCACATCTCTTTAGCACTCTACTCAAGTTGTCCAAGCATTTATCAAATCTATCTCCAAATACAGGAAAATCATCCATGAAAATCTTCCACCATGTCCGCAAAGGTTTGATTCAAGCACAAACTACTAATGACACACGTTCGATTTTAAAAAAAGCAAGCCACAAAGGTTTGATAAAAAAACAAAAAGAAAAAAAAACCCACGTGCCAACTTCAAATTCGGCGGTCTTTCCGTATTTTTATTGTCTTTCTGAGAAGCATTAACGGGACACGTTTGATTAATTTTTATAAAATAAATCAGCCACAAAGGTTTGATTAAAACACAAACTACTACTAATGACATGCGTTTGAATTTTTTTAAAAACAAAAGCAAGCCACAAAAATTTATAAAAAAACCATGTGTCAAGCCAGCAGGTGTACGTGTCCACTTAATGGAGCCATAAAGTATTGATAAAAAATATATTAAAAAAAAGCGAAATGTCGTGGCGCCGTGACTATTTTACGTAAGCGTCGATATTTGTTCGGGCATTTTTGTTGTATTTTATAGTAAAAAACTTAGTTCATCTTCCATAAATGTACACTAAAGCACACTTCAAATCCGTCGGTCTTTCCATTTTTTATCATACGTTTGATTAAAAAAATTAAAATAAATCGACCACAAAGGTTTGATTCAATGTAATTACTAATGGCACAGCGTCACGATTTTAAAAAAGCAAATCACAAAGGTTTGATAAAAAAACAAAAGAAAAAAAAAAAACTCGCGTGTCAAGAGAGAGGTGTGGCGCGTGTCTAATGGAGCCACAAAGATTGACATAAAATATATTTTAAAAAACCGAGGAAATGTCATTAAGTATTTGTGATGATTTTACGTAGCGTGGATATTTGTTCGGAACTTTTTATTGTTGTATTTATAATTAAAAACAATTAAATCTTATCGTATACTATAAAGCACAACTTCAAATACGTCGGGCTTTCCGTTTTTTTCTCCTTTTACTGCACAAGCCGCTAACGGGACGCGTTTGATTAAAAAATTTAAAATAAATCAGCCACAAAGGTTTGATTGAGCTTATAGCTATAACGTCGCGCGTTCGATTTTTTTATAAAAAAGCAAGCCATGAAGGTTTGATAAAAAAAAAAAAAAAAAACGCGTGTCAAGCCAAGAGGTGGTTGTCCACTTGTGGAGCCACAAAGATTGATAAAAATATATTAAAAAAAGCGAGAATAATCATTAGTATTTGTATTTATTTTTGTAGCGTGGATATTTGTTGGGGTTTTTTTGTGTGTATTTATAAGTAAAACGATCAATCTTCTATCGTACATAATAAAACACAACTTCAAATCAAGTCGGCCATTCCGTATTTTTTCTAAGCTTCTGCACAAGCTGCTTAACATGGGCGCATTTGATTATAAAAAAATAAAAAAATACATTACGTGGATATTTGTTTGAGCTTTTTTGTTGTATTTTATAAGAAAACTTAGTAATCTTCCGTGAGCACTATAAAGCACAAATTCAAATACGTCGGGCTTTCCGTTTTTTTCTTCTTTTCTGCACAAGCCGCTAACGAGACAGCGTTTGATTAAAAAAATTTAAAATAAATTAGCCACAAAAGTTTGATTCAAGCACAAACTACTAACGACATGCGCGTTCGATTTTTTTATAAAAAAGCAAGCCACAAGGTTTGATAAAAAAAAAAAGAAAAAAAACCCACGTGTCAAGCCAAGAGGGTGGCTGCGTGTCACTTGTGGAGCCACAAAGAGATTGATAAAAATATATTAAAAAAACCGAGAATAATCGTGGCGCCGTGGCGATTTTTGTACGTGGATATTTGTTCGGGGGTTTTTGGTTGTATTTAAATTAAAAAACAGTCTATCTTCCATCGTACACTATAAAACACAACTTCAAATCAAGTCGGACATTCCGCTTTTTCTCATTTCTACAGAAGCTACTAACGGGACGCGTTTGATCTTAAAATAATAAAAAATACATGAGTCGGCCAAGGAGGGTGGCAATGTGGCTTCTACGAGGCTCACCCTCCTTATATAGAAATAGATATATAGAAAAAAAAAAAAATACACGTGTGGCTAAAGAGGGTGGTAGTGTGGCTCACGAGGGGCTCCTTGAGGAAAGCAGCATGGCCACCTCCTTAGCTTTTAATAGATATAGAAGAGAAAGAAAGAGAAGAAGATGTTCATTCTTGCACTAAAGCATGTATTCAATAATTTCTAAGTGGTACACAATGAAAAAAAAGTTATAAAAAAAAAAAGTAGTACACAATGACTTCAGCATTTGTACTATTATGAATATTATGTTTTTTTTTTGTTGTTGGGAAATGATGAAAAAAGTTCTTAATTTGTCTCTAGATAATGGTTTTGACATTATCAGCAGCTAATGGGAAAATAAACTAGTGATTTAGTTAGTGTTTTCTACCTAATTGCGTTTGCTAAATCAAAGAATTGTGAACTAAAAAGATGAAGTAGTGTTAACTTATAATGTTAGTGGCTAGCTTTGCTGTTCCAAAAAAATTGCTAATAGCTAGTGGCTAGCTTTGCTGTTCAAAAAAATGGCTAATATTTGATTAAATTCTATATTCAAATCTTTATTTATTGTGTTTTTCTTACATCTATCATTATATTATTAAGAATCGGGAGAAAAAAATATCGTATTAATTATAGTTAAGAGAGGTTTTAGTCATTTTGATGTTAAAGTTAAAATTTTAGCTCACCTCGTTGATCTGTATATTTTGTTAACTTGAGAGTTATTTTGAAACCAAGGGAAAAATAATTTGTGTCTTCTCAAAAATACAGTGGAGCATCATACCTTCGATACCAGGTGCATGCGGGCGGCCGCCGCGTTAATTGGACTCAAATTAAGTCACCGAATTGGCGCTTTTAGTTGAAGTTTTTAAAAAACATCTTAGCGCGTTTTAACGTCAAGTAAATACTGAAAGTCGATTTATTGATAGCTTAAACATTCCTACAAAGTAGTCTTTTAAGCGTATTTATAAAAAACCAAATTCATACTTATACACAAAACATACTTTTATTTTCTTTGTGTGCTTTTTTATATAGATATATAATAATAACATAAAATAATGTTAGATATTTTTCTTAAAGTAAAAATTTTATAATCGTTTGCATACGAGTTGCCGTCACGAATTAATGTTATCATAGCAAGCGGGGTTCGACACCGGCCGGTCGGTCGTAGTGGGTCGGCGAGCCCGCCCCTTGGGAAGTCGAGGGCAGCGCCAACTCGTGGGAGTTCGAGGGCACCGCGCCCGAAAACTAAACCAATACATGCATCGATTCATGAAGGATATGCATTTTGAATTTTGAGATACATGCATTTTGTGATATGAACTTACCCTTCGTGTAAGGGTTGCGTGCTTTCATCCGGTGAATAGTGACAACCTACCCTTCCACTTTGCAAGAGTACCTCAATTCATTTATGGGGTACTTGCGGCCTATAAAAGGCACAAGTATGCGAGGCGAAAATTATTAAGGCGAGCATCATGGAAAAACTTTGAGTGTCCTAAGGTTTGATTCAAACAAATTCTTTATTTGAATCAAACACTCTATTAATTCGAGAGAGATTTTCGTTTGATCCCTTAGTGACAAATCGTGTGGGACGAAATATCAGCGTTATTAACGTGCCTTGGAGTTTCTACTTCTCTCCAAATCTAAGTACTACATTTTTTCCAACAAATAAAATATTCTTTTTAATTTCTATAGTTTTCAAACAAAAATTAATTATAATATATATATATATATATATATATATATATATATATATATATATATATATATATATATATATATATATTGATGTATATGTTGAACACAGATTTGCGGTAATAGTGTTTATCTTGAGGATATAAAGGTGATATGTGTGATTTCTACGGTGAGGACACGGTGGTGATCAAAACGATGGTGGCGGTTATGTGGTTGTGATGAATAAGTGAATTAGTCGACAAATTGGCGAGTTTACGCTTGTATGAGATTATAGCTTAAAGCTTGAGGGTTTTAATTGATTCCTTCTATTACATTTGTGATCCCGTATATATAGGCTAAAAAGTAAGTCGGTCTCTGTTCATCGACAAGACAACTTGGAGTACATAGCTAAGTTAAGTATGCATGCAATACAAGTGTCTAGCCGGTATCGGGGGTAGCGGTTTTTTAGGCGATTGGATCGATAAGGATGGCGAGCGTGATCGGCGACCATCGATAAATCTGGCGGCGGCGAACTCATTTGTGCCTTGAAATTAGCTTTGTCAATATGGGTAGAAATCACATGGAAGAATGTATCCGACTTACGATTGGCGGACGGGGCCGGCTTATAGCTTGCGGGTATAAGATGGTGTATTGCGTGGCGAGAGAGAGGCCAGAGGCCCAATATCTATGTTGATGGGCCGAGATAATAGGCGATTTAGATGAGCAGGGAATTCAATTCCGATCATATAGGTATATATATATATATATATATATATATATATATATATAATAATAATATAAAATAATATATTCTTTTTAATTTCTATAGTTTCCAAACAAAAAATTAATAACACTTGTTTGTACATCTATTTTTTTTGTGGGGCCAAGTAAATTTTTTTATTGGGACATTTATCGATTGGAGTAAAAAAGAGGTCTTTATAAAAAAAAACATATTATATTAGGTTGGATCGGATTAAAAGCTACTGCAATTTTTTTCTTTTAGCGAAACATGTACCGTTGGGCTTAAGACCCGGGTCTCGCCGGCCTCACTATAAAATTATTACAGGTGCATATCCTCTAGAAGAAATAGAACCAACTAGAATGAATAAATATTTATCAACAACACTCGAGAATTCACTGCTTATAATTCATATATATATATATATCGCATAAACAATGGATCCATTGAAATTTGGATGAGCAACCTTCTATCTGGCCTCTCTACCACTAGTAGAGTTACTTGCTACTTTTAATCGGAAAAGGAAGATTAAGCAAAGCAAAAAGAAAGAAGTTGTCCCTCTTCTCTGCCCCGCTAACCACTTGTGACATATGTAGAAAAAGAGGGCGAAGAAGATACCCTGGACACAAGTAAACCTATCAATGAATTTCCTATCCTCTTGTTTTCCATTTTCTTGATCTTATAGGATAACAAGATGGCTAGAAATCTCTATTTTTCAAACTAATTGCTCTTTTGTATATATATGTTATGACATGATAGGAAATCCGGGTGCAAGATAGGGGATCCGGGTTCAAGATAGATAAACAAACATATCTGATCTAACGTAAGCAATCACGAGAATTTAATAGAAACAAGAATAACATAAGATTTAACGGGGTTTCGGCGTTGTGCCGACTACTCCACAGGACAGAAAGAGATATTTTACTATGCAATGAATTTGAGACGGATTACACTTATTTACAATGATCAGCGATTGGTATTTATAGACCACGGATCCACTAAACCCTGGCCGTCGGGATTTTTGTCGGATTGCCATAAATGCCTTAGATGTGGGTCCTCTGTGACCAACTCGGTGATCAGCGGACGGATGTAGAACTCGGTGT